>ML793909.1:338611-356278 GCA_009831015.1 Picea engelmannii
TTTAACACTGAAATCATCCACAATTTCACAGTTCCATGAGCATATATATACATATATCAGTCTATGAATTTCAAGATGCAATATATATAAACACTTATCAGAAATGGCACGAGAAGTATGGGCAACTACTGAGAGGGGTGCTCGTTTCCACCCAACCATAGGCGTAGCAACTCCCAGCGGATTTACCAGTAGCCACCCCCGAGCTGAGACCACGACGCCGTGAGACTGCGTCTCTCTGTCTACCAGTGACCAGGAGCGAAGGTTGCAATCCTTCCTATCTACTATCACTCACTCTGTGTAAAAATTGTCAGAGTTCCCCTCGCGTCTACCCTTTCAATCGTCTCTGCCTTACGCCTTATCCTCTCGCGAGGTTGCGTGTGGCACGATTACCCTCACGCCGATCAGGCCTGATGGCTCTACAGATGGGCGGTTCACCATCCCATCCCTCATCAAGCCACCCGCCTACCAGCCTACGAGACATTAAATTTGGGGGCCAGCGAGCCGCTTTTGGTTCTCCGGGCCAGTGGAGTCCAAATACGGTATTCATTCAGGGTGGAAGTTAACGCCACCTTTTCAGGAGCCTTCCACCGCCATCGTGGTCTCTTTTCTACACATCCCCTCTCAGCAGTCCTGCAATAAATTCAAAATATTATTCACATTCATTGACCTCTTCCTGCAGGTCCATTTACATCACATATTCATACTTATGAGTTTGCCATAGTCCTTGGCCAGTCCAGTTATATTTACAATCTGGGGAAAACAGGGTGTTACAGGGAGTCATTCAGTTATGGCAGGCAGAACATGATTCCAGGGGGATTTACCCAAGTTCATATTTTGGTCAATAACATGCAGACAGATAGAAAGTTGATCATAAGGGGAGAAACCCTTTTCCATTGATGTCAAAGGGGGAGACCAACTTCAGAGGAGAGAAGCATCATCACACGAGGAGTTTCTATATGAAGTTAGTGTGTTTCTCCCAATTACAATGGGGGATATTGTTGGACATATTGTCATTGATGTATTGTCATTGATTTCAACAACTGATGATGCACATGAAGCTCAGACAGGAAAGAGCATTGCAGAAACGTGATTGGGGTCGAAATATCCACGGGACAAACCGGGACTGTTGGATACGCAAGCACCAGATCAAGGGCATGGATTGATTGCGGAGCGCAAAGGGAGAATTAAAAAACATGTTATTTCCAATCCCGTAATTAGTCTAGACCATCGATCGTCACTCACCAATAGATCTATGGTTGGCATCAGTTTCACTACCAATGAGAAGTTTCCATTGTAGAGCTCGATGATAGTTTTAAACGTCGTGCTAGTTGGGACCCCGCAAACATCCCTGATGGTTGATCTACTCCGGGAGCATTCTCAATCGTTGGATCTGGAAAACCCATCGATTGTTTATCTATTCAGAGCATGCCATAGTAGCAGTGGTCAACTTTGGTGTTGACCACTTCAACAGAAAAGGGTTGAAAACGAGTAACATTACATGAAGGCCAAAGTCTTGAAGTGGACATGAGTTGTCCGATTTGAGGAACACTTCGGGAAATATTCTGACCATAGGATCAAGTTTAGTGGAAGGACAGAGTAAGCCACAGAGTGTCCCAAAGTAGACGCAAGTCAGTTGATCTAAGGAACACTTCAGGAAATATCTTGATCGTCTGATCTATATAAAGTGGAAGGATAGGATAAGCAAGGAAAAAGGCCTAAGATCCCGAATACCCAAATTCTTGATAGTCATTGGATTGAGTTAATCATATTTGGGTAAAAGAAGGACCATCAGATCTAAATAATACATGATGATCATTGGATCAGAATAGTGGTCAACTTCAGCGCTGACCACTTCGGAGAAAAATGATTCATAAAATTTGAGTTTGCTCAAAGGCCGAAGTTCTGAACTCACTATCAACCATTGATCTGAAATACATTTCAAGAGTTAGGACAACCGTTAAATCCAAGAGAAGAACATGTGCCACATGATGAGATCCACGTCAACAAGACTACTCAGCAAGGACACGTGGCACAATCAGATGATGACAAGTGTCAAAGTGCAGTTGGAATTTCAGGTATGTGTAAGTCATGAATCTAAGTGACATGTGGTGGCCACTAATTTAGTTCCATGTCAACAAGTGACGTCAACAATTTTTGTCACTCCAAGAGTTTGTAATTTGGGAATTTCACCACCAACAAATGTCAGAAGTCTCGAAGTTATGAAATGAATGAGAACTGTTCATCGTGCAAATAAAATCCAATTGTCTGATATACTTCGGCGAAAAGAACTCTGGAATATTGAAGGATTGTGAAGGAGAAATCACCCGAAGCGTCGAATGTCGAAGTCAATGTTGATCGTTGATCGTTGATCTAAGATAACTTCTGGAGAATTCTCGACCATTAGTCAAGTATAGTGTAAAGATAGAGTAACCGTAAATCACGAAGTAACGCTAACCGTTGATCTACTTCGGGAGCATTCTAACCTGATGATGCGATCAGATGCAAGTCGTCTGATCTAAGGAACACTTCGGGAAATATTGCGACCATTCGATCTATATAAAGTGGAAGGATAGGATAAGCAAGGAAAAAGGCCTAAGATCCCGAATACCCAAATTCCCGATAATCGTTGGATTGAGTTAATATTTTTGGGGTTAAATAAGGACCATCAGATCTGAAGAATACATGATGATCATTGGATCAAAATAGTGGTCAACTTTGGAGCTGACCACTTCGGCCAAAAAGGATTCAGAACATATGAGTTCACCCGAAGGCCGAAGTTATGAAGTCACTCTCAATCATCGATCTGAGATACATTTCGGGAGTTAGGACAACCGTTAGATCTAGGAGAAGAACATGTGCCACATGAGGATATCCACGTCAGCAAGACTACTCAGCAAGGACACATGGTGCAATCAGATGATGGCAACTGTCAAAGTGCAGTTGGCATTTCAGGTATGCGTAAGTCACGAATCTAAGTGACATGTGGCATCCACTTAGTCAATTCCATGTCAACAAGTTACATCACTCCGAGATTTTTTACTTCAAGAGTTTCACCACCAGAAAATGCCCGAAGGCTCGAAGTTCTGAAATGAACGAGAACCATTCATCGTGCAAATAAAATCCAACCATCCGATCTACTTTGGCGAAATTAACTCCGGAAGATTGAAGAACTGTGAAGGAGAAATCACCCAAAGCGCTGAAGGCCGAAGTCAACTTTGATCATTGATCTAAGATAACTTCGGGAGCATTCTCGACCATTAATCAAGTACAGTGGAAAGATAGAGTAAGCGTAAATCATGAAGTAACGCTAACCATTGATCTACTTCGGGAGCATTCTAACATGATGATCAAGCATAGTGGAAGATAACGTAAGTGGAGGTGTTAATTGACAGTAAGTGGTCACCACCGCTTTATGACTTATTCAGTAGGTAATCACTTCGGAGGAATTGCTACTCCAAAGTCCAGGAGCCACGAATAGCTGAAGTTTCGAAGTAAATGAGAACTGTCCATATCATCGTGACATTAAAACGTGATTGTTGATTTTGATAAGTGATCAAGAACTCGCTTTGCCTAGCGCCTGGTAACCACCTGCAGTCGTATGGAATAGAGAAATAAGGGTAAAATAAGAGGCAATGCTTAAAACAATAAGCCAATGGTTTTGCATATATGGTCATATGTAAATGATTTGAATGAAGCACCTCATACAGATTTAATTCGACATAGAGTTAACACTAGAACAATACAAAGAATCGATAAAAAATCAAATATGATATGTTGGTGAACTGAGAACACAACAGAAGCATGAGTATGGTATAATGAGTTGATCCATGTTTGTGATCAACTCATGAAGACAAAAGAACCGAAACACAGTCATGATTAAAAGAGAGTTAATTCATGAGCATTATGAATAAAGGATAAAAGGGAAAATGATATTAATTAAAGATTAATTTTATCATTTAAATGAAAAGGTACAATGGTTCAAATATCAAAAGACACAATGATTCAAATTCACACCAGTTGGAAGACTATATAAACAAGAAATAATGGTGAGAGGAAAGGGTAGTTGAATTTTTTGAAGTATATATATTTATATATAATGGATTGAATGAAGGTTCATTCTATCGGGTTGGTGCCTGTTTACAAGTTGGGTCTTGTATGAGGATTGAATTATTCACATCTCAGTTGGATCTGAGATCAACAAGCTGGGACTTGTTATGAGGGTTGGATTCCTCATTTCTCTGTTATATATCAGACCTACAAGTTGGGTCTTGTAACATAGACATGGGTCTCTCATAGTTGCTTGAAGTTGAAGATATTCAGAGTTTGATCTTATGTATTCATTCAAGTTAAATAAATGAATAAATTATTTATTCTTTTATATATTGGTTGAGAAAATGAAATAAATATATGTTGTTCGGTTAATTTATGAAAAGTGGAAAATTGTCCAAAGTTTTGTGACACTGAATCACCCCCCCGAATTCCCCGCACTTGGGCGGTTTGTCCCACAGTGGAGACTCGGAAACCCCTAATTCCCCGCACTTGGGCGGTTTGTCCCGCGGTCGAGACTCGAAAACCCCGAATTCCCCGCACTTGGGCGGTTTCTCCCGCGGTCGAGACTCGGAAACCCCGCCCTCTCAGTGTCAAGTGTCCATTTCAACAGTTAACTCACTCTTCTATTTTGGAATTGAAAAAAATTAAGACTATTAGGAAAGATCGAGTTGGTCTACTTATTAACTTACTCTTCTATTTTTTCTATGTCGTAATAAAATATTTAATATTTTTTTGAAAATGTTACTTTCATACTATGTAATTCAAGTGATACTTAAATTTAATTATATTAATCTAATTTTTTTTTATCAAGTGACATTTACATTTGATTTGTTTTTTTTTTCATTTTAAGAGACATCTTTGAAGAGAAGTTTGCTACAAAATTAAACAATTCACACACACACACACACATATTTGAGTGAAATTTATCAGTTGCATGAATGTATTTAACTTTTTCTAGATGCTATTCACATGTAGTTAAAGTGATATTTAAATTCGATAGTGGTGTGAATGTTATTTTGTCTTTTTTTGCCATTAAAAAATATGTAACAATTTTTTGAGATATATACTTTTCATGCATAACTTAAGAAATCAATAAACTTGTCAATTAAATTTAGTCAGCGGGTTTGGAGGAATGATTGCTATTCTCCCCTCCAAAATCTAATTTTTAGAAGTGACATTTAAAATTTTAACAAGTATATTATTGTAATGACTTTAAACCCTTGATAACATCTTTAAAATGACTAAGATAAACTTTTCAAATTATATTTAAATTTTACAATTGTATGTTTTTTTTTTCTTTAATTATAAAAATATATTATGTAATTATGGTAATCACTTTCATCCCTTGGTAACATCTTTGAAATGACCAAGGTAAAATTTTCAAATTATATTTAAATTTTACAATTATATGTTTTTTTTTTTTTGTCTTTAATTATAAAAAAATATTATGTAACTTTTATGTGTAGTTCAATAATTTTACAAATCTTTGAATCCTATTTTTTAATTTATTAACTTAAAAAATCTATGATTTTCCAAAACAAAGAGATGCTAAAAGGTAATTAATTTATAAAAATGAGTAAATTTATTTAATGTGGAAACTTCAAGCCTCATGTTATGTTTATGTGATAATGCAATGTTTAAGTGATATTTAAATTTGATAATTGTATTAACGTTTTTTTTTTTTCAACTTTCAAGTGTAATTTAAGTGATACTTAAATTTGATAGTTATATTAATGTTTTTTTTTTATCTTTTTTATTAAAAATTATTTAAATTTGATTTATTTTTATATTTTTGAGAAAAGTTTGTTATAAAATTAAATACTTCCTAAAAATCTAATGGGATGGATCTCAAAGATTTCTTTCACCATAATTTTAATTATAAAAGTTTCAAAACTGAGAATTTATTATAAAATTAAATACTATTTAAAAAAACAATATTTTTTGGATACATCAACTGTAACACATCTGACCCCTTAAAAATTATTTAGACTGGTGAGATGTCGACTTTCTTCTTCTTCTAATGACATGCTATAGGTTTCACCATATGTTTAAGTGAGGAATTATCTTATCACAATTTTAACTAAGTTAACTCTTATTAATTCTCAGATATGTGTCACTACTTATCTTATTGAAATATCTAGGTTCCTAAACAACCTCAGTCAGATGGTATGATTTGCTTATATCCATTAGATCAATAATTTTTGTCTATTCAAACTTGTTCCCGTCGAAATTCCCAACCACCTAGGTTGGTATCCCTTCCTACGGTGATATCCTAACGGATCATCCACCAAGATCTAATGGTCCTCGTACTCGCGGTTCTACGACTACGATTACATCATAATACCCATCCACTCAAAAGATACTTCCCACTTGAGCATCCATTCCACATAATAATAATTGGGGACCAAAAAATATACGACTGAGATTAAATCTCACCCCCCATACCAATCAACGATCCTCCTTCATTTTTGGATCCCCTCCCCCTTGGAGCGTCTCCGCTCTGGCTCCATGAACTACTCTGAGTGGCTCACTTTGACCATGCACTTCTTCAACAGATCAAACGATCCTCATTCATCTAATCCTACGGTCACTATGCTTCTTAGGGTTAAGATACGTTGTCTATCAAGATTTTAAATTCCTCCTCCTCGGAGCGACTCTTGCCAGAATCGATGGTTTGGATCTCATTGGTCACCTCATGATGGATCTACAATCCTTAGATTTCCCATCATTAGACTCTGGTTACAATCAACCTTTCAGAACTTCGACATCCCATCCTTCGGCAATCTCCTTACTAGATCCACCGGTCCAAAATTCTCCCTAGTCACTCTCCAATAGATCGAAAGTCCTCGTTGATTTGGGAATCTCCCTTCAGAGTTCAAATAAAACCTTATGTATCCACTCTGAAAGTGGCACCATCCAACCAACGGTCTCAGGGATCTACCCACTCCGTCAAATCAATTGTTGTGAATCCACCCATCGTAAAATACTGGTTTCTTCTAGGGTAACAATTTGATTTCATACTTAAACAAGTCATGGTATTTTTCTCTGGACTTTATAAGGTTCTACCAAACTTATAAGAGCTTTGCAATTATAAGTTTAAATAGGTTAAGGTCTTCCTTTAGGAAAATGGATGAAGGATTGCATGTCCTGCAATATTTCCACCTAAAACAAGTGACTTCTAACAAGTTTTATAACTCTCAACCCCTTACCAGAACTCTCCATAGGCCAGGGTACTCCTCTCTCTTTCCGAGTGAAGATTTTATCCATGTCTTGCAAACTTTCCTCTTAAGCTACAAGATTTTCAAGGATACTGACAATTCTGTCTTGACTCAACTTCACGAGTTAACCAAATTTATGTAGGGAAGGAAACAAACACATTCCATTTTACTCAAGAATTCAATTCATAATTTACATGCATTCATATTTTTCATTAAACATGAAAACCACACATTTACATCATTGTCGTGCATTAAGCGAGCCAAGTTAGACACTTATCTGTTCACTAAAAACATCAACAACCAACTAACTAAGAGAGGACGCCTTTCCTTCCAACCTTATGCCATATAATAGAGTGCCTTAATACAATACACCATGCTCGTGCCAAGCCATGATATCACAAGGGAATGATTCAGTTGGTCGTCATCTCAAGATGATCCAGGAAGGTCACTCTCCTTCCCCTTTTGACAACAACAAAAGTTGACCTCTTCCCACTAAGCTCACGACTTCCACGGGTTTATCGGGTAGTTTATCAATTGGATTTCCTATGCACAAGAGACTCCCTTCTCTGTTATACAATCCCTTTGTCACCTCTCCTTACCAGTGTCGATTTTTGTCTAGTAAGTACCAAGTTGCAACCCTTTATCGCTCTAGTTTGGATTCGGGTCTTCTATGTTTCATGGTGATCATCAATAGTTTGGAAAAGCTTCTTATTTTCCTCAAGGAAATCTCTACTCGTTCTTATTTTCTTAGATTTTTGGAAACAAATGTCTATGTTTTCTATGCCCTTAGCTTGTGATCTCATTGCTTCGACTCTTCCTCGGAGTATTCTCTCCTATGCGCTGCATGTTGTTCTCTCTTCTTCGCCTATGTCCACCGTCTAACCTCCTCCGTCTCTACACGTGTGTCTGTATTTTCCTCTTGGTGATGTTTTCACCTTTGGCCTCTTCTTCTGCCAATCCTTGGGACTCCCGTGGCTTCTGTTAGAAGTGACCTCTAGTCAGGGATCCAAATTTTGAAGGGGAAATCTAGGGGGCATAATCCTGTCAGATGTTTAGTTGGCACTTGCCTCTTCAAGAGATCAAATATGTCAGCAGTATTAACTGCCTCAACCACCAATGATGTCGTCCATAGATGGTCACGTGGCTCCATGAAGGTTTAAGTACGCTGGTAGGTGTGTGTTTATGTTTTCCAATATAGGCTAGCTTGCTAATAAAGTTTTCTATTTTTTACATTTAAACATCTCATCTCCACCTCACCAATCCACTTCATCAATTCCACATGTGATATCATGGCTAGTACTCTCAAGGGTTTTTCCTCCTCAGTCAGTTGCTTGGTGTTTTCATTAATCAATACATAATTATATTCTTCATAATCACATCATATGAAGTCTTAAGAATAATTATAGTTATGGGGAAAAACATGGTGTTACATTCCCCTCCCCCTTAAAGAAACATCGTCCTCGATGTTTAAAACGCCATGTATATACACTTATGCATAAAACAAAAATGGGTATGTCATTCTCATGGAATCTTCCAGTTCCCATGTAACTTCATCTGCTCCAAAGTGCTTACATTACACCTTGACCTGCACAATGGATCAGTTTCATATAATTGTTTCTGTCCTATCTAGGATGCATTGAGGTTTGGGATGGAATTCTCCCTTTAGTTACACTTGTATCACAGTCCAATCAATAAAATTATTATAATCATGAACATATTTCTTTAACAAATACACATGGAACACATTGTGATCTATAATAGTAGGTGGTAGTGCAAGTCTGTATGCTACTAGCCCCACTCTTTCTATAACTTCGAATGGTCCACAATAGTGAAGTGCTAACTTAGCATACATTTCCATTCTCATGGAACTTCTCTTGGGATTCACTCGGAGATAGACATGATCTCCCACTTTAAATTCTTTATGATTTCTCTTGTTGTTTGTATAGATCTTTTGTATATCCTAAGTTATCTTCAAATTTCACCTTATCTTAATCATTATATGCTCCATTTCCTTTAGTAATTATGGTCCAATTTTTATTCTATCCACTAGATTGCCCCAACTAATTGGAACTCTAAACTTCTTGCCATATAGAACCTCAAACATGCTCATCTTCAATGATTCTTGATAATAATTGTTATAGGAAGATCTACCGGGGGTAGATATTCTTTCCATTGCTTGGGTTGATGCATAACATGCATCCTCAACATGTCCTCTAACAATTTTTTCACTCTTTCGATCTGACCATTTGTTTGAGGATGGTAGGCCATACTAAATTCCAATTGTGTTCCCAAGCTTGCAAACAAACTTTTCCAAAAACTTGAGGTGAATTTATCATCTATGTTTGAGATTATGGTCTTGGGAAGACCATGCAATCTGAAAATTCATTTTATAAAAATATTAACAACATCTATGGACTTAAAAGTAGACTTAATATGAGTAAAATGAACTTCCTTTCTCAACTTATCTACTACAACCATGATTGCATCATGTTGCTTGATTGTCTTTGGAAAATCGGTAATACAATCCATGGAAATTGTCTCTCATTTCCACTTTGGAATTCGCAAAGGATGCAATAGACCTGTAGGGTGTTTGTGCTCAACCTTCACCTGTTGACACTCTAAACACTTAGCAATGTACTCGACAATTTCCTGCTTCATTATAGACCAATAATAAAATTTCTTTATTGTTGTTACCATCTTTTGATAATGAGGGTGCCTACTTAAGGTCCACTATGGAACTCATCCATAATAAAATGCCTCAAATATGTTGAATCAGGAACATACAACCTATTGTTATACATTAACAACTCATCAATTGAAATATGATATCCCTCATATTTTCTCTCCTCGGGTTCTTGTTGTAACCCTTCTTTTACCTGGTTAAATAAATCATCTTCTTGCAAGAGGGTTTTAATCCTCTGCTTGATTCTAGACTCTCCTACACTTGTTGCTAAGTGTATAGTCAGTACACTCCGGCTAAGTGAATCTGCCACTTTTTTCTCTTTTCATTTGATATGTTGGATTTCAAAATAAAACTCACTAATCAACGTCATCCACCTAGTCTATCTAGCATTCAACCATGGTTGGTCAAAAAACACTTTAATACACAATAGTCTGCCATCAAAACAAACCTTCTTCCAAGCAAGTGGTGTCTCCACATCTTCAATGCATGCACTATAGCTGCAAGCTCCAGATCGTGAGAAACATACTTATATTCATGCTCATTTAGCTTTCATGATTCGTAACAAATCACTTTCCCTTATTACATAAGGACTCCACCTAGCCCTTATTTACAGGCATTAGTGAAAACCAATAAATCATTCTCATGGTCTACAATATTTATAACATGGGCATTGTTCAAAAGATGTTTCAACTGCTAGAATATAGCCTCACATCCTGGTGACCATACAAATTTCTTCCCTTTTCTCTACAGTGAGGTAATGAGATTAATGATATTGGAAAATCCCTTTATGAATATTTTGTAATACCTAACCAATCCCATGGAATATCTTACCTTTGTCACATTCTTGGTGGTGGGACAATCCATGATTGCCTTGATCTTCTTAGGGTCTACTGCCACTCCTTCTGCTGAGATTATGTGGCCTAAATACTAGATTTATTTATGAAAGAAATCAACTTTGTAAACTTAGCATAAATTTGGTGTTCTCTCAACACTTGCAAGACCATCCTGAGATGTTCTTCATGCTCTTATCTATTTTTGGAATACACCAAGATGTCATCCACAAACACCAAGACAAACTTGTCTAGATATTTGTTGAGCACACTATTGATTAAACACATGAAAGTGGTTGGTTCATTTGTAAGTCCAAATCGAACCACTACAAACTCATAGTGTCCATACCTTGTTCTAAAGGCTATCTTGTGGATATCCTCATCCTGGATTTTGACTTGGTGGTATCCAAAGCTTAAATCAATCTTTGAGAAAACTGCAACTCCTCTAAGCTGATCAAAGAGATCATCGATCATGGGAAAAGGATACTTTCTCTTGATGTTCATATTGTTCAACTTCCTATAGTCTATACATAGTCTCAAAGTACTATCCTTCTTCTTTACAAACGAGGTCGATTCTCCCCATGGGGACACACTCGACCTTATGTAACCTTTGTCCAACATTTCCTTCAATTGTACCTTCAGCTCCACCAAATCTGGTGTACTCATCCTATAGGGTACTTTTGATGTTGGTATCACTCTAGGTATGAGATCTATTGAAAATTTAAGTTCTCTCATAAGTGGTAATCCAGGTACCTCTTTTGGACATCCTTAAACTCCCACAACACAAGGTGATCTTCAACCTTCAACTCCTTGCTCTATATTGAGTTAAGAACTTGTATAGCATACAAGGGACAACCTTTCCAATTGAACTTCCTAATCTACAATGTTGATATTTGACTTACTAAAATTGGCTTCCGAATTCCTTGAAAAACTCTTGCATTTCCTTCGTCACCTTTTCGACCAATTTTCTCTTAGTACCTGTGGCCAATTGAAATAACCATGCCTTTACATGTTTCTTCCTTTTTAAGGAACATTCTTCAACAAATTATGGTGAGACATAAATAATATTAGATCCAGGGTCAATTAAAATAGAAATAGGTTGCTCTGTGATTATACCTTCCAGCTCCATTATTGAATCCTCGTGGTGTGCTTGTCGATTCTCCACAACTACATATATCCTTGGCACACTTCTGGCCACGCCATTGACTATAGATGCTTCCTTCATATGATAAAAAAAAAAAATTGCCATGTTGTCTGTGAGGGTAATCCCTCAACATATGTGGTTATCCACAACCCCAACACTTGAAAGCTCCTTTCTTAGTCCCCTCTTCTCTTTCTTTTGCATGCTCTGCTGACCTATATCCACTTTGAGATGGAAAATTATGTTGATGCACACTTATGCTTGGCTGACCAAATTGTGCACCCTTCTTCTGATTCTTATATGGAAGTGACCCGAATCCATTTTTCTGGAATCCACTCAAGTCCTTCATTTTCCAATATTTAGAATGGTTTGTCTTATGCCTGGATTGATCATAACAACACTTAGCCTTCCTTATAGTGTCCTCCAATGTCTTTGTCTTATCAAATTCAATTATTTCTTGGTAGGACTATGACAATCCATTGAGAAAGCGTTGCACTCTCACTTTCTCATACATCATTGACTGTAGTTTCTTCCTGCATATGATAAAATTTCTTATTGTGATACCTTCTATGAGGGAAATCCCTCAACAAGTGTGTTTCTCCACAACCCCAACACTGCAAAGGTCCTTTATTAGGTTCCTCTGCTCTTTATCTTGCCTTCTATGCTGGCCTATCTCCACTTTGAGATGGAAAATTCTACCGATGCACACTTCTACTTGGATGACCAAATTGTGCACCATTCTTCTGATTCTTGTATGAAAGTGACCTGAATTCATTTTTCCGGAATCCACTCATATCCTTCCTTTTCCAATATTTATAAGGCTCTGATTTATTCCTAGATTGATCATAACAACACTTATCCTTCCTTATAGTATCCTCCAATGTATTTTCCTTATCAAATTCAATTATGTCTTGGTAGGGTGGAAATCCACTGAGAAAATGTTGCACTCTTGATTTCTCATCCTTGAGGTAAGGAACATACCTCAACAGTTCCATAAATATTTTAGCATAGGAATCCATGATAAGTTGATCCAACTTATGCTCATGGAATTCCTTGATTTTATCATCGAATTACTTCTCTGATAAGTATGTCTTTCTGAAGTACTTCTCAAAATACTTCCAAGTTAGTTTTCTTTCCTTTAGTCCTTTGATTTAAGGTATTCCCACCAAACAGATGATCCCCCATTTAGATTGGAAATGGAAATCCTCACCTTAGTATTCTTGGAGTAATTGTGTACCCAAAAATTCTTTTTCAAACCAAACAACCATGCCTCGGCTTCTTTTCCTTTTATAATTTCTCCATCAAAGGTAGGTGTCTTGGCCTTCTTGAATTCATCCTGAGTCAGAGAATTCTGAAAACGTCTCTTTTTTTTGTTGGAGTACTTGATCCAGTGTCATTGTTGGATAGCCCTTCGAAAGAGGTCTTCTTGTTGGATGACTCTGCAGAACCACTTCCACCAAATTCACGTTTCTTGGCATCTCGATGCCTCTTCTTGGAAGAAATTCTCCCCACATTACTATGACTTAATCCATACCTTTGGGCATCTGAAGGGGTATTCAAATTTTCCTACTGATGCAACTCTGCATTACTAGGGCCCTGCTGAAGATTCTTTTGAATTTCAGACAAGCTCCGCAAGAGAATTGCATTCAACTTTTCCTACTTAGCTTGGGCTCTCATAAGCCTCTCATTATATGCTTTTAGGATTCTAACAATGGACATAAAATATGGAGGGGTTTCTCTATCCCTGCGACCATCAGATTTCTCATCTATGAAGTGTGATGTGTCTTCCATGATATGTTGCACCATTCACTTCAATTGGCCTTCATGTTCAATACTTTCCACGTGTTGAAAAAGTGAAACATTGTTAGCCTTTACATAACCAACATCATAGCATACATTCTTGGAAAAATAAAATATTTCTTAGATAGTTTTAAGAAGCCTTGGCGACCCATTCAAGCCTAGAGTTCGAACGCTGCTCTGATACCACTTTGTGACACATCCAACCCACTAAACCTTACTTAGGATGGTGGGATGTCAACTTTATTCTTCTTATTATGACACACTACAAGTTTCACCAGATGTTTAAGTGAGGACTTGTTAGGTAGCTAGAGAGGTAGTGGAGACCATTCAATGTAAGGTGGACTAGGTCCACTATATTATTAAATAAGGCCCACTATGGTAGTTAGATATGATAAATGGGTAGTTAGATATAATAAATGTAAGAGGAATTCTTAGAAGGTTTTGCTTCTAGAATATTCCTCCTCTAGAACGTTCAAGAAATGTAATGGGGTGTAAAGAGAAGTTTTGTATTTGGAGTGGTATCTCAATAGGAGGAATCCCCCTCGAAGAGGTAAGTGAACAAAAGAGGATCCCTTCCATAATAGGATCCATTGTATGATGTTTCCCTACCTCAAGTGTTTTGATATAATAAAGTGGTGGTTTTCTATATTGTTCCATATATCTTATGTGGTGATTGTATTCAAATATATTTGGTACTATTGTGGTATTTTGTATTCAGGTCTTTGGTACTTAACAAGACTTCTCTTATCACAATTTTAACTAATTTAACTCTTATTAATTCTCATATATATGCCCATAATTAGCTTACCAAAGTATCTAGGTGCTTAAACACCCTTAGTTGGACAATTCAATTTTCTATTCAGATTCATTCCCATCGAAATTCCCAACCACCTAGGTTGGTCTCCATTCCAACAACGATATACCAACATATCATCCACCAAGATCTAACGGTCCTCGTATGTGGGGTTCTATGGCTACGATTACATTGAAATACCCATCTAATCGACAGTTAATTCTTTCTTGAGTGTCCATTACACATACCAACAGATGGGGCCCACAAAATATATGGTTGAGATTAAATCTTTCCGCCATACGAATAAACAATCCTCCTTTATTTTCGTAACCCCTCCCCCTCAAAGAGTCTTTGTTGTGGCTCACTTCGACCACGCACATATCTTATTGATTGAACGATACTTGTTCATATGATCCTATGGGAATTATGCTTCTTAGGTTTAAGACATATTGTCTATTGAGGTTTTGAATTCCTCCTCCTTCGAGCGACTCTTTCTGAATGGCAGATGGGATCTCATTGATCACATCACAATGCATATACAGTACTTGAAGTTCCTATCGTTAGACTCCTCTTACAATTCTCCTTCTAGAAAATCGAAAACCCATCCTCTGACAGTCTCCTTAATGGATCCAACAGTCCAGAATTCTCCCTAGTCACTCTTTGATAGATCAATGATCCTCGTTGATTCAGAGATCTCCCCTTCGGATTTCAAATACAACCTTATTTAGCCACTCCAGAAATGGTATCATATGACCAATGGTTTGGATTTACCCACTTCCTCATATCAATGGTTGTGAATCCACCCATCATAAAATAATGACCTTTCTTCCAGGGTAACAGTCTGATTTCAGACTTAAACAAGTCAGGGTCTTTTCCTGGCCTTTCTAAGGTTCTACCAAACTTCTAAGAGCTTTGAAATTCCAATTTTAAACTGGTTAGGTTCTTCCTTTAGGAAAATGGGTGAATGATTGCATGTCCTGCAAGATTTCCACCTAAAACATGTGACTTATCACAAGGTTTAGAACTATCAACCCCTTACCAAGACTCTCCAGAGGCCAGGGTACTCCTGTCTCTTTCTGAGTGAAGATTTTATCTATATTTTGCAAACTTTCCTATCAAGCTGCAAGATTTTCAAGGATAATAACCAACCCATCTTAATCCAACTTCATGATTTCACTAAATTTATGCAGGGAAGGTAGAAAACACATTCCATTTTACTCGGGAATTCAATTCATCATTTACATGCATTCATATTTTTCATTAAACCAAAAAACCACACACTTACATCATTTTTGTTCCTTAAATGAGCCAATTAGACATGTTATCCCGATATCTATGGATAACTAGGAGATCATGTCTCGAGGCCCACAGGTCCTAGAAATGAAGTACTGAGAGCAGGATTGACCTGAGCATGGCCCTGGAGGGCCCATCTTTCTTCTTCTTCGCCAGATTTGTCTTGTCAGCAGCAACAACTTCCATCACCATCGGCTTGGACTTGCATCGGAGAGGACTCTTGCTCCATGAGGTAATTGGTCCAAGGTATCATGGTATGTGTCGTGTTTGATCGTTATAACCTTCTTATATATGCATTAGGTTCCTTTCATTTCTGATRACTGYTTGGATCTTACACTAATCCACTTGACCATTGTTGGGGTGATTGATGGGGTGACTTAGCAAGCTTGTATTCATGGGTTTTGGTTAGCCACCAAAGGGGATTTGCAGAGCCATCGTCCGCTCCCACCATTATATCATTTTACATCTTATCTCCCATTCATCCATCCCATGAAACCTTTGTTGAAGATACACAAGAGAGAAAGGAACAAGTTTTCAACCAACAGAATGAGGACGTGATTGAGGAGCAGGAACTTAAGCAGGATGATGAAGTATCCACCCGTGCACCTCCCACTGATAAATTCATCCAAGAAACTGTTTCTCCTGTACAGCAAAGTGAAGATGAGGTTAGTTTCTTTCCACTTCATAATTCCGATGATATCGTTTTCCTTGATGAAGGGGAAAAGAAAACTTTGAACAAAGATGATAGCCTTTGTTGTACAATCAAGGACAAAGAAGCAATCCATGAGGATGAAACAATGACACATGTTGAAAACACCAAAGTCCTCGAAGTTCCTGCGCAAGAAGAAACAGTAAGTTACCCTCCTCCCCGAGTTATTGATGATGCTTTGCTTTGCGATGAAGAAAAAGAGGAGGATGAATTTTCAAAATTTTCAGACCCTGCATGTTATGACACTAACAGTGACACTGTTGATAACATTGATGAGTTCATACATGTTGGAAGACGTAGGTGGGATATAGTTGGTTGTGACCTAGATCCCATCTATGACACTGAGAGTCATCTCCAGTTGTTTCCCTTGCAATTGCCACAACAGATTACTTATGACCAATGGCAACAAGGAGATGAGGTTTTTACTTGTACCTTTCAAAAAACCAAGGATGACCTAGTACCTTATTTTTCTGATGATTTTCAGTTTTACCTTGAGATTTTTTATGAGTACCCTTCTAAGAACTTGGACTCTTTTCATGAAGATGATTGCCAACCACTGCTATGCTCAAATTTTCATACAAGTAAGGACATTGTTTGCCTAAAGAAGGTTTCTCATGACTTTTCACCCCAACCACCTGTTATTACCTTGCCATACTTTTCCATTAAAGGTGTAGTTGGGAAGTACCTTTTTCATGTTGAGTTTCCTCCTGGGCAAACCTTAGACTCCAAGGGTTGGTTGGGTACTGCAACTTCCAATCAGTTTTTCAACTTTCCCTTGATAGTTTTCCAGCCATATACTAAATCTTTATCAATCCTTTCTTTGACTTCAGGGCGTGAAGATGTTCTCGGTAACCAGTTTGCAGGTCCTTTGAGTCATTTTTTTGAACCTTGCATTTCTCATGACCCTTTCTTGAAGTGGATTGAGTACTTTCCTCAAAGATGGACTTGGCAGGATTTTCTCCCTCCCACCCACCTCCATGAGTTAGATTCTGATTTTCCCGATGATATGATATGTATTCTAACTCATGACATTTTTGTGCTTGATTTATCACTGTTTTGGTTTATGATGAAGCACAAAGGCAGGTGTCGAGGAACGTTGTTGGCTTGGCTTCACTGGTTGTTTGACTACACCAACATGCAGCCAACAGGT
>ML793909.1:358583-369292 GCA_009831015.1 Picea engelmannii
GTCTCCCTTTTGAGCTCATATTATGACATTTTTAGCATTTAATGTGACAAACAGTGTAATATTGTTAGTCAGCCTTGTCGGTTGTTTTAAATGACCTATTTTGTAATTAAAGGTCATTAGGATGATATAAATAGAGGACGTTGTCTCTCATTTTGAAAGAACATAACTCACTCTCTTGTGAGAGAATCATTTTTAGTTTTGTCTTGGTATTTTGCTCTTGGAAGAAGGCACTACTCTTGTGGAGGATCATTCTTGTCATTTTTATGGTGTTTTCTATCATTGGAAGGTTTACAACTAGGGTTTGATAAGCTCTTCATTGATTTGTAAGTGTATTTCTCATGCAAAACTTCTTGAATGAATAGTTGTAGGTTAAATCTCTTACATTTATGGTTACATTGTTATTATTTTGCTTAATCATTGAAACCCTAGGTAGCAAGCACACAAGTAGGTCCTTGCTATATGTCCCCATGATAGAAAACTTGTTTTAGCCATTGATTAAGGAGGATATAGCCTAGACGTTGCTACACTAGTTCCCCTTTTTCTGAGTTAGCTTTTGAACATAAGTTGAAGAAAGAATACGTCCTAGGCCTAATTAATTTTACACCTAGGGTTTTGACTTTTAGGGTTTGAAAGGCCTTGCTCTTGCAACACCTTTCACCCTTAGATTTATGTTTTGAGGCTAGCCGTTTTGCCAAGGATTTTTAAGGAAAGAGGGAGGAGCATGAGGCCTTGCTTAAGCAACACCGGAATGAGCCTCCTCCCCTTAGGGTTTTGACTCTATGGCCCTGCCATTGCAGCACCATAAAGCCTAACTCTCTTGTCCTTAGATTTAGATTCTCCCGAGACCTAGCCCTTGTTTCTTGACTCCATAATACCCTAAGGCACTAGTCTAACTCTCCAACGTTGAGCTTCTTGTGCCAAAACAAATTTTTCAAACTTCTTAAATTTGAAACCCTAACTAACCCTAACGTCTCACTAACCCTAATTTGATGATGACGTCATGCCTCTTTTGAGATCTTGGTTGATGTAAAACGTTGTGTCTTAGTCATCTAAAAGATAGACATTGAAGTGTTGATAATTTCCATTAGCCTATTTGCAAAACGTCCACCTCTTTGTCTACCAAACTAACCCTAGAAAGGCTGACGTCACCTCTAGTGAGATTGACACAGCAACCCTATCATATATGAGCATTTGATGATATTTTATGCTAAGATTGATTATATACATTAAGTGTTATATCATTTCCAGTGTTTATTGACAAGTAATATTTCAATTCATAATCATTATTTCAATCATTGACTTCGTCAATAATTACTGCTATCTATGCTCATGTATATTAAATGTTGATAGTCATTAATTTATGAAGTGCTAACCACTATTTGCATGCATTAGTTTTATTGTTGCCTTGTCTCGCAAACAAGTGCCTATTCTGTGGTTTATCTTCATCTTGACTATCCTCTTGGCGGTAATCTGTGAAAGGGAAAACTTACCTTGATCCTTTAACCCTTTGCCCTTTCAAAGCCCCAGATTGCCAGGGACGTCTCCCTTGGGTTTAGCCACCCTAAATAGAAAGAGCCCCCCATCAAGGTGACAGTGGGTGGGGAAGCTCCTGTTACGCCAGTTTGATCCTTGCCTTCCAGCTACTTGACCTAGACTACAATCTGAGAGATAACAATACACTTATATATTCAAGGGAAACATCAACAACCAACTGACTAAGAGAGGACGCCTTTCCTCCCAACCTTAGGTCATACTGTAAAGTGCCTTCCTACAGTATGTCACCCCCATGCCAAGCCATGATATCACAAGGGAATGATTCAGTTGGTGTTCAACTCGGGATGATCTAGGAATGTTACTCTCCTTCCCCTTATAACAACAACAGAAGGTGTCCCCTTCCCACTGAACTCAAGGCTTCCACAGGTTTATCAGGTAGTTTATCAAATGTATTTCCTCTGCACAAGGGATTCCCTTATCTTCTATAGATTCCTTTGCTGACCTCCCCTTACCAGTGTCGATTTCTTTCCAGTAAGTACCAAGTTGCAACCCTTCTTTGCTCCAGTCTACATCTGGGTCTTCTCTATTTCAGGGTGATCATCAATAGTTTGGAAAAGATTCCTATTTTCCTCAAGGAAAGCTCTCTGCTTTCTTCTTTTCTTTGATTTGCGCCAACAAACGTCTTCATTCGTTACACCCTTAGCCTGTGAGCTCGTTGCTCCGACTCTTCCTCAGAGTATTCTCTCATATGTATTGTGTGTTGTTCTCTCTTTTTCACCTATGTTTGTTGTTTTTTTGCGTGTGTCTGTATTTTCCTCTTGGTGATGTTTTTCACCTTTGACCTCTTCTTCTTCCAATCCTTGGGACTCCTACGGCTTCTGTCAAAAGAAACCTCCAGACATGGATTCAAATTTTGAAGGGGCAATCCAGGAGGCACACTTTTGTTAGATTTCCAGTTGACCCTTGCCTCTTCAAGAGATTAGATCTGTCTGCAGTATTAACTACCTCAACCACCATTACTATATTCCATAATTGGTCTTGTGGCTCAATGCAGGTTAAAGTACACTATCATGTGTGTGTTTGTGTTTTGCGATATGGACTAACTTGTTAAGCAAAATTCCTATTTTTTTCACTTAAACATCTCAACTCCACCTCATCATTCCACTTCATCAATTCCACCTTATTATATTTAATAACAAATTTCACATGTAATTCAAAAAGTTAAACATGAAACCTCCCAAATTATGTTGAAATTCCAACTTTTCTTTTGTTTGGAGTACTAAAAAAATGGTGATCAAACATCTAAAATTATGCTGAAATTTTATAGCTATAAACGTGCCATCAATTTTAGTTAAAAAAATTAAACTTGTGTTGGCATAGGGGTAGACCCAAGGTTCAACTCTAATAGTGCACCAACAAAACCCTAACTATTGTCCCATTCAGCAACACCTGTGAAGCAGACAAAGTCTCACTCGAGGCAGAGGCAAGGGGGTTTACAGGACTCACGTGTCTGTAACCAAGATGGGACACAGATCTGCGATTACAACACTTCACAAGTACTTTAATAACACTTAGAATATGATATGCATTATTTTATTAGCTTTATTAACATCGCAGAATAAACCCTAACATAGATTGACGCAGTAACAGTGAGGATTAAGAATTTCAACTACCTAGCACACAACCCAGAGTTAGATCTAACATTCATCCTTAACACATGTGAAGTACTAAGAATCTAGAGATCTATCTAACATACATAATAAGAAAAGAACTAAGTAGATTCAAAATATAAACAACACAGCATAAAGCACATCAAAAGACACATGATATACGTGGTTCATCCCAGTGTGGGGCTACGTCCACCAACTGCTTCGTCTTCTTTATTATTCTTCAGTCTCTTACATTCATCTACTTCTGTGCATTAAGCCACAAAGCCAAGCTTCACAGAGGACATGATATCTGCACATTGAACGCCAGATCCTCCTTCCCAGAACTAGGTCACATCACAAAGCCAACTTCTCTATTTAGCACAGAGCCTTACATACACAATTTGTTGCACAAAGCAACCCAAAACAACTTGCACTTAGCCTTGCAAGCTATCCTTCGCTTCTCTACTTCTACCATACATTCTTATATATTTATACTTTTATATTTCCTTACAAAAATTCCTAAACATGGGTAAACCCATGGTTCGACATCCCATAACCCATTACAAAAACCCTAGTGAAGCCCTTGCTAGGTCCACATATCCCACAAAACAAGTGAGATTCACGATCTCAACTCCGCCATGGTTCTCCATCTTCGATCCTCACATCAAATCAAAATCCAAAAGGTGGTGCAAACCTGAACAAGGTTTCCTCAAAACTTGGTCGAGGGCCAACAACCCCCAACACTCACCTGTGACTCGTCCCGAGTCACTCGGGTCTGGGCAATGCTACTTCAAAGGCCTTGAGCTTCACTCGAGTTGCCTCAACTTGCTGCTTCACCTGAGCCTCCTGCTCAGTGAGCTCTTGGATGATCTTCTCTGTAACAGGCCCTTCCAGGCGTTGTTCCATTGTCGCAACCACTTGGTCCAATTGCGAGCCTTGTCCTTCAATTTCTTCAAACACCTTACAGGCCTCATCCTACACAGGTTGCAGTTTTTGAATGACTTCCATTACTCTGCCCTGGATGGCATTAATATATTGGTGTACCGCGCATTGTTCTTGTGATATTTTCATTCTCTCGACTGCAGTGAGTAGCTTCATCTGTACCTGTACTGATAGTGCCTGTTGTTGCACCTCCTGTAACGATGCTTCCAGTTTCCTTATCTTCGGATCTTCTGTGAGGCATTCGTAAGTCTGCATGCTTCTATCGCTCAGTTGTTTGCATTTTAAAGAGAGGGATTTTATTCTTCCAACTGCGCTCCTAGCGGCTTCCTCCCTCTGGTCGCGCACCTCCTATGGAGTGCTTGGTACTACTTGAATTTCCAACTCCATTATCCTTGCTTGAAGATGTTGGATGGCCTCAGCAAAATTCACCACTTGAATCTCAATCGATTCTTGTTCCTCATGTGCCAAGCCGGGCACAGAGTGAATTTCTTTATTCACCGCTTCTTTGACCAGAGTATTCTCTGCGAGAAGTTGGTTCTTTTCTCTCTGTATCTTCTCTTTGTCCTCCTTGAGCATCGCCTGAAAATCCTCTCTCTCATTTTCATAGGTGGTTACACAGTACCACGCAACTCGTAGTTTCTCTAAGACTTCCTATTTCTCTTGTTTCAAGGCTTTTGTACCCTTCTCCTTTTCTTTTTGGACTTTCTGAAGTTGAACCTCTATCGCATCTACAATTCTTCTTAATTAGGAGCGCTCATCCCCCAATTCTGCAACTTGTGACGAGGAGGGTGCAGTGGGTATTGCGCGGCTCAAACGAATAGCTTGTTGTATTTCCTTTAGTTCCTTCTCAACTCTTTCATATAGATCCTCCTGCTTCATTCCATATCTCTGCAACATATCCTCTAAATCATCCTCCATGGCTCCGTAGACTAGATTGATATCATCTTCTGTGAGCGTGGCCTTCATCTGGGGCTTACTAGCCCGTTTCTTCTTTCTTGATGAAGGTTTATGCGGGGAAACCTTCTTGTTCTCCGAGGTTACTGTTTCAGTAAGGGGATCTTTCAGCAGTGTAGCTTCTCCTTTGCCTTGATTTTCTCCTTCATCCCCTCCTCCTTTTCCATCTACTTGGTCTTCTTCTCCTCCTCCTATGGGCGAGCCAGATCCAATTTCTTCAGAGTTGTTGTCCTCCTCATCAGTCTCTATATTCTTGGCTTCCTCCTTTTTCTTCTTCTTTTTCGCAATGGACTGTCCATCATGCTCGACCCGGGTGACCAAGGGGCATCCTATGATGTCGGGGTCGGAGATTTTTGCATCATCGACCAGTACAAGGAACTCCTCTGGCCACTCCTTCGTGATCTTCTCCATGTTTTTGTCTGTTAGCTTGTAGTATGATTGCAACTTTTCCTTTCTCTCGTCTCTGTGCACAGTGATATAAGTAAAGTTTCAAACTGTGCAGAACTTGGCTATCGGTCTGTACTGGTGCAAGGTACGTGATGTCATGCGCAGAAATGTTTCAATGACAACCTTGAGTTGCTGATAATAGGCATGGAACACAGCATTCGATTTCCATTGCTTCAACATATCGTTGGTGTACCACAAGGTCAATAACCTAGTGGCCAACGAATCTGATGGTTCAATCTCCAGGAAGGTGGCTTTGTTCGGCATTTTCCAAGCGACAAATGAAATAAGTACGAGAAACCAACTAAAGTGGAACTCATATCCCTGATCCTGAGCTTCGCGACAGTCTTTCTTGAGATCATTGATGAGGTAACTCACCCAATTCATTTGCATGCCCTCCACACACTTTACTGCGAGGTCCACCACGAACCCGGTGATCTGTGTGGGGCGGTTCTTTCTTACGATCTTTCCAACTATGAGTTGGAAAGCGAGGCACACTGTGCCATCCTCGATAGAAGCTACCTTGTATCATCACTTCCCTTTTTCAACTTCGCCATATGATTTCTTAATGCGTTGGGCCAGGGAGAGGTCTTAGGCCTTCCCTGGGTAAAACCTATTGAGGGTCGGTTCCCTTCATGCTCAATCCTGTAATCTGGTGGATCAACGTCGGATCCACAGTAATCCATCGATTGAGCCACAGGTATCATCCATGGTAGCACGACAAGAGGAGTTTAACACAAGTGTTAACCTCCTGGTGTTGACCAAAATGGGGAATCTTCATCACATTGAGTATAGTGGACTGCATCAACTCCTTAATCCAAGGCTGGGAGATAATGCGAGGCTTCTTCATAGTGTTATTCATCAAATATCTATGGGGTGCTAGCACAATGTAGTTCTTTCTATCTCCAAGGTTGAATTCGTTGTTCTTTAGTAGTGGGATATGTCCCAACTGGTTGCTAACAATGTGTATTCCCTTTGGGATGTACGTAATCATCAAAGTGTATTCGAAGTCTTGTGGGATGCTATCGCGGTTAACCACGCTAGCCAAAGGTGGGATATAATCTGGTAATATCGATGGGATCTTCTTCGCATTAGCCAGATCGTTGTGATACTTACTTCGCTGCTCGGTCGCAGGGTTAACACTACTCGAACGACTTCCAGTCGACAAGGAATCCTGGAGTCCCCTAGTCGATGATGTCTATACTCCTTCAAACATATATTTATCAACCATAAACTTCTTAAGAACCTCCTCAACAGAATTTTCTAACTCACTATGTTCGCCCGACATTCTCAATTTTAAGCAGGCGGGTCGGGGTAGGCAAATGGACAGGTGGAGTAAAAAACGGATAGCGAGGTCTGATATCACATCTCGACACACAATCACTTCCCCTCTTGTCTCAGATAGTCATGGGTGGAAAAATTTGGTCTCGACGTAGAAATCAACAGTTTAAATAAGTGAGCGTCATCACAGATTCTTCCAACAGGTAGGAATGCTTCCATCAATGCAAATTTGTCCATTATGGCGTGGTCTCAATGTCCCAAACACGGTCCATCCACCCATAAATGTGTTTCCTATCCGTTCCAAAGCATCGTTCTAACAGTCGGGGTGCCTCCAACGGTCATATAGCTTCGTCGAGACGAAGTCCCGTTCTGCGTGGTTCCATTGTTTCGGCGAGGTTCAAATCCTGCAAACCTGCCTCCTGCGGGGTCTTCCATGTAACTTCCTATAGCTTTTCCAACTTGGCTATATTCTTACTGAGCTTCCTTGCCATTTTTCCTGTGATCTGAGTCTCTCTAACTATTTTTGGATTCATCTTTCCATTCTCATTCTTATCTTCTCCTAGCATAGTGACTTCGCATTTTTGATGTGCTCTCAAAGAGTTCGAAGTTAATACCTCTTCTCTTACTAATTCCAACGTGGGTATTCTTCTTTCTTGCATGGATAGGTCCTTCAAACCTTCTTACGTTCTTTCAACTTCGACAACTAATTCTTTTTCCCTATGTTGCTTCGACTTAACTTCTCGTTCTTCTATTAGTCGATCTATTTTTCTAGCTATGAAATCCGTTAGTTCTTGCTTTTTCTTTTATGTAGCTACTTCCTCTGCTTTCCTTCTGATGTGTTCCTTCTCGATCCAATTCTTTCCTAACAAAAGTGAGAACGGGGCATTGTTCTCAACAAACTTAATGACTTCAAATTCCTCTTCAGCCAGTGTTCCATGGATGATAAAAAGTACATTAATAACTCTTCCACATAGGGTTATCATCTTTCCTTTAAACAAACCTATTCTTCCCAATGAAGGTACCACAGTAAGCTTTCCCAAAATTTCCCAAGTTTCTTCTGTCATAATATTTACTCGTGTTTCTTCATCCAAGACATAGTCTATGTCGAAGTCTTCTATTCTTTCATTTATGTGTTATTATACTTTCGAGATCTCTGGTAAACTGACATCTTTGTGATCATTCATTGTTTCTTTCAATTGTTCTAACATAGCCTAATCTTTCTTTGATTCTCTCTTGATGATTCTCTAACATGCTCTTATGATCTTGACTTCCTTCGTGGTTTTCTTGTCTCATGTTCATTTGTTCGACTTTAGCAATCATCCTTGGACAATCCTCAACTTCATGACCAACAATTTTACAACAAAGACAAATAGGACCTATACCAGGGCATTCCTTAGCAAGATGTTCCGGTCTTCTGCAATTATAACATAGTGTCAATCCTCTCTTTCTCTTGTAAGTTCCCCAACTTCTCTTGTACTGCGCACTAGGATCACAGTGTTGGACCTACAATCTGCAAAAGTTGTTTCTAGGTTCCTGCATCCATTCATTAGTCCAAAAATTCTTTCTATGTATAGGAATAACATATCTTTCTTTATTTCTATCAAAATTATTCAGATCAACTCTTTCTTCCAACTGCACCCTAACTTTCAGACTATGACAAAATCTACTATACATACCTAAATTCATGTTTTCGAAACAAAACATTTCACTTATCTTACTTTTATCAAATCACAAAGCTTTACATCTTTTAATATCTTACCTCTTTTCTTCAAATTGGGTTTCTTTCTTAGCACAAAGCTTCACAAGTCAAGTAGAGTATTGTGCACTACATCAGTAGATCTACGCATAGAGATTCTCTTTTCTTTACTTCAGTTCCCATCAATCACAGTTTCAGGTCCCGGCAACAGAACCATTTGTTGGCACAAGGGCAGGCCCAGGGTTCAACTCTAACAGTTCATCAACAAAACCCTAACTACCGGCCCTTTTGGCAACACCTGCAAAGTAGGCGAAGTCTCACCCGAGGTAGAGGCAGGGGGGGTTACAAGACTCAGGTGTCTGTAACCAAGTTGGGACGCATATATGTGATTACAACACTTCACAAGTACTTTAATAACACTTAGAAGATGATATGTGTTAGTTTATTAGCTTTATTAACATCACAGAACAAACCCTAAGATAGATCGGCGCAGTAACAATAAGGATTAAGCATTTCAACTACCTAGCACATAACCTAGAGTTAGATGTAACATTCATCCTTAACACATGTGAAGTACTGAGCATATATAGATCTATATAACATACATAATAAGCAAAGCACTAAGCAAATTCAGAATATAAACAACACAGCATAAAGCACATCAAAAGACACACAATATACATGGTTCACCCCAGTGTGGGGCTACATCCACCAACTGCTTCGTCTTCTTTATTATTCTTCAATCTCTTACATTCATCTGCTTCTATGCACTAAGCCACAGAGCCAAGCTTCGCAAAGGACAGGATATCTGCGCACTGAGCGCCAGATCCTCCTTCCCAGAACTACGTCACAACACAAAGCCAACTTCTCTATTTAGCACAGAGCCTTACATACACAATCTGTTGCACAAAGCAACCCAAAACTACTTGCACTTAGCCTTGCAAGCTATCTTTCACTTCTCTACTTATACCATACATTCTTATCTATTTATACTTTTATATTTCCTTACAAAAAGGCCTAAACATGCGTAAACCCATGGGTTGACATCCCATAACCCATTACAAAAACCCTATTGAACCCCTTGTTGGGTCCACATATCCCACAAAACAAGTGATATCCGTGATCTCAGCTCTGCCATGGCACTCCATCTTCGATCCTTGCGTTGAAGTCCAAAGTTGGTCCAAATCTGACCAAAGTTTCATCAAAACTTGGTCGAGGGCCAACAACTTGAAACTAGTTAAATATGATACTGAAATGTTAGTTTTCACTTGTAATCCAACAAAAACAAAAAGTCAAACTTTTGAATTATATTGAAGATGTAATATAAACTTTTAAGTGTAGTTCTAAAAAATGATAGTCAAATCTCTTTTATATATAGTTTAAAATAATGATAATCAAACCTTTGTGAGGTATAGTTTAAGATATCTTTTATATATAGTTTAAAATAATGATAGGCAATCCTTTATCAGGTATAGTTCAAGAAATTGATGATATTGAAATGTTAAATTTTACAAATAAGTTCTAAATAAGTTCTAAATGGGTTGAATGCCCCTTCTTCTCTGACCACGCACCGGTTTATCTTCAACTGAGGCTCACCGAGCTTCCCAAACCTTCCCCGTTCAAGTTTAATCACTCCTGGCTCTCAATGGCTGATTACATTGAGCTTGTACATGAGACTTGGACGGACCAGCTTTTCTTATCCGAAGTCAATCCTCAGACTCGTCTTATGTGGAAATTAAAGGTACTCAAAACTAAAACCAAACAATGGTACCACTTGAAACAGCAGAAAGATCAAGCCTGTTTGCTCTCGCTGGAGGCGGAAATCACAAAACTCACCATCAGATCCAATAATTTATCCTGGACGGTGGAAGATTCGGACTGTTTAAATCGGCTAGAAGCCAAATAGAGCCTCTATATTAAGGGCCGAGGAATTTGCATGGAGGCTCCGAAGCCGGGAAACCTGGCTTAAATGTGGGGATTCTAACACAAAATACTTTCACAAGGTCGCAAGCCACAATAGACACAAAAAGATGATCTGGAATATCAACAACGGTGGATTAGATTTTAGGGGGCAGGAAGCCATTAAAGAAGAGGCCGTCTCATATTTTAAAAAACAGTTCAAAGCAACGGGCACGCACAACCTCCAGGATAAGGGGTCTACCGCCGGTCTCTTCCCTCGATTGGTCTCCAGAGATGAAGCTGAAACACTCTTTAAGCATGTCACTCTAACGGAGATTAAAGATATACTT
>ML793909.1:397858-417584 GCA_009831015.1 Picea engelmannii
CAAATCAGGGAATGTAACTTTTCGAAACGATGCACCAGGAAAAATAAAAGGTAAAGGAATGGTAAGCCTGAGTAATGGCAAAAGAAAAGCTCAAGATGTGTTGTTTGTAGATGGTCTGAAACATAATCTACTAAGTATCAATCAAGTTTGTGATAGAGGATGTGAAGTTGTTTTTTACTTCTAAAGATTGTAAAATAAATTCTGTGAATTCAGGACAACTGGTTGCAAAAGGGATAAGAACAGAAAACAATGTCTATGTGTTAAAAGAAGAAAAAGAAGAATGCCACTTAAGCAAGTATGATGAAAGTTGGCTATGGCATAGGAGACTTGGACACCTAAATTTTGATCATATAATCAAGCTTAGAAACAATGGGGCAGTAAAATTTCTTTCAAAGATATCAAAGCCATATGACTCTATTTGTAAACCTTACCAGATAGGAAAGCTTACTCGGACACAATTCAAATCTAAAAACTTTCCTTCAACAGAAAAACCTCTTCAATTAGTACATATGGATTTATGTGGACAATCAAGAAAAGAAGGTACAGGAAAAGAAAACTATTTTATGTTGATTATTGATGATTATTCTAGACTAACGTGGGTTGCCTTTTTGAAGGAAAAATCTGAAGCATTTGAAAAACTCAAAGTGTTTAAGGCTCTAACTGAGAATCAAACAGGAAAAATATTGAAGGCAGTAAGGTCTAATAGAGGAGGAGAGTTTAGTTCATGGAACTTCAAAGAGTTCTGTGATAAACATGGAATCAAACGAGAATACACTATTCCAAGAACTCCACAGAAAAATGGAGTAGTTGAGAGGCAGAATAGATCAGTTCAGCAGATGGCAAGATCAATGATGAATGAAAGGAATATTGCTCAAACATATTGGGTGGAAGAAATCCATACAGTTGTTCATATTCTTAACAAAGCTCATCTCAGGCCACATAGTGACAAGACTCCTTATGAACTATTGTTTGGAAGACTTGACTCAATCAAGCATTTTAAAGTCTTTGGGAGTAAATGTTATATCAAGAATAATGATGAAAATATTGGCATATATGATGATAGGGCTGATGAATCTATCTTCTTAGGTTATGATACAAACAATAAAGGGTACAAATTATACAATAAGAGGCTGCATAAATTGGTTGATTGTATCGACATAAAAGTTGATGAAGAAGTCTCAGTCAGAAATGTAAGCAGTGTCGAACCAAGCACAAAGATATAGTTGAAGATGAAGATGAACAGGTACAAGGATCAGAAAGGGAAGAATCTAAATCAGATGAAGATATGAATACTCAGGCTGACACAAATCAGCAGAAAGAAACAAAACTACCTCTCAAAATTGTTAGAAAGAATCATCCTGAAAATCAGATAATTGGATATATAAATAAAGGAGTTCAGACAAGAAGGAAAATGATTAAAGACTCAGAACAATCTCAAGTTGTCTTTTTATCTATGATTGAACCTAAAAAATTTGATGAAGCCAACAATCATGATGACTGGATTAGAGATATGAATGAAGAGCTTGATCAGATTGAGAAGAACAATACTTGGGAGCTTGTTCTTAGACCTGGAGATAAGAATGTAATAGGTTCCAAATGGGTGTTCAAGAATAAAATGAATGAAAAAGGACAAGTTGTTAGAAATAAAGTCAAATTGGTCTGTAAAGGGTATGCACAAGTTGAAGGTCGGGATTTTGATGAAACCTTTGCACCAGTGGAAAGATTGGAAGCCATCAGAATGTTTCTTGCATATTCATGTCATAAGAACTTTAAAGTGTATCAGATGGATGTTAAGTCAGCATTTCTTAATGGAGATCTAGAGGAAGAAGTATATATGGAGCAACATAAATGATTCTCATTGACAGATAATCTTGATTATGTTTGCAAGCTGAAGAAGGCTTTATATGGATTGAAACAAGCACCACGAGCTTGGTACTATAGGCTGGACAAATTTTTACAAGACAAAGGGTTCAAGAAAGGTACTGTTGACATCAATCTCTATATTAAGTCTGAAGGTGATAATTTACTAGTTGTTTTGGTTTATGTAGATGATATTATTTTTGGTTGTACTAATGAATCTGTTGTCCAGTGGTTTGCTAACTCTATGCAAACAGGGTTTGAGATGTCCATGATAGGAGAACTATCATACTTTCTTGGTTTACAAGTAAATCAAAGTTCTGCGGGAATATTTATCACACAAGAAAAATATTTGAAAGAGATGTTGAAGAAATTACAGATGGGAGATTCTTCTCTTGTTAGTACACCTATGATGGTTGGTTGCAAGCTCAGTAAAGATGATATTTCACACGATGTTGATCAAAGGACATATCAATCAATGATAGGCAATCTTTTGTACATCACAATATCTCGTCCTGATATAATGCAAGTTGTTGGAATGGTAGGTCGTTATCAGTCTGCTCCTAAACAAAGTCATTTAGTAGCTGTAAAAAGGATATTCAAATACTTGAAGCACACAATGACCTATGGTCTGTGGTATCCTAGAAATCAGAATATTTAGTTAACTGCTTATTCAGATGTTGATTGGGCAAATTGTTTGGATGAGAGAAAGAGCACAAGTGGAGGTGAATTCTTCGTGGGTGACCCGTTGGTAGCATGGATTAGTAAGAAGCAAGGATCTATTTCCTTATCAACTACAGAGGCAGAGTACATTGATGTTGCTACTTGTTGCACTCAGATTTTATGGATGATCCAAACTCTTGCAGATTTGAAAGTAAATTATACTGATCTGATTACAATTCACTGTGATAACACCAGTGCCATTAGTGTCTCCAAGAATATCGTTCTTCATTCCAAGACTAAGAATATCCAAATAAAATACCATTTTCTCAGAGAACAAGATACAAACAGAGTTGTTCAGCTGAATTATATTCCTTCCATAGAACATATAGCTGATATCTTTACTAAACCATTAGCAGCGACCCCTTTTGTATATCTTCATCAGAAGTTGGGGATTATAACTTATTTCGTCTAATTTTTTCACCTGGTTAGGGGGAGTACTTATTGAATATCTGTTGTATTTCTAAGCTACTCATAGTTTACAGGGGGGGCATGTACTGCAACAACCCTAGGGGAGCATGTTTCTTCTTTGACATTGATTTCAAAGGGGGAGAAAGTGTGGTAATGGTAAGGATTATACAGTGGTATGGTTGGATGTCCAAGCAGAGTAGTGTTTAGGTCCTTCAAGGTTGCCATCAATGCCAAAGAGGGAGATTGTTGGCATATTTATTACGGACAGAAGGCAGAGTATTTTTTTTTCATTGATGGTAAGCTCAACCCGACGATGACAAACAAGAGAAAGTGGCAAGACCAGTAGCGCAGCGATGATGGAATGGAAAGATCAAAAGTGTAAGCTCGAGAGGAGGAGCAACAATGATTATTGGATCACCCATCCTGAATTCCCGATGGCCGTCATATATGAATTAAGACAGGAGGAGCGCGTAGAAGAGGAGAATAGATCTCAGGTGTCAGATCTAAGTGTGAAGACCGACCATCTTTGGATCCAGAAGAAGGAGCGCGATCTTTAAGTACAAGATGAAGTGGGATTACAAAGTCCCGAAAGCAGGAGGACCGTTGATCCAAGAAGGACACATGGTAAAAGATGCATGAAAAAAAATATGTTTCAGAGTTTCACAGATCGGGAAATCCAAAAGGAGGAGGTGCTCTAACCCCTCAAACTTGCGATATGAGAAATCACGATAAAAAATATTGATCGTTGGATGTAGACTACACATGGCGAAGAGGTCATCTTTTCGCTGACTGGAAAGTCAAAGGAAGGAGGAGCTCTATCCTTTGAAATCACGAAACGTGAAATTGCGATTCAATCTGAGTCGTTGATCAAGGGAGAGCGTGGACCATTGATCTGACTCCATTTCAGAGTTTCGGTGATCACGACATGGAGAGTCGAGATGCCTCATCACAGGATTCCTGAAATCGCAAGTCACGAAGGTGCTTTATGGATAAGCGCTTGGTCACAGCCGTGGGCACATGAAGGAAGGATTTTGCAAGCTACAAGGCTCCATTTCGTGATCGGGAGTTGGAAGAGTCAGACTAACTCACAACAAAATTCGCAAAACGTGAAATTTCATAGTGCGTGTTGGTGTAGCCGGTGGTCATCGTCGGTGGTCACAAAAAGGGAAGGTAATAATTGCTAATCCCTATTTTCGGAGATCATGACATGGAAAGTCTAGATGCCTCACCACAAGATATCTGAAATGAGAAATCACTTTCTGATTAGCCTGTGGTCACAACCAGTGGACACATGGGATAAACGTGAGATCCCGCGGATGTAATCCAACAGTGTTGGTTATTTGGGAATATGATCGAAGGACCATTGTTTCTCTTCATTATTAATTTTTTAGTTATGATTTAGTTAGCTGAACTGAATCATGATTCTTTAACGGTTGGCGATTCAGTTGCTGAGGCATTTTTGCCCAAGGAGATTCGAGGTGTAACTGAAGAGGCTGGTGTGGATAAAAAGAGACATGCAACAACTATTTTTCTTTGGTTGTTCAAACTGGAAAAATGAATTGAACTAGGAGAAAGGAAAATCACAGTATGTGCAGAGTGAAATCAATCTCAGAGATGAGAAACAGAAGCTGAACAGACAAAAGCAGAGAAGATTTCCAGAACAGACAAAGAAGAGCATAATTGTAGAACAAAATGAAGCATAGCAAAGTTACAGAGCAGAGAAGAATCAGTAAGAATTTATATATCTATATTGTTTATTATTCAGCCAAAATTTATAAACAGGGAGGCAGGGTGGTGCTAGGAAAAACACAGAGTTTTCTGTATGCAAGTTGGTGCTTGTATAAGTCCAGTTGGTACTGGAACAATTAGGGAGTTGATGTTTCCTTCTAGTGGGTGCTAGAGAAGTAAGAGGGTTGGTTCTCTCAGCAAGTTGGAGCTTGCAAAACAGAGGTAGTAGCCTCACTTTGATTTGGTGCTCAAAGATAGATGATGTACATAAATGAAAAGATTGCCTATCATTTGAAGAAGAAGAGGTTTTCTCCCTTTATGGGCTTCCTCGTGAAAATATGTCTCTGTGTATATTTTATGTGTGACTGGTATTCTTTATTTATGTTGTTCATATCTTGTATAATATTGATTGTCACTTGGAAGAGATTAAAAATTATTGTTGAATAAGTCATATATCGTTTAAGATCGGTAACAACTGATTCACACCCCCTCTCAGTTGTCTTAGTAATTTCAACATACTAGCACTGGAGAATGAAAGGATATATCTCCCAATCCCAGGATATTGTCTCTTCCAAGAGCAACAAGATGTCTCGAACCGCGAATCCAACTAAGCCACTATGTGATCAAGTGTACCGATTTTAGGAGGTTGCTCCAGATTTTAGATGCTCTTGTCAAATTGAAGGATGGTGATCTGAGCCAATTTGCAACAGTGGAGAAAGGAAGATATTTGTCTTTTATTACATCATGCCAAATGTCATCCCTTGTTAATACCCTCCAGAGTGTTTTTGCATCCAGTGCTTTACTGAAGTGGAAGATATAGTGGAAACCCCATCCACCATATTTCTTTGATTTTTCCAATGAGTCCCACTTACAAAGATGGTAGTGAAAAGAATCATTGTTCCCTTTCCAAAGGAAATTATACATTAATATCCTGATCTTATTTAATATTGTGTCAGGGATGGTCGCCAACGACATCCAATATACCGATAGACTTTCTAGGGTATATTTCACTAATATAAATCGTCCCCCAATTATAACCATCTATTGCACCAGATATCAATCTTTTTTTCCATCTTTGTCAGCAACCAGTTCCAATCTACACTTTTTTGCATCCATGTCGTCAAATAATAACCCAGATATCTAAAACCAATAGAAATTTATGTAAAGTTATATGGGAGAACTGTCTTGTATGGATCTAAATCCACATCCGATAACCCTTCATAAAGAACATTTGATTTTTTTTCATTTACCTTTAAACCTGATGCTTTGCAAAAAAAATTAATGATTCTATCAATTTCTAACCATTCACTTAAAGTAGCATTGGTCACGATTAATATGTCATCCACAAAGAAAATGTGGAGGATCCTTATAATTCTACATACCTTTATGCCCACTAGCTTTCTTTTCGCTTTGATTTCTTTTAGTATTAAGATAAGACCCTCCAATACCAATATGAACAACAAAGGGGATAAAGGGTACCCCTGTCATAATCCTCGGCCGCTTCTGAAGAAATTTGTAGCTTCACCATTTATTAATACTGCAAATGTTGCAGTAGCAACACAACTGATAATCTAGTTGGTAAGATGAATCCCAAAGACCACTTGTAGTAAGATCATTCTTAACAATTCTCAGTCAATACAATCATAAGCTTTTTGAAGATCCAACTTCAGAATAAGTGATTTTATTCTATTTTTTTTAATGCTATGGAGGCATTCATGTGCAGTACCAATGGCGTCTTGTATATGTCTTCCTTTCAAAAAGCCAAGTTGTTATGCTAAAATTGATCTGGAAAGGATCGGTTTGATATGATTTGCTATGATTTTTGAAATTAATTTGTAACATAGGTTGAAAACGGAGATAGGTCTGAAATCTCCAAAGGTAGCAGACTTATTTGTTTTAGGGATAAGGGCTATAAATGTGGAATTAAGGCCCCCTACAATCAATCATTATTCCTCAATTCCCCGACCATATCTAAGAGGTCGGCTCCCACTAAATCAAAGAAATGTGTGAAAAACTCAATTGTCCAGCCATCGGGCCCTAGACTCTTATCTTTCTTGAATAGATATAAAACCTCTTTCAACTCACCTATGTTGACTAGGAAATGTAGGGAGTTTTCTTCTTCTTCATTTACTAGTCGAGAGAAGAGTCCCTCTATTATGACTTGTTCTGTAGTTATTTGAAGATCGTATGCCTTGAAGAAGTTACTAAAATAATTCATTACCTCTTCTTTTATTTCCTCCTAACCAGTGTGACAAATCCCATTGGTATCTAAAATATCCCATATATGCTTGTGATTTCTCCTGTAACAGGCGAATTGATGAAAAAACTTAGTATTATGGTCATCGCTTTGTATCAAAATCGCCCTGCAGCGTTGCCTCCACAATTCTTCTTTTTCTTTTAATAAAATATTTATTTCTTGTTCAAGGATATTAAGGTTTCTTTCTACATCAAGGGAAGATGTGCCTTCCGCCAGTAGAAAAATATTTTCTTTTATATCTGATTCCAACTTCTCCAGCTTCAGTAAGTTCATATCGTTTTTATCCCTTATCCAGTGTTTTTTCTGTTTCTTCAGGTCTTTTAGCTTCTAGATTATTCTACGTTGTCTGCCTCCTTCGGATAAGTATTTTTTATCAATCCATACCTTATGAACTAGGTCGTTGAAATCCTTTTTGAGTAGCCACTGTGAATTTAGTTTAAAAGGATATGGTTTGTAGACAGGGTCAATCTCCAACTGCAGTAGTACCGGAGCATGATTTGAAACAAAAGGGTGTTGGCTCAAATTGACACTTTTTGCAACCTCCATATCCACTCTTTCACCTCTTCATTTGATCTTTGACCTCATAAACTCATCTATATTTTCACACATATAACCAAATATCCAGCAAGTATAGTAAGGTATGGTCATTGATCAAAATTATTTAATTTCCTTTTATTTAATGATTAAATATGATTCTTAAAGGATTTGTGACTTATTATCTTAGATTTTGCAGCTTACTTTAGTATGAAGGTTCTCTATATCCAGGCACTGCCATCTTGCTCAAGCAAAACCGAATATTCCATCTCAACTCTCGTTGATGACTCACGTATAATCAATGAGATCTTCATCTCTCGGCACTATGTGCCATAGAGATGAAGATCTGTTATTAGATAATGAGTTTAAGAACATCTTTCGGGCATGAGAAGTTACTCATTAATTGAAGGAATCATTTACCTTCTATAAACGGTTGTGTATTCAATAGACGATAGGCTCTGTCCCTAGGAAATCGGGATTAGTTGTCTAGCTCCTGAGCTATAAAAACAATGGAACGAAATGTAATAAACAATGAATATCATATAGAAGAATTGCGCTGCTCAAGTGCTGGTTTTTTGAATTTGACAGAGATCGACTCATACAATGTTGTTTTTAGTATTTTAAGTAATGATACATATGTTTCTTTAGACTGTAATCTGATTTATTTTCTATTGTTAATGATTCTCTTTTACATATCYRTAGCTTAGAATTTAGTSTKCAAGYCACTTAKGGACTTGTGGCTTTCTTGGCAAGGATCCACCAAGAAAACCATAAGCCCTTCCTTTGTAATTTTAGCTTTTATATAGAATAGTTATGTTAATTGTTGCTTCCTRTTTTCATTAAAAGTAAGAATTGTCCTTAAAGTTTAGTAGCTATAGAACTCAAATTTGTACATGTTAGAATCTATTTCTTGTTGTTTGATTGTTGTTGAAGTAATATGCACAGTGTTTTCCAGTTTAGAAACGAGCTCGGATGTTTGGATAGATCGATTTAAAAGGATTATTTTTCTTAGTTTTATAAGTTCAATTCGATTTGTTGTAGTTTTCAATTCTAGTTCAAAGTCGTATATTGCTTCTGAAAATTTAAGTTTCTAAATGGAATAGACTTAGTTGTATTTTATTTTTAAAATTAGAAAATCTTACTCTATTTTCTGTAATGTTATATAGTTTTTTGTTACTTGGTTTAGTTTCTGAGTCACATTAAAATAGATAAGTTTTCAATTAGGTAGATGCTTTAAATCAAGATTACTTTTGAAGATAGTTTTTAGAAGTATTTTGTTTCTGTAATTAGTATAGAACTTAGATTTGTATGCTTCATAGAATTTAGATATTTAGTTAGTATTAGAATTTTGAATATTGAATAGAATTAATGAATTTGAAATCTTTGCATCAAAGTAGTTTGAATAATTTTTAGATTAGAGAAGCTTAAATTATAATAGATTAGATTAGAGTAAATTAGATTAGGATAGGCTCTAGTCCTGCACATACAGTGTTTGTGCCTCAAAGTTTACCTCCCTGGGTTGACAATTTATGGAGGCTATTTGTAGTAATATAATTAGCTTGACAAAGGGTATTCCACCCAGGAACGGTATAAACCTACACCAGTTAATAGCTATTCAGAAACATAAAATATATCCAGATGCTTAGCAATAGAGCTAGTCCTAGCTCGCCCATTCCTCTAGGTTGGGAATAATTTATCTGGTTGGATATCAATTAATTGTTTGGATTGAAATAGTGTTTTGAAATAAGCCGACAATGCTCCCGCTTGAGCAGATCCTCCCCATACTTCACCCATAGAGACCGTAAAATTCAAATCTCCAGCAATAATCATATTTTTGTGTGAAAGAAGACCATTGTCAACCATAGAGTTCCAAAACTTTTTCCTCTCCACACATGGGCCATAGATGTTAAGTAGAGTGATCTCCCTTTTGCTAGCAATGCACATCCCTGTCAATAAAATTCCACCACACAAAAGGTAAGGTACCAAATCTAGCTTGTTTGGATCCCAAGTAACCAAAAGACCTCCCGAGGTACCAATCGAGTTAACAGCACAGGAGACCCAGGAAGGACGCAAGCCATTCATGAATGTTCTTGCTTTTTGTTCATGTACCAAGGTTGCCTATAGGAAGAGAATATCCGGGCGAGTTCTATCCAATAGTCATTGGACATAGGCAATTTTTAGGGAGCCCCCGATCCCTCTAAGATTTAAGGAGAGAAAAATCATTATTTTTCCCTTGCAAGGGATTTCATCGCTCTAAGTGCCCCACTTTCAGTGGAAGGAGGAACAACATCTGGTTGCAAGGAGGTCGAGGATGATGATTTCTTCCTTGCACTTCTGTTTTTTATAGGTGAGTATTCGATGCCCAACCCTCTAGACCAGGAAAATTCTTTTATAGTCCCATCACCACCTTGACGAGAGGTAATGGCATCCCCACCTCGTGACAAGTTTTCATACACAGAGTTCCCCAAGTAAATCGGTAAAGGAACATAAGAGGTGGAGTCACAAATGTAAGGTATCAAGGAATCTAGTATCGTGTTAAGAGAGGATTCATCTTCCTCCAATTCACAAAAACTAGGAAGAGAAGCAGGGTCCTCGGGTAGGTGAAAGGTCAATGGCTAGGTGGATTCGGTTAACTGTGATCATCTAGGTCTAATGAATGGTCTAATACATTTCCATTGACAATGGTTTGAGTGAGACTCCCTAAAGTTACAATAGGATAACCACCCAGATGTACTACCGAAGTGGAATCCTTATCCACTTGTCGAACATACCCCCCTACTGTGGGTCAAGTAGGCTCCAAATCTGACACAGTAGACACCTCACCATTAGTTTTATTATGTTTTAACCAACAAGAATCATCCAAAGCCTCCTTTTCCCAAAATGTTAAATTAGAAAAAAGAGCAGGACTTATGAGTTTTAACTTACCCGAGATACTTGCCACTTGTGTCGGTTGACTGATGACCTCCATCGAAAAGTGAAAGGCCCTGAAACTACTTGAATCTTCATCAGGGAAAGAGCTATATAAATATTTGTGAACCCCTGTGTCCTCTGAGTCATCTTATGCAACCCAGCCTTTACAATCCTTTCAGAGGTGTCCCATGATATGGTAGAGGCTACACCTGAAAGGCATGTCGAGGTAGTCAAGCCTCTGTAAAATCTTACGGCCTCTCCAATCAATCTCTAAAACCTCTGGAAGTCCATAGTGGATGTCCATTTCGACCAATATCCTCGCAACTTTTCTAACAGGGGTCTTAAGGTTTTGTCTATCCATCGAGATGAAAGTGTTGAGTGTGTTCCCAATCACCATTAATGCACCCTCATTCCAGAGGTGGATGGGTAATGTTGGTAATGGCACCCACAGATGGCACTACAGGAAGTACTTTGTAGCAGGGTCAAATGCTACCCTCCACCATTTCATCATGATTCTATTGCCTCCCAAAACCCACCAGATTTTCAAAAGGATAGACAGGTCTTCAGGTGCTTTGCAGATGAAACCTAACCATCCTTTGGTTAGGTACAAAATCTCTGGAGCGTAACCTATCAGGGGCACCTAGTGTTTTTCAACCCAAGACTGTATCAAGACCTTGCACAAATACCTGTAAGAAACTCTGCCAACTAACCCACACAACACCATCCTAACTGTCTCTTTGAGCCCCACGTCTAACCCCAGTACCATCTTCCTAAAGACTTTGTTGGACTTCCACTGTTTTCGTCTACACCCGGAAGGACCCAAAGGCTTCCACACCCTTTTCTGTGTGCAGGGAGGAACAATCTCCCTTAGAACATTAGATGAGATGCTCATATTCGAAACCTTCTCAGCACATCTAGAATAATCAGAAAGTCCAGGAAGAATATTGGATTTAGTGGACGGATGGCCAAACTTAACGTTATTTGGAGTAGAAAGGTAAGTTTTCAAGTCACTAGAGGGAGAATTTAAGGTTTTCATACCATCCCCCAAGGAGTCGGAAGTGGCGAAGAGGCCAACTCTCTGCCAAATAACCTCGTCTATTGCACCCATAAGTGCATTGATGTTGTCGTTTAATTCATCCTGACTAGACTTGGCCATAGGAACAAGCCACCTGGGCTCCATTGAGAGTTCTATGCCAGAGAAGTCAGTAAATGCTCAGTAACCGAGAAAGTTAGTGGGGAGTAGCTGCAATAGTTTCAGGTTCCATTAATAGTACCATTAATGTCGCTACATGGGATAAAGTCGAGGAAACTAGGTAATATAAAGAGGCTACCTTAGAAAAACTCTACTGTAATGTAAGTTTGGGGGGGGGGAATCTAAACTAGACACTCCAGTAATCAATGCATAATCTCCTTAGACAAAAATAGTTAAGGAAATGAGAGGGATAAAAATGTCGGATCTTGGTCCTGACGTCGGCTCTATGTGCAGAAATCCACCATACCTGGAAATTTTGAATTTCATCCTCTTGCCCTTGATCCTAAAACCAGAAACATTGTCCATGACTTGTCATTGGAGTTTTTTAACATTATCTTAACAAAAATAATCAAGATATTCAAGTGGGTGAACGATGAACAATATATTCATTTGGTCACCTTACTCTCTTTAGCTCTACACATGAAGGATGCTTGTCCAACCTGTAAAAAAAAGAACTAAACTTCAAATGAGTGAAAGTTGATATTGAAATATTAACTTTCACTTATAGTCCCCACAAAAATTAGGAGTTAAACTTTTAAATTATATTGAAATTTGATAGCTATAAATGTGATATCAACTTTTACATGTAGTCCAAAAAATTGATACTTAAATTTCTTTTACTTATAGTTCAAGAAATTGATAGTCAAACCTTTGTCATGTGTAGTTTAAGAAATCGATAATAAGACTTTATTGAAAAGTTAAATTTTTCAAGTAACTTCTATGTGTAGTTTAAAAACAAATATTCATGTAAATGAAAAATGAGAATACTAAGATCATTATGATTTCCCTATATCTTGTACCTAGAGAATTCAACTTTTACATAGTCTTTAAATAATATACAAGTCATATTAATTTAAAAATTGTATAAATATTTTTTTATCAAAACTTTTACACTTAATTCAAGTAATATTTATATTTGATAATTAGATTAATGGTTTTAGTCTTTTTACTGTGTGATAGTATGAATATTTTTTTTTGTAATCTTCACACTTAAGTAATACTTAAATTTGATAATTATATTAATGTTTTTAATCCTTTTTACTAAGTGATATTTAAATTTGACTTATTTTTTTAATAGAGAGAACTTATTTTTTTTCAAAGGAAAAATATCTCAAAATTATATTAGAATAATTTCATTTACAATGCAGGTCCACAACAAATGGAGGTCCACAACTTTCTTTACGGCCAAAACATCCCCAAAAACAAGAGAAACACTATGCTGAAATCCAAAAACTTTTCAAGTCACATTAACCTCGAAATGAGCCGCTGAGAAGGAGAAGAGCAGTCTTAACTCTAAACACCTCTTTATAACAAAGACACTACTCAACTTCTTTTAAGTTTAGTCTTCAAAGATGTTAAAAAAGGAGTGAGAGTTTTCTTCTCCATTTTCCCAATGGAAAACTGATAGTCTACCTTTCGTTTCTTTTTGAGCCCTTTTTGACAAAAGATTAGCCTCCTTATTATGCTCCCTGTAGATATGCTGGAAGCTGATATCTCTGAAATTACTTGCTAGATCCAAAGTTTTTAATTTCCAGCATTCAATATTCACTGAGTTGAGCTGGCCCTGTTGCTTTATCCAAACGATGATCACTTTCAAATACCCTAAGATTTTTATTTTATCTAACGACCAAAGTGTAGCCAAAAGGAGCGTCGCCCACAAACCCAAGAGCTCCGCCTTAGTGTTGGTTCCAGCTCCGCAATTTAGAAACCATTTTGTAATTATCGATGCATGCGTCTTGAAAATACCCCCTGCTCCGCAACATTTACCATTTTCTAGTGCAGCTCCATCTAAGCAAGATAGAGTGTAGTCGTCTTCCAGATTAATATCGCATACTCTATTTGGTAGAATATTTGGGATTGTTGGCTTCCAAGTGAAAGTACTTGAAATTCTATGCACCACTTATCGATGGGAAGGGGAGCTCTCCTCAAATAGGACCTTATTCCTCTCGATCCAGATATGCCAGTAGGTGGTTGTTGCCAGGCTTGTTGGAGCCGAATTGTCTTTTATCAAATTCTTAAAACACTCGAAAACCAAGTTACCTATCCACTGGAAATTAAATTTATAGAGAACATATAAATGATGCCACACAGACTTCGTGAAGGAACAATGTATCAGAAGATGGTCTATGTTTTCTGAGCTACTGTTTCACAACTTGCAAACCCCCAGACCATGCCATCCTTTCCTCTGCATGGAATCCTAGGTAAGAACTTTGTCCTTTACTGCCAGCCAAAAAAATAATTTTAGTTTGAGTTGTATCAGCCATTTCCAAAGGAGTTTGAACCACGAACTATCTATCTGAAAATCGAAAGACTTTAATAGCGCTATATATATATTCTTTGTAGTTACTTGGCCGGTCGAGTCTCCACCAGCCCAGACCAGAGCGTCGGTCGAGTTTTGAAGAGAGATGCCAATGAATATTAATGTTGTTGTGAAGGTATTCCATTCGTTTTCACTTTGACCGACTAGCCTCAATGATTCACTACTGCGCCACCGGTCTAGGAAAATTGATACAATATTTGTGACTCTTGCATGGGAAAGAGAGGTAAATTGAATTCTTGATAGGTGCACTTGCAGGGGATCAAAGAGGATGGATAGGCTCTCCAAACCACTAATCAGATCCCTTCCTAAGACAATAGAGTTTCCATCCCCAGGAAGCCAGCAGATCCAATGCATAATAACGAACAGATTTTTTAACCAACGGTTCCAGAAACTAAATGCCTTCTGGTGCTTGTGGGAGGGCTTCCGCAGCCAAGTAGAGATCGATGAGTTCCCCAGGTATTTTCCTATCAGAATTTTATTCCATATGCTTCCATGATTTAACGCCCTCCAATAAGTGTTTTCTATGAGTGTTGAGTTGAACAGAGGGAGGTTTTTGAGCCCCTATCCTCCACAAAATTTTGGTCGAGCCAGGATGTACCATCTACAGAGATGGAAATGAAACTTTTACTTATGTCCACTCCACAGGAAGGCATAAGTTAAACTATGAATTTTATTTAAAATCGATTTGGGAACCACCTCCAAAGACATCCAGAACATTGCAAGGCTTTCCAACACTGCTTTGACAAAAATGAGTCTACCACCAAGCGAAAGCCACTTGTTACACCAGTGATTAATATTCTTTTTGGATTTTGCCACCAGCCAGTTCCAATTGACTGATTTAGAAGGACCTGGTTTGAGGTAGTACCCAAGGTACTTGAATCCATTATTCAAATCTGAAAAGGTATAGGGTAAAATATCCTTGAAAGACACCATCTCTTCTTCCTTGAGTCCCCAATAATGAACTGTAGTTTTTTGAGTGTTTATACATAGACCAGAAATGCTACAGTATAGAGTGAGAAGGTCCACTATCAGTTTCCATTCCCTCGGATCAGCCTTAGACAAAATAAGAATGTCGTCGACAAAAATTAGATGGACCACTGTCAAAAGATTTGTTATTTTAATACCTAAGATAATGTGGTCAGTACTATTGTTTGACAGCATAAGTCTCATCCCCTCCATAATCAAAATGAACAAATACGGGGATAAAGGGCAGCCCTGACGAAGTCCCCACCAAAATTTGAAAAAATTTGTCGCCTCCCCATTTATCAAGACTGCAAATCTTGCACTTGTTACACAACTCATTATCCAATCTATAAGCTTGACTCTGAAACCAACAGTAAGAAGAAATAACCTTAGGTACTCCCAATCCACGTTATCGTAGGATTTTTTCAGGTCCATCTTCAGTGCCAGAGATTTATGGTTCTTCTTTTTTATACTATGGAGGCTTTCATGGGCAGTCTCGATAGCGTCTTGAATTATCCTACCTTTCAAAAAGCCCAGTTGCTCTGAGGAGAGATACTTCGCCAGAAAGGGTTTAATCCTAGTTGTCGGGATTTTGGATATAACCTTATAAATTAGATTACACAGTGATATGGGACAGTAATCATCAAAGGAGGCAGGTTTGTTTGCTTTCAGGATGAGAGCCAGAAAGGTTGCATTTATTCCACCACTAAGATGACCTTTTTTCCTTGAGTGCTCCACCATTTCCAAGAGATCGTTCCCCACAAGATCGAAAAAGACAAGAAATAATTATGAGGTCCATCCATCAAGGCCCGAACTTCTTTCTTTTTTTCAATTTTCGAGCACTAATTTTAATTCTTTCAAGGAAACCAGATGATAAAGTAATTATGCTTCCTCATCATTTACCATTTTGGGGTACAAGCTGGAAACCCTGACCACTTCATTTATGTTGTTTCTCTCTCTTGCTTTATAAAAATGTTTAAAATGATTTACTGCCTCCTCCTTGATCGCCTTCTGGTCAATTAGAGTTCCTCCACTGTCACTTTGAATATCCCAAACATGTTCCCTGTTTCTATTGGAACTAGCAACCTTATGAAAAAATTTAGAATTTGAGTCCCCGCTCTGGATCCAAGTCATTCTACTTCTTAGACGCCAAATATCCTCAATCCTACGGAGAATGAAATTCCTATTTGTTTCCAGTGCACCCAACCTTTGCTCTTCCTCCACAGTTAAAGGAGTCTCCGCATTAATGTTTAAAAGATGTTCTATATCTATTTCCAACTTTTCTAATAATAAGATCTCAAACTTCTTGAAGTCTTTGATCCATCTTTTCGTTTGAAGTTTTAATTATTTTATCTTTTTCAATAATCTAACCTACTTGTTGCCTTCCTCCATGAATCGCGGGTCATTCCATATCGTATGAACCAACTTCACATAATCCGACTAATTTAGCCAGTCCGCGTTGAATTTAAAAAGGAAGGCCTTGTACACTGGTGCCTGCTGCAATTGAATAAGCATAGGGGCATGATATGATATGAACGAGTATTCCACCCATGACCTGAACATGCTAGCTGTCAAAATATTTTCTACAATAAAACATCTATCAAGCCTTCTGGCTATAAAATCAAGTCCAGATCACCCGTTTCGCCAGGTTTTGGACTATCTTGGGGGGTTTTAAGTCAATCAGTTTTTTAGAAATGAAAAGATCTTTGTAGAAATCCTCTATCGGACCTGGCAAGAAGGAGACCCCCCAATGTTCATCAGAAGATAAAATGAAGTTCATATCTCATGCCATAACAAGGTTTGGAACGGATAGGATACCACTATCAGCTAAAGTACTCCAACAAAGTTTGTGATCCTTACATGGTCCATAGACATTTAAGAAGGCCAGTTCCTTTTTTGAAGAGATACAAAAACATGTTAGAAGGATTCCACCCACCGTTAAATAGGGGTTTAAGTCAAATGATTTTGGGTCCCAAGATACTATTAAACCACTTGATTTCCCAATGGAATTTACTGCAGTCGCTGCCCATGAGGGATGGATTTTTAGTAAAAAATCTCTTGCTTTCTTTTCAACAACAAGTGTCTCTTGTAAGAAGACAATATTCAGACTAGTACGGTCCATCAATATTTGAACCGAGGCAGCTTTGAGGGTGCCTCTGAACCCTCATATGTTCAAGGAGAGAAATAACATCACTTTTCCCTCATCAGAGCCTACATTGCTCTAAGGGCCCTCGAATCTAGGGAGGTAGGGACATTGTCAATGCTTTGTAAACTTAAATCCACCTGTTTCTTTCGAGAACTCCATGTCTTGACAGGGGAGAGTTCTGAACCAATGTATCTAGACCAAGCAAAGGCTTTGCCTCCCTTGACCGGAGTGTGAGAGGAAGAAGAGCCTGAATCTACTTCAGGGTCAGAGGCCTCCCTGCCTAAAACTGTAGGTAGTGGTACTGAATCAAAGGGGGCTTTAAGGGAGGGTAAAAGGGATTCGAGTGCTACCGAAAGACTGGAATCACCTACTTCTGCCTCTCTAAATCCTGGTACAGGTGGTGGCTCCCTTTCAGATTCTTCCAAGGATGGTTCGAGAGGTCTGGAAGGGAGGGCTTGAGGAAGAAAATGAGTATGGTTTTGTAAAAGGGGAGGGGAGGGAATCAAGGGGGTAGCAGGTAGGATAGTAGTAGAGGGTAAACTAGGGGACGAAACGACAGTGGGAAGGTTATTATGGTAAACAAGAAAGGAGGGCCCAACAATAGACTTGGGTAAAGGGTCTTTTGCCTTAGATGAAGAAAATAACCAGGCCGAGTTATTCAAGGCCTCTTTCTCTTCAAAGGATAAGGAGTTGTGCAAGTGGTGGAAAAGATCTTTTAACTTACAAGTGAGAGAGGCCCCAGGTTCTTGCTGAGAGGAGGAATACGCTTTCGTAGAATCATCAAGAAAGTGTAGTGAAGCATCTGCCTCTACATAGGCTGGTGGGATTCTCTAAAGTTCTGAATCTTCTGAAAGGTCCTCCACCTTCTTACCCTTGCTGTCTCAACGAAGATGTAGGGTACAACAACAAATGTTGCATTGGAAGGGAAACCCAAGATAGTCAAGAGACTGAGAAATCTTTCACCCTCTCCACTCGATCTCTAAGGTTTCCGGTAAACCATTGCTAATGTCCATCTCCACAAGAACTTTGCCTATCTTCCTCACTGAGCCATAGAGATGCTTGGGATCAACAACAATGAACTTCCCCAAAGTGTCTCCGATGGCCCGGAGGGCTCCTTCATTCCACAGAAACAAAGGGAGGCCTAGGAGGAAAACCCAGAGATGCCTATACTGAAAGTAATCTGTATTCAGGCTGAAGGCTATCCTCCATCGCTTAAGCATAAGACTACTTCCTCCAAAGACCCACAACGAGCTGAGAAGAAGGGAGGAGTCCTCTAGGGCGTGACATACAAATCCCAGTCCTTTGGTAAGATAGATGACCTTCGGGGAATAACCAAGAATAGGTTTACACTGTCTCTGTATCCAACCCTCAAGAGAGTCCTTACTGAGTGATTTGTATGAAATCCTACCCACAAGAGCACACAATGCCATTATGATAGTATTTTCTAAGCCTATGTCACTTCCCAACACCATATGCTTAGACTTTTTGTTTGGTTTCCACGCCTTTCGATTAAAACCAAAAAATAGTGAAGTCTCTAAAGGTTCACTCAATCCCTGTTGAGAGGAAGGACTCAGTAGGGAGCTAAAGGGCTTAAAGTTTGGCAGCAGACCCAACGAAAGAGGGACTGAAGGAGAGGAGACAGGCTTGGTAGTCACGTGAAAAGGCAGAGAACGTGTATTCTGATTGTTGGGGAAAACAGTATTGAAGTAATATTTTTTTGAAGATAGGCCCTCTGGCCCACCCTTTAGTTGATCCACTTTGTCATACAGTCCCACCAACCTCCAAGTTTCCTCGTCTACAGGACTCATTAGAGTCTTAATAGTTTTCTCCAAGGCTGAGCTAGAGAGACTGTCCATTGGCCCACCAAGTAACAACAAAACTTGTCTCCACAGTAACTGACACTCGCTCTGATCAAAGAAAGAGATGTGGGGTCCTTGTCTCAAGTAACGAGTTAGCTCTACTGAGGAGACCAATAACACGACTAGAGATCAAAGCTCTTGGGATCAGTGATCAGAGGAAGGAAGACTAAAGGCAATCTGAAAGTTCTAAAGAAGAGTCAAGAGAACAACTCTAACTGAAAACAAAAAGTGTCTGCCAACCAAAGTAAAGCAAAGAAACTAAAACACAAAACCAAGCAAAGAACGAAGAGCTTTAGCCTAGCACTAACAAGGAACAGACTAGCTCTGGAGACACGCCTAGAAACGACAAAAAGAATCTATGTAACAAGGCTGAGAACAGAGGAAAGGCAACAGACTATAGGTCACTGACTTTAAAAAATTCAAGGCTGGTAAAAACAAAAAAGTCGGTTGAGCCAATCACTGGTTGTAACCTGCAAGAATGCTAAGCTTGGTTCAAAAAATTCCCGCCTCATTTTTACTCAGCTCTTCATCGCTTCCCCAATCACACAAAAATGGTTTTTTTTTATGACATGCTTACCCACAATAGAGAACTTAGTTACACGATTAAACACTTTCTTAAAAAACATTTTTTTTTGACACATCAACCTTTAAGCTACGTTAAAGTGATATTTAAATTTAACACTCATTTAAATGTATTTATTTTTTTGGAGACATCATTTACAATTAGTTCAAGGGATATTTAAATTTAAAAGTGGCATTATTGTATTTT
>ML793909.1:419797-437727 GCA_009831015.1 Picea engelmannii
TTGAATTATATTGTAATGTCAAACTTTTATATTAGAGTAAAAAATATAATCAAATAGTGAAATTATATTGAAATTTGATGGTTATAAATGTGATGTTAAATTTTACATATGGTTTAAGAAATTCAATTAAAATTAGTGAAAATTGGTATTGAATTTGGTAGTTAATTTTTTGCAAAATTATATTAAAATTTTACAGTTATAAATGTGATATCGATTTTACGTGTAGTTTGAAAAATTGGTGTCAAACTTTCCAAATAATATTGAAATGATAATTTGTAGTAAAACTTCTTAAATTATAGGGGTGAAAATTGTGGGGGAGATTATCTCTGATCTTGGGGTCATATCATTGCTCATTTTGCCTAGGTTTTAGGTACCAGATAATCTCCCCCACAACTTATGGAAGGGCATTAATATTGCTTGTGATAAGGGGATTGGGAGGATTACCATTCTCGATGATTCTTTGATTGTGATAATGGCTCTCGTTAAGGGTTCAGTGGCAGGGAAAAATGTACTAACAATCATCTTTGCAAGAACCTTAACTGTCCTCAAGGAATTTGATCTATACAGGCTCACCCACATTAAAAGAGAATTAAACCCCTTGGTGGCTCATTGGGCCAAAGCAGGCTCAGGTTTAAACGAAGGCGTGATCATTGTTAATGGAGACCAATCGACACATTCAATACCATAGTATGAATTGTTTTTTAATGCGATGATATATGTGGCAGGACAGACGGTTTCAAGTTCATGCACTCGAGTTGGATTTGTATTTGATATGCCTTGAGCATAGAGGGAGAGATGAATAAAGATTGTGTGAAATAAATTTTCCTTGGGGAATGGCTCTTGATGATATTATAGATGGTCCTTGGAGATGAAACGATAAGTTTGTGTTTTGGGAAGCAGTTGACAGGGTCGTTCTGTGGCGTCAATCTTGTGGAGTCTTTTGGCAGAGGGGTTGTCTGATTCATCATTCAATGTCAACAATCTTTTATATCTAGACCGTGTATCCTCTAGTCTCCAAGTTCTTTTTCTACAACCTTTTTTCAGTTAACTCCTTGGGTTCGTTCATATTTTTTCTAACTCTCTGGTAGCTAGCAATGCATCTATCTCAGGGGATTAGTATGGTTATGGTGGGAAATTATCCTTTGTTTTTGGGTCTCTCTTGGATAGAGGGTTTGTTCGATGTTTTGAAGAACCTGTTCCTTACCCTCTTTTGTTTTGGTCAACACTAGTGGCGATATTTGGTGTTCAAGACTTTTAGGGGGTTCTTGTATCATAGACATGGAACCCAATTGGAATAACTTCAAGAAAATCCTTAGGCATAATGAGGAACTGATTGCAACCAATAGTGACCTTCTTCAATAGGTCTTGGTTAAGCTTGGGAATTTGGAGGAGGCAGTTTCTAATCTAGAAGTTGAATGTCAATACTCGAAGTCCCAGGTACTACTCCAACATTCTCAATCTGTCTCCTTCAATCAAACTTTAGTAGGTTATCGTCATGAACTCACAAATGCATATCAGGATGGTAATGAAATTGTGTCAATGTAAATGGAAATGAATTCACCAAAGCGTTATGAAGCTCAGTAGACACTTGATAATGGGTCAATGTTTGGTATGTGTTGTATTCTTTGCATGACTAGTGTGGCTCTAAATAGGTTGTTGTTTTTCTCAGTTTGGGTTTCCAATGTAAAATATCTGTGTAATGTGTGTGTGTGTGTTCCATTGTATCTTTTTTGTTTTTATTAAGAATATGTTTGCAACAATTAATTGTACAAGGTTAAAATCTTCATTTTGTATCAGAGCAGTTATTGGATTTAGGGGGATGCCATTGTGGTCAAGGGTTTGTCTTGGGTATGTGATAAACCTTATTACAATGGGAGCTCTTCGATATTGATTCTTTAGGTGAAAATAAATGGCGAGAAATTCAAAAAGAGATATCGAGAAATTTAATGGGAAAAGTTTTGAGCTATGGAACCTCAATATGGAAGAATTGTTGGTGGACAAAGATCAGTGTATCGTTGTGAATCCAGGTACGACACCTACAAGAATATCAACATAAGACAAGGAAAAGTTGGATCGGAAGGTGAAGAGCACAATCTGGTTGTGTCTCTTAGATTCAATATTACTAAATGTGTCAAGGGATGATACAACCAAGGAATTATGGGATAAGTTAGGGGATTTGTGTCAGTATAAGTCCCTAGTAAACAAATTTTTCTTGCAGAATAAGCTATACAACCTGAGGATGAAATATGGAGACTCGGCAACAGATCATTTGCACGCCTTCAATATTGTGGTAAGACAGTTATTTTCTATTGATATTAATATTTTTGATGAAGATAAGTGTATCAATTTATTGTGTTGTTTACTAGACTCATGGGATAGTTTGGTTGTGGCCATAGGTAGTAATTCAACTACTTTAACTTTCGATGAGGTGGTATCATCCTTGTTTTCAGAGGATATGAGGTGGAAAAATATGGAAAGCCAGAGCATAGATGCCTTATTTGAAAGAGGACAGTCCCAGGAAAGAAATAGATCTATGTCCTCAAGTGGGAGATCTAAATCTAGGGGTAGATCTAAATCTCCAAAAAAATTGGTAAAGGTATGTTGGAGATGTGGAAAAGAAGGGAATTATAAGAAACAATGTAGATCCAAAAGAGTTGAGAGAGGGAACAGATATGATGATTCCCCTTCTATAGAAGCAAAAACCTCTGCAAATGAAGGAGGATATATGTACTTGGATTCTTCAAGCACACATCCAGATCATGAGGCATGGCTGGTCAACTCAGGCAAAACCTTTCATATGACTCCTCATAGGGAGTGTTTTTGTGAATATGAAAGGTATGATGGAGGTGATGTTTTCCTAGGTGATGAATCGACAACCAAAATCATAGGACAATAATTATGGGCAGAGGCAGTGGATATTGCATGTTACTTGGTAAATCGATCATCCTCATTAACATTTAATGAAAAGACTCCACACGAGGTGTGGATATGTAAGAAACCATCTCTTACACATATCTAGGTATTTAGTTATGATGTCTATGTTCATGTTCCAAAGGAAAATATGAGCAATCTAGATAAAAAGGTTGAAAATTGTATCTTAATTGGGTATAATGATGGTCTAAAAGGTTATAATATTTGGAACCTGGAAACTAAGAAGGTAGTTTACAGTTGAGATGTGGTATTTATAGAAATCAAAGATGTTGTCAAGAAAGAAATCCTACCAAGGGAAGAAGAACAAAAAAAAATAGAGTTTGAATTGAAGGATAATGAATCAAACTCTATAGAAGAACATGAATAATAAGAAGAAGATCCTCATACTCCAGTATTGAGGTGATCGGTTCAGGAAAGAAGGAAACCAAAAAGGTATACTCCACCTAATTTCCGTTCATTCTTTTTTTTATTACTGATGTTGATCCTAGAACTGTTACAGAGGTAGTGGATTCAGAGGATAGAAAACTATGGGAAAAGGCCATGGTTGAAGAAATGGTAGCCTTGGACAAGAATGAGTCTTGGGATATAGTGGAGTTGTCTACTAGAAGAAATCCTATTGGCAGTAAATGGATGTTTAAGAATAAGTTGAATGAATAAGGTAAAGTGGAGAAAAACAAAGCTCGGTTAGTAGCAGAAGGTTATTCCTAGGTAGAAGGAATTGACTTTGGTGACATTTTTTCTCATGTTTCCAAGAAAAATTCTATTATATTTATTTTATCTGTTGCTACTACTTTTGATTTTGAAGTAGAACAGATGGATGTGTAATATCCCCACTAAATTTTTTTGGAATTTTACTTAGTCTGTTGTGTGGACACTTCGTCAAACAATTTTCTATTTTAAGTGGTTTGATGCGTGTTGATGGTATAATAGTTTCACAAACAGTTTTGCATCCCTTTTGGAAACTATTTGGCATATAATAATAAATAACAATACATAGAATAATAGGGATAAAATCAAATAATATATAACTTCTTATTTAATTCTTTGTTCTGGCTGATACATCAATGAGATAACTCACAAATGTTCTTCATATTACAACAACAAGTAATGAAAATACTCTCAGACTTGTAGATGGGTGAATGTACAACATTAATAAAGAAATAGACAAGCCTGAAGATGTATTTTTATTGCAACAATAGAATAGATGAAGGAATAATAGTCTAAAGGTAAGGTACTTGGCCCAATATGGTAGAAAAATCAGCCCACAGAGGTAACTCGAATTCCAATAGTCAACTTGGCCTATACAGTAAGGAGTACGACCCGGGAAAGGGGAATGTTCCTTCCAAACTCAGATCCTTTGAAGGTGGCACCTACACACAACAGAAAACGACCATCCAATGAATAAACTTGGCCCTAGATGAAAAAACTCATCCTCAAGGAAATTAAATCCATCTAGTAGAGAGGAGACAACCTCAACAAGTGTAAATATGCCCCAACATGGATAAAATTGGCCTAAAACAAAAATACGATCTCCCTACAACAAGATCTTGGCCCCTATACTCATAAACTCTCCCAACACATAAATAAATATCACCCTTTAACAATCAACTCGAACCAACCAAGAACTCATCCTTCCTACAAGCCAAACTCAACCACAAATAAGAAATACTCCACTGCAAAAGGAGAAACTTAGCCAAAATAAGAAAAACTTAGTCACCAAAGATAAATTGTGTCACAAATGAAGCACAGTGAAAATATTTTTGTGGTATTCTCTTGATCTAGGTGGATATCGATGGCCACCCACCTCTTCCGACTGGCTCAAAACAGTTTTCTAACAATTTTGGAAATTTACTATTTTTAGCATGTTTTAACTTCCAGGGCCATTTTGAGGGCCTAAATGAAGGTATTTCGAGATCAATGTTCTCAATGATAATTGAATGCATAATTGAGCCCCCAAAATTAATCTCCTCGATGATACCTTTCCAACGAGCTATCATACGCCTAAAACGGAGATCATATGCAAAAGTTACGACCTCAGGAAGTTGATGTACTAACTTACCCAAACGAGGCCCATATGACTTTTGGCGCTTCATCTCCTAGGGTTAGGTTTTTGGATGTCTAGGGTTTTTTGCATTCTGTTTATTGTAAAAAGGCCTTCAGAGACTCATTGTAATCATCTTCTTTCGAATGAGCACAGTCGTCACATCTCTTCTCAGAGATAAGCCGCAACCATTCTAGTGAGTCTTTCACTCTGTATTTTTACAGTCTCTGTACATTTCTTTGATTAATAGAAATCGTGTATTACTATATATCTGTGTTTATGGTTTCATCTATGATACATTTATGTTATATTATTGAATATCTATGATATCTCTGTGCATTTCTTTATTATATCTCCATTCTCATTTCGTGTTGAAAATAATTTGGATCAGTGGTATCAGAGCAGGTTGTTCTTGATTGTTTTTTTCAGTGCATGTCCCTGACGAGGTCCGAGTATAGAAATTTGGGTCTCGAGCTTGTCTCTCTTGAGTAAAATATCTCTCACACACCCAAGAAACCCTCAATGGCAGAAGAAAAGAAAAATGATGGAGCAGACGATCCTATCAGTCTGTTGCTTGAGCAAGCTCTCACACGACAGAGGGACGAAATGATGGAGAATTTTTCCCACATCATTCTACGTCTGTCGATAGCAACAGGTGCATCTTCATCAAGCAACCACTTTGGAGGCACCTCGCCTTTCAAGGTACAAGTTAATTTTGATATTCCTGTATTTGAAGGACATATAGATGCAGAAGCCCTAGACAAATGGTTAAATCTACTAGAAGGTTATTTCTCTATTCACAAATTTTCCGACAAAGAAAAGATCACCTTCGCACTCCTTAAAGCTCTCCCCCATGTCAAACATTGGTGGGAAACTTATTGGGAGCAAAGTTCCATAGAGGAGTCTAAAATATATGGGGTCGATCCCACTTGGGATTTTTTTGTGGATGTGGGACCAATACATGAGATGGACCACACTATGGCAAGAGAGGGGCCAAGCGGTTTTGGATTTCACCAATACCTTCCATACCTTGCGCACCAAGCTGGGTATTAAAGACTCCGAGCGACATTTGGTTCTAAAATACCATGGGGCTCTACACAAATACATCCAGACTGAAATGGATTTTCTGGACATCTCATCACTCGGTGTTGCTTATCGATATGTTGTTAAAATCAAGCAGAAATTTAAGCACCAGAACAAACGGGATTTCGGATCAGTAAATCCGCAACAACCAAAGTATGAGAAAGACATCCCTAACCAACAATCTCCTGAAAACCAGTCCAAGACACAGGAAAAGAAGGGTCACGGGAAGACAAAGAAGGACACCGAAAAATAGTGTGATTTCCACAAAAGCCCCTGGCACAACACCGATGAATATGGCTCAAAAAAGTCATTGGTGGCCGAGATCAAAGACAAGGAACCAAACCCTGATTCAGAATCTGATTCTAAAAATACTGGTAAAGGATAGATCATTGACGCAGACCCCACTGCTATTGTCGCAACCGCAGCAATTCAACCAGAAGAACCAACGGATATCTAAGAGGGGGAGCGCCTTTTTCATTCACAGATGTGGGTGAAGGGGACCCCACTGCATTTTATTGTTGATAGAAGAATTTAGAAGAACCTCATCTCAGCAGAGGTCATCAAACAGTTGGGATTGTCGACAACACCACACCCGCAGCCATACCACATCGGGTGGCTTCGCCAAGGACGAGATCTATGTGTCAGCCAGCAATGTCAATTGTCATACAGCATCCAGCCCTTCAAGGATGAGGTATTATGTGATGTTTCCCCACTGGATGTCTGTGATGTTCTCTTGGGCCAGCCATATATGTGGAAGCGCCATGTTGTTTATGAGTCTCGACCCCGTAGTGTCATTGTTACTTTGGGGGGTCATCTCTATAGAATACCAAAGGTAGTTCCGACTATTGTTCCACCTAAAAAGTGTCGCAAGGTAGTATCTCATACTGAAAAATTTAGCTTCTTCACAATATGTTCAAAAGGAGAACTGCAGGACACTACAACCACTACATCCTCGCCCCAAACACCTTCTATCCAACAGAAGCAAGTCAATAAGGCTGCAGCAAAGCGTAAATATTCCTTTTGCACACCGTCCTCTCATGTATCTCGACATTTTTAACAGCCTCAGCCTCAACAGGTTCTTGGCATACTTCCACAAACTGAGCAGCACGATGTCTCCAGTAATACAAGCAGCTCACCAAGATGCAAATCCAGCAAACACATTTCCTTCTCCCCCGAGAACTCAATGCATTGGATACCATTGTTTCCTAAGGAGGGAGGATTGATCTAGGTGGATATCGGTGGCCACCCACCTCTTCCAACTGGCTCAAAACAGTTTTCTGGCAATTTACTATTTTTAGCAGGTTTTAACTTCCGGGACCATTTTGAGGGCCTAAATGAATGTTTTTCGAGATCAAGGTTCTCAATGATATCCAAAGGCATGATTGAGCCCTCAAAATGAATCTCCTCGAATATACCTTTCCAATGAGCTATCATATGCCTAAAACGGAGATTGTATGCAAAAGTTATGACCCCAGGAAGTTGATGTACTAACTTACCCAAATGGGGCCCACATGACTTTTGGCGCTTCATCTCCTAGGGTTAGGTTTTTGGATGTATAGGGTTTTTGGCATTCCTGTTTATTGTAAAAATGCCTTCAGAGCCTCATTGTAATCATCTTCTTGTGAATGAGTGCAGCCGTCACATCTCTTCTCAGAGATAAACCGCCACCATTCTAGCGAGTCGTTCACTCTGTATTTTTACAGTCTCTGTACATTTCTTTGATTAATAGAAATTGTGTATTACTATATATCTGTGTTTATGGTTGCATCCCTGATACATTTCTATTATATTATTGAATATCTGCAATATCTATGTGCATTTCTTTATTATATCTTCGTTCTCATTTCGTGCCGAAAATAATCTGGATCATCTCTCTATGACCAACCAGGGTGGATGGTCTCACCACTGAAACCAATCTTCTTCTCTCTAGGGTTTTTCATCCCAAGAGCCAAAGCCAAAAGAACTCTCTCAATTAATTTTTAGAAAAATAACATATGCATAATGAGAGAGGGTGCTCCCATTCTCCTTTATTTCCTCATTGACCCTTTTCAAACCCTTTTACCCTTTTAATAAAGTAAATTGACTTTATAAACTCAAGTCACTTAAAAACATTCGTTTAATTAATTACTCAATGTCACTTTTAAGAAGTTACTTTTCCACCCCCATGACATAAAATAATTAATTACTCCCCTTTTTTCCACTGATTGTAGCCTATGAGAATCACTTAGGTAGTCAATCTCTCGGAGAGATCATTTGAAAAGGGACATTATTGTCTTCCCTTCCCGAGATTGCTTGTCCTCAAGCAACTGTAAGTTAGGATGTTGCAAGATCTGGTCACTTTCCCACATGACATCCTCTACTAGAAAATATCTCCATATGAAGAGGTACTCTCAAATCACCCTATTATGCAATCTCCTCTCCCATACCTCCAAAACCTCCTTAGGTACCAACACTAACTTCCCCTCCTCATCCAATGGGGGTAACTTTGTCAAAGAAGTAACATGTTGTCCCAATGCCTTCTTGAGGCATGGAACATGAAACATAATGTGAATCTTACTTCCTTCCGGCAACTCCAACTCATAATCTATTCACCAACTCTTTGAATCACCATGTAAGGGCCATAAAAGCGTGGCTTAATATTTTTTACACCACCTTTATTCAGTGAAGATTGTCTGTATGGATGCAATATCAAGAATACCAAGTCTCCCACTTTGAAAGTGCACTCGACCCTGTGCCTGTCTCCATAGATATTTTGTTGATTTTGGGCCATCTATAAATGATCCTTGAGATCCTTGAGGATGTACTGACTCTCCTAGATCCAATCCTTGACTTTGGAGCCCTTCTATCCCCAAATTCCAAATCAACAAATGAAGGGGCATCATATCCATATAATGATCAAAATGGGGTCATTCTAATAGACATATGATAGGTGGTATTATAACAATGTTCCCCCAAATGAAACCACTTAACCCATGCCTTCTATTGCCCAGACACATAGTTACGTAAATACCCCTCGAGCCATGTTTTCACGATCTTTGTGTGAGCATATGTCTGTGGATGGTAACTAGTTCTAGGAGTCAACTCTATGCCAACCAACCTGAAAATATCCTACCAAAATGCACTAAGGAACCTATTGTCTCTGTCACTGACAATGTACTTCGAAAACCCATGGAGTCTGAATACCTATCTAAATAACAACTCTGCTACTTTTGTTTCCTTGTATTATGAGGATGAAAAATAAATGTGCAAATTTGGTAGTCGATTGACCACCACATATATGAAATCTTTGCCTTGTACTTTTGGTAAACCTATGATGAATTCCATGGACACGCTTTCCCACTTCTTCTCTGGAATGGGTAATGATTGTAGTAACCCTATGGGATGAGTCTACTCTTACTTATTTTGCTGACAATTCATACACTCCCTCACATGTCTCAATACATCGTCTTCGAGGCCCTTCCAAGTGAACCTCTCCCTGATCTTCCTATAAGTTTTAAAATACCAAGGATGCCTTGCCAAGGGTGTATCGTGCATATACCTCATAATCTTCTCCTTCAATGTATATTCTAGGACTAAGTTTATGAGGTCTTTGCAGTAGATGATGTTATCCACCACTTTGTACCTGTCATCCTATACATTGTGATCCATCAACTCACAAGCAAGTTTGTTCTTGGAATACTCTACCAAGAGATAATATTTCTAGTCAGTTGAAATCTCTGTAAGTGAACATATCTCTGGCTTCCTGGAGATAACATCAACAACTTCATTTTTCTTCCCTTTCACATACTCAATGTCAAAGTCATATGCCTGCAATTTTCTGAACCACTTTTTTTCCTCTCATTTAAGTCCTTCTGTCCCAGGAAGTGTCTCAAAATGTTTTGATCAGTCTTAACCACAAATTTTCCACCTACCAGGTACTATTTGAATTTTTCCAAGACATCCATGATGGCAAGAATTTCCTTGTCATAGATGGAGTAGAGCCTCTCCAACTCTATGATATTTCTACTCTCATATGATATCATATGTATATGTTTTAGCATAACTGCTCCTATCCCCTCACATGATGCATCACACTCAAGAAAAATGGGTTGAGTGAAATCAGGAAGTGTTAAAACTGGGAAAGTGCTCATCACTTCCTTCCTCGTGTAAAAATTCCTTTGGACCTCCTCCATCCACTTGAATTCCCCTTTCTTCATGAGATATGTGAGTGATGAAACCTATTGTGAGAACCCCTTTACAAATTAACCACCTATAGTAGTTGCATTTCCTAAATAATCCACGCAAGTTTGTAAGGTTCTTGGGCGGTGACCAATCCAATATGACATATAATGATTGATCCTCCATGATGCCCAGAATCTCATCCATATGGTCCAAGTGTGCCTCCCGTGTCTTGCTATATATCATAAGATAATCAAATAATACCAACAAAAACTTCCTTAGAGGCTTTTTGAATATGGGGTTCGTGCAGGAGTGAAAGGTAGTTGGTGCACTGGTCATCCCAATTAGCATGAACATAAACTCATAGTTCTTGTAATGGCACCTGAAAGAAGTCTTGGGAATATTTTTCTCTCTTAATATAATCTAATGATACCCTGATCGAAGATCAATCTTCGAAAAATAAACAACTCCATGCAAATCATCCAGAAGCTCATCGATCCTAGGGATATGGTATATGTTCTTGATCATCTTCTTGTTCAGATCCTTTTAGTCGATGCACATCCTCATGGTTCCATCCTTCTTCTTGACCAAGACAACTGAAGAAGCGAAAGGGATGGAAATGGGTCTAATATGCCCCATCTCTAGTAACTCCTTTGCAACCTTTTCTATTTCACCTTTAAATTTCTTTGAGTGCCTGTAAGGAGTGGTTATTACTGGTTTTTCTCCCTCTTCCAACTCAATGGTGTGCTCAAATTCCCTGTCAGGTGGTCTTTGTGGTGGCATATGTCCAAAAACTCAATAATGTTTTCTCAACAGTGTCTGGATGTCTACATGATATTTTCGGCTATTATCTGAAGGTTTTTGAGCGGTGATCAAACACTCTGCGACACAAGATACATTTGCATTCTCGAATATACCCTCCATCTGCTTGGTTGAAACGATCCTGGAAACATAATTGGATATGTCCCTAAGAACTACCTTCTTTTCATCTGCTATCTTGAATTCTAACTCCATGGCCTGGTAGTCAATAAAATGTTTTCCCGAGGAAACAAGCCATTGGACACCTAATATAATATTAGTGTCTCGAATCTCAACTACATAGAAATCATCGGTCACTGTGTAGTTTCCCAATGCTATGGATCATTGTGGAATATTATGTGTTCAAGGAATATTGCGCCCACCAAATACCACCACATCAAACCACTCAAAGTCAATTGTAGGAAAGCTTCTCTTGGCCACCAAAGTTGAGTCAATGAAGTTGTGGGTTTCTCCACCATCAATCTAAACTATGACACACTGCCCTTGTACTACTCCATGGATCCTAAAAGTGTGAAATATAGGGAAACTTGATCAAGTGGCAATAGCTCCACTCTTGAAATCTTCATGGGGTTGCTCATCAGTTGATCTATCCTTCTCATTGTCCTGTACTTTTTTTGCTTCATCCTCGTCCTCACTATCTGAAAGCACCTATATATAATTAACCTTACATTTTCCCATACTCTTGTGTCCAGGCTCCCAAGATTATTTGCAACTGAAGAAACACATATTTCTTCTCAACTCATTACGATTTGCCTCATCCAACTTCTCCTTACCGGTCCACTCTTTCTGAAAAGGTTTCTTGTCCTTGTTTTTCTAGGGAATGAAAGTCTTGGAGAAAGTTTTTTTATTCGGGACCACATCCTCTATGTCCCATGTTTTGATGATGGAATCTTGTAGAGTCTATGGTTTGAATTCTTTCACCAACCATGCAGTGTCTCAGATAAACCCTCAGTGAACAACATCACCAATATCTGCTCAAATATATATGCCAGAGTGACTGCAATCCTCTGAAACTCCGTAATGTCAGCATATGGTGTCCCAACCCATTTGAGTTGTGCCAAATCTCTGAAATATAATTCTGAATCCTTCTTGTCAAACCTCTCCATCATATTCTATGTGAATTCCAGATGGGAGGTAATGCTAGCATGTACCAAAGTGACCAATCCATGGTACCACCACTCATGGGCCTCTCCATATAAATGCAAGGTAGTGAATTTAATCACTTCCACCTCCATCATAGGTTTCAGTTGGAAATATGTGTCCAACTTTTGTACCCATGCTCTAGTTGTGCACTTGTTGGAACCATCAAAGAAAGGAATGGATTAATTTCCAACCTTCCGTATGAGATCAATGTTTTGCGGACCCATGTTGAAATCCCTTGGTATGTTCTTGTATTTGATGGTATAGTAGTCTTGTAGTGACATGGCTTCTTGAAACCCCTCACCAAGGGCCTGGTAGTCCTCCCAATAACCATTAAATGTTTCACCCTATCCTTGTTTCCCTTGATTTTTTGTCTGTTGTTCTCCCAAGAAATTAGGCATAAGAGGTCTAGGAATCACTCTAATGGTGGTCATAGTGCCAAAATGTGCAGGAATGTTATTGTTGTTTCCTTCTGCATGATTCCCATTATCCCCATTGGAACCCCCTGCACCATTGTTACCCCTATGGTTTTGGTTCCCATTGTGTCCATTAATGTCGCCCAAACCATTGTTTCCCCCATGGTTTTGGTTTGCTTGAGTGTTGTTATTTAACTGAGTCAGGAGTTGTGCCAATTGTTGTTTCCCACTAGCAAAACCTTCTAGGATTTGTAAGGCTCTCTCCTCATTATTGTCCCCCATATTTCCCTCTTGTTATGCCTCTAGTTGATCCACTTCTTCTTCTTCTTCTTATGTGCGAAATATGTTTTTTGTCCCTCACTACCTTTTACTTATGTAAGTGATGTACCCCTCGTGTCCTTTCCTCATGAATTAACCAACTCCCTCAAGTTGGTAGGATTGAGGCTCTAATACCACTGTAATATTCCCACAAAAAAATTTTGAAATTTTACTTAGTTTGTTGTGTAAAAACTTCATCAAATAGTTTTCCATTGTAGTGGCTTTATGAGTGTTGCTGGTATAATAGTTCCACAAACATTTTTGCATCCCTTTTGAAAAATATTTGGCATATAATAATAAATAACAATACACAGAATAGTAGGGATAAAATCAAACAATAACAACAACAACAACAATATATATATATATATATATAGAGAGAGAGAGAGAGAGAGAGAGAGAATGAATCTGACTGCTTATTTAATTCTTGGTTCTGGATGATACATCAATGAGATAACTCACAAGTTGTCTTCATATTACAACAACAAGCAATGAAAATACTCCCTGACGTGTAGATAGATGAGTGTACAAAAGTAATAAATAAATAGACAAGCCTGAAGATGTAGTTTTGCTGCAACAATAGAATATATGAAGGAAGAACAATCTAGAGGTAAGGTACTCAGCCCAATCTGGTAGCAAAATCGACCCACAAAGGTAACTCGGCTTCCAACAGTCACCTCGGCCTCTACAGTAAGGAGTATGACCCAGGAAAGGGGAACGTCCCTTCCAAAATTCAGCGCCTTTGAAGGTGGCGCCTCCACGCCATAGAAAATGACCTGACAATGAATAAACTCAGCCCTATATGATATAACTCGGCCTCAAGGCAACTAAATTTGTCCAAAAGAGAGGAAACGACCTCAACAAGTGTAAATCTTCTCCAACATGGATAAACTTGTCCCAACACAAAAATACGACCTCCCTGCAACAAGATATCGTCTCCTCTACTCATAAACTCGCCCAGAACATAAAGAAATCGCTTCCTTTAACCATCAACTCGACCCAACCAAGAACTCGTCCTTCCCACAAGCCAAACTCAACCACAAATAAGAAATACTTTTCCACAAAAGGTTAAACTTAGCCATAATAAGAAAAACACAGTCACCAAAGATAAACTTCGTCACAAATGAAACACAGTGAAAATATCTTAGTGATCTTCTCCCTATGACCAGGTAGGGTGGATGGTCTCACAACCGAAACCAATCTTCTTATTTCGAGGATTTTTCTTCCCAAGAGCCAAATCCATAATAGCTCTCTCAATTCATTTTTAGAAAAATAGCATATGCATAATGAGAGGGCACCTTCATTCTCCTTTATTTCCTTGTTGACCCTTTTAGGACCCTTTTACCTTTTTAATAAAGCAAAGTGACTTTATAAATTCAAGTCACTTAAAAACACCCTTTTAATTAATTACTCAATGTCACTTTTAAAAAGTTAATTTTTTTCCCCCATGACATTAAATAATTAATTAATCCCCTTTTTTCCATTGACTATAACCTACGAGAATCACTTAGGTTATTACATAAATCTCCTAGAAACATAATTTGGAAAGGGACATTATAGGATGTGAATAAAACATTCCTACATGTGGATTGATCCAGGAGGACATCAATGGCCACCTACCTATTCCACTGGCTCAACATATGATTTCCATTTTGGCATCTTTTCTACATTTTTGTCGGTCTCATACTTATGGGGTCGTTTCGAGGCCCTAAATGATGTTTTCTTGACATGGTAGAGCCCAATAGATGTTAAAGGCTTGTATTGGGTTGTTTGGAATGTGTAATCCTTGGCTAGACCTTTCTAATGAGGTATCGAGCTTACCAAAAAAATATTCTATGAAAAAATTATTCCTTAGGGAAGTTGACAAATCAACTACGGCCATCGGGGCCCAAAAACCTTTTGGTGTTTCATCTTCCGAGGTTAGGGTTTTCGATGTTTAGGGTTTATGTTAAAAATGCCTTGGGAGCCTCATTGTAATCATCTTCTTGTGAGTGTTCATAGACATCACATGTATTCTTAGAGATAAGCTACCACCATTCTAGCGATTTCATTTCACTATGTATTTTCTTTTACAGTCTTTGCATATTTCAATCTTTAATAGAAATTGATTATTACTATATCTCCATGTTTCTGTCTTATTTCTATATTTCATTTCGTTCCCTCATAAATCAATATCAATGGTATCAGAGTGGTCTTCTCTTTATTTGTTTCTCTATGCATATCCCCAATGAGGCCAGGGTATCAAGAATTGGGACTCGAATTGGTCGAACCTTTGGAAGACCATCATTTCCGACCTCGACGACCACCCATGGTGGAGGAAAAAATAGACAAGGGAGCATAAGATCCTATTAATCTTCATGGAAGTTCTCGCGAAACAAAGGAATGGGATGATGGATCATTTTTCCCAAATCCTTTGGCAATTTCCAACAACAACAGAGGCATGTTCATCAAACGACCACTTTGGAGGTGTCTCTCCCTTCAAGGTACAAGTTAATTTTGATATTTCCATATTTGAAGGTAAGATAGATGCAGATGCTCTAGAAAAGTGGTTAAATATACTAGAAGGTTATTTCTTTGTCCACAATTTTTCCAATAGGGAAAATATCACATTTGTGCTCCTTAAGGCAGTCCCACATGTAAAACATTGGTGGGAGACTTATTGTGAGAAAAACTCCATAGATGAGTCTAGAATATTTGGGGTTGCACCCACTTGGGACTCTTTTATGAATGCCATCAAGAACAATATTACCCCATTGGAAACTATGACGACTAGTACAGGATATGGACCACACTCCATCAAGAGAGGGACCAAATAGTGCCAGAGTTCATAAATACCTTCCATTCCTTGCACACCAAGATGGGTATCAGAGACTTTGAGGGACATCTAGTTATAAAATATCGTGTGACCCTACACAAGTACATCCAAATAGAAATGGAGTTTCTATACATCTTGTTGTTGGGAGTCGCTTATTTATATACTCTCAAAATCAAGAAAAAAGTTAAGTAGAGGAATAAGTTGGAGTTTGGATCTGCTAATGCATCATAGCAAAATTCGAGTAAAGGTTTCCCCAACACACAAAAAAAAGGATAAAGAAAGGATGGACGACCCCAGGAAAACCAATGTAAGCCACAAACAAAGAAGGGTAATGGAAGATGAAGAAAGACACTGGGAAGTGGTGTGAATTCCATAAAATCCCCTAGCACAACACCAATGCATGTCTCTTGAAGCAATCATTCGTGGCCAAGATGAAATCCTCATAGTCAGATCTAGGCTTCAACTCTGATTCAAATCCAGACAAGGAAAAGAAAATCATTGATTCAGAACCTAGTTCCACAATCTCTACCATAAATATTAATCATGGCGAAAATCGGTGGCCACCCACCTATTCCACTGGCTCAAAACATGGGTTTCCACCTTGGTAGTTTTTCTACATCTTTTCAGGTCCTAAACTGTTGGGGTTGTTTTGAGGCGCTAAACAACGTTTTTTTTGCCCACCATAGTCACAATTTAGGATTTATCTAGAGTGTGAAAAAAATATGTGTAGTCCTCAGATAGACCTTTCAAACGAGCTATCATGTGCCCCAAAAAAAGATCGCATGCAAAAGTTATGCCCTTGGGAAGTTGAGGTACTGACTACCCCCGTCATGGCCCACAAACCTTTTGGAGTTTCATCTTCCAGGGTTAGGTTTTGGATTTTATTTATGTTAAAAAGGCCTCTAGAGCCTCATTGTAATCATCATCATCTTTGTGTGAATGAGCGTAACCATCACATATCTTCTCATAGATAATTTTCCACCATTCTAGCGAGTCATTCACTCTGTAATTTTATAGTTTTTGTACATTCTCTCATTAATAAAAATTGTGCATTACTATATTTATGTGTTTACTGCAATATCTCTATATATTTCATTGTTATATATATGCCTTCATTTATTTCTCAAAATAATCTGTATCAAAGATCCATCCAAATGAACCAGAAGAGCCAGAGGAAGGTGAGCACCTTTTTCACTCGTAGATGTGGGTGAAGTGTGCTCCGTTATATTTCATTATTGATAGAGGAAGCCAAAAGAACCTCATCTAAGCAAAGGTCCTAAAGTGATTGGAGTTGTCGACAACACCACATATCCATCCATACAACATCGGGTGGCATAGCCAAGGACGTGATCTCCGCATCAACCAACAATGTCGCCTGCCCTATGGCATCAAGTCGTTCAAGGATGGGGTATTGTGAGATGTTTCCCCGCTTGATGTTTTCTCCTAGACTGGGAAATTTGTCCTCTTCATGATTCACCCTTAGAGTGAATGGAAGGTCACGACCACATCTATGTCCTATACACAGGGCTCCTCTACGTAGTAGAAGCAATTGGACAAAGTCATGGAAGAGTATCGAGACATCTTCACCTCACCTACTGAGGTTCCTCTACAATGTCAGGTCAAGCATTCAATTGAGATAACTCCTGGAACTCCTTTGCCTAACAGGCCAATGTATTGGTGCTCTCTCCTGGAAAATGAGGAAATCAAGCACCAGATCCAAGAGCTACTCCAAAAATGGCACATCTGACCAATCTCCTTGCCCTATGTAACCCTAATCGTGTTCGTACAAAAGAAAGACGAGACTTGGCGACTTTGTATTGATTACAGAGCTCTAAAAAAAATCACAGTTAGGAATCAGTACCCAATTCCCCGAATTGATGACCTTATTGAATAGCTCAAGGGAGCAAATTAATTTAGTAATATTGATATGAAGTCTGGCTACCACCAGGTCTCCATAGAATAGACTGTTGTATGGAAAACCTCTTTCAAGTCTAAAGAAGGTATTTTCGAGTGGTTAGTCATTCCCTTTGGCTTGACGAATTCCCCAACCCACTTTCATGAGGTTAATGGATGACATATTGCAACCCTTCACCAATTCCTTTGTGATTGTATATCTAGATGACATCCTCATCTTCAACAAGAGTTGGGAAGAACACTTGTAGGAAATTCAACAAGTCCTCCACACTCTACGATAGCACAAGTTCTATGC
>ML793909.1:445879-458431 GCA_009831015.1 Picea engelmannii
AAGCAAAAATTTCCTTGTAAAAGTATATTGTAATTTCATTGTAAATCTGGACCGTTCATTATAAGGTCGCAGATCTAACGGTAGAGATTATGTTAGGGTTTTTTTCCCTAGAAGGAAACCCTCTTTTATGAGGGAAATGTATTACGACTATGATGATGGTGAATATTGTATTCTGAGAGAGGAGACTGTGAGAGAAAGAAGAGGAAGTTACAACGGGTTTTGCTGTAGGTTGTATCCCTTCATTTGTTGGATAATAATAAAGGAAGGACCTGTCAATTTCTCTGGTGGACGTAGCCCACACTGGGTGAACCACGCAAATCTGTGTCTCTCTTGTATTGTGTGTCTTCTGTGTTTTGTTTCTGCATTTGTTTTATTTTATTGCTCTGCGGTCCTGTTTTTCTAACAATCACCACACATATAATATCTCACTATATAAACATATCATTATAATCTTTTAACTATAACTAAATTTTAGCTATTCTATACTTCACAATAACTAAATTTATTCTAATTTTTGTGCCAAGAGGTACTCTACATGGGGGAGACATTCATGTAACATAACGCATTAAATTATAATAATAATATTTTTTTTTTATGTATAAGGATCAGAATAATATTTTAAAGAAATCCAAGTAATCTCTTTCATTTCTAAGGTCTGATGGACCAATTTTGGTCTCAGTGAACGTTAATTATCATCACACACACACACACACACACACACACGTTGAATGAGTAACAACTAGCCTAGATCCATTTAACATTGAATCTTTCAAGCCTCAAGAGCGATCAAATATCTCGATGTGCAAACCTTTTTTAGAGTGCAAACTTGAGAAAGATTAAAGGTTTGCACCTTGAAAGATTTGATTCTTCTCGACACTTTATAAATCCAGAGTTAAATGGATCAAGGTTGGTTTGAATTTGTTTGTAATTACCATATAAACCTAGCTAACTTAATTTATTTTGACCATTCTTCTTTAATTTATTTTGACCATTCTTCTTTCTTATTATATTTATTTTGAATAGTTTTATATTTTTAGTATAAAAATGACATAAATTATTATTTTTCGTATGTTTATTTAAATTAAATTAAGTAGTACTAATATAATTTAATATTTACTAAAATTTAATTTAATATTTACTAAAATTTAATTTAATATTTCCCTTTTTAGTTATCTATGTTTTAATAAAACTCGATCTCTAATGTATGTTTTCCCTTTTTATTAAATTATAATGATAATATACTTATTTCAATTTATTAAATTGTAATGAAAATATACTTACTGCAATTTTATTGAATCTTCCTTTTGTTATATTTTAATAATGAGATAAAAGTTCACTTTTTCCACTTATTAGCTCATTCCAATTAAAAAACAATTTTAATTATATTTTAAATCTATAGTATTCTTATTCTCAATGTTTTAAAATACATATATATTTTTTCTTAAATCATAATATTATTTATTCTCTTAAATATATTAATAATCTAAAATAATTTTCATATTCCAAAATGACCCACTATGAAGTAATTATTATGTAATTTTTTTTTTTTAATATGTGGAGGTAGTGGTATTTTAAAATATTAAATATTTAATGTCAAGAATATTTATGACAAATAAGTTTCTTTTATTTTTAGATTTCCAATTCAACCATTATGGTTGAACCAAAATTTTGGAATTTTATTGGTTATTGAATTTCGAACTCATCGACCATATTTTTTCTTTTAAGGCCCATTTTAGCCCAAAATTTCCTTTAATGGATGACCCAGATGACATAGTAGTCCATCATGAAGATGGAAATTGGAAACAGTCGTGCGTGTTCCCAACATCTGGTAGGTCGTAGCGAATTCAGGATCACTGACATAGAGTTGTGACCACTTGGAGGTCTCATGCCTGCAAGAGTCGAGCATCGTGGTTAGTGTTGCAACTGGAGGTCGACTGAGGCAATCAACGACATGATTGGTGCTCCCTTTCTTATACTTAATGTTGAGGTGAAATTGTTGCAAGTATGTGGACCACTTTTGATGGCAATCATTCTGCAATTTTCCTTGTGTTTGCATGAACTATAGAGGCCTATGATATGTATGGATGATTATCTGCTTCCGTATAATGTAATGCTTCCATTGGTGGTAGGATTGTACGATGAAATACATTTCTTTATCATAGGTGGGGTACTTATGGAGGACATCTGAGAGTGGCTCACTATGATAGGCCACGAGATGACTGTGTTAAGTGAGAACGACATCAATAAAATAATCAGAAGCCTCGGTCTCAATCTCAAATGGTTGTTGCAGATTGGGTAACACGATCACTAGGGCTGAGCATAAATGATGTTTCATATCGTAAAAATATTTCTATTGTGATATTCCCCACACAAATTTGGATTTTCAACCACCCTTGGTCACTTGGCTAAGAGCCCATGATATGGGAGAACCCCAATAGGAATCTGTGATAGAAGTTGGCAAGGCCTAATAAGCTACGAAGCTCGGTTAGTGTTGTCGGGGTTGGCCAGTCATGAATGACTTAGACATTGGATGGATTGACATGCACACCATGCTCATCTACAATTTATCTGAGGTATTAGACCTTGTTCATGTCGAAGGAGCATTTCTCTAAGTTAGCATAGAACTTGTGCTATCGTAGAGTGTGGAGGACTTGTTGAATTTCCTACAAGTGTTCTTCCCAACTCTTGTTGAAGATGAGGATGTCATCTAGATATACAATCACAAAGGAATTGGTGAAGGGTTGCAATATGTCATCCATTAACCTCATGAAAGTGGGTTGGGGAATTCGTCAAGCCAAAGGGAATGACTAACCACTCGAAAATACCTTCTTTAGACTTGAAAGAGGTTTTCCATACAACAGTCTATTCTATGGAGACCTGGTGGTAGCCAGACTTCATATCAATATTACTAAATTAATTTGCTCCCTTGAGCTATTCAATAAGGTCATCAATTCGGGGAATTGGGTACTGATTCCTAACTGTGATTTTTTTTAGAGCTCTGTAATCAATACAAAGTCGCCAAGTCTCGTCTTTCTTTTGTACGAACACGATTAGGGTTACATAGGGCAAGGAGATTGGTCAGATGTGCCATTTTTGGAGTAGCTCTTGGATCTGGTGCTTGATTTCCTCATTTTCCAGGAGAGAGCACCAATACATTGGCCTGTTAGGCAAAGGAGTTCCAGGAGTTATCTCAATTGAATGCTTGACCTGACATTGTAGAGGAACCTCAGTAGGTGAGGTGAAGATGTCTCGATACTCTTCCATGACTTTGTCCAATTGCTTCTACTACGTAGAGGAGCCCTGTGTATAGGACATAGATGTGGTCGTGACCTTCCATTCACTCTAAGGGTGAATCATGAAGAGGACAAATTTCCCAGTCTAGGAGAAAACATCAAGCGGGGAAACATCTCACAATACCCCATCCTTGAACGACTTGATGCCATAGGGCAGGCGACATTGTTGGTTGATGCGGAGATCACGTCCTTGGCTATGCCACCCGATGTTGTATGGATGGATATGTGGTGTTGTCGACAACTCCAATCACTTTAGGACCTTTGCTTAGATGAGGTTCTTTTGGCTTCCTCTATCAATAATGAAATATAACGGAGCACACTTCACCCACATCTACGAGTGAAAAAGGTGCTCACCTTCCTCTGGCTCTTCTGGTTCATTTGGATGGATCTTTGATACAGATTATTTTGAGAAATAAATGAAGGCATATATATAACAATGAAATATATAGAGATATTGCAGTAAACACATAAATATAGTAATGCACAATTTTTATTAATGAGAGAATGTACAAAAACTATAAAATTACAGAGTGAATGACTCGCTAGAATGGTGGAAAATTATCTATGAGAAGATATGTGATGGTTACGCTCATTCACACAAAGATGATGATGATTACAATGAGGCTCTAGAGGCCTTTTTAACATAAATAAAATCCAAAACCTAACCCTGGAAGATGAAACTCCAAAAGGTTTGTGGGCCATGACGGGGGTAGTCAGTACCTCAACTTCCCAAGGGCATAACTTTTGCATGCGATCTTTTTTTGGGGCACATGATAGCTCGTTTGAAAGGTCTATCTGAGGACTACACATATTTTTTTCACACTCTAGATAAATCCTAAATTGTGACTATGGTGGGCAAAAAAAACGTTGTTTAGCGCCTCAAAACAACCCCAACAGTTTAGGACCTGAAAAGATGTAGAAAAACTACCAAGGTGGAAACCCATGTTTTGAGCCAGTGGAATAGGTGGGTGGCCACCGATTTTCGCCATGATTAATATTTATGGTAGAGATTGTGGAACTAGGTTCTGAATCAATGATTTTCTTTTCCTTGTCTGGATTTGAATCAGAGTTGAAGCCTAGATCTGACTATGAGGATTTCATCTTGGCCACGAATGATTGCTTCAAGAGACATGCATTGGTGTTGTGCTAGGGGATTTTATGGAATTCACACCACTTCCCAGTGTCTTTCTTCATCTTCCATTACCCTTCTTTGTTTGTGGCTTACATTGGTTTTCCTGGGGTCGTCCATCCTTTCTTTATCCTTTTTTTTGTGTGTTGGGGAAACCTTTACTCGAATTTTGCTATGATGCATTAGCAGATCCAAACTCCAACTTATTCCTCTACTTAACTTTTTTCTTGATTTTGAGAGTATATAAATAAGCGACTCCCAACAACAAGATGTATAGAAACTCCATTTCTATTTGGATGTACTTGTGTAGGGTCACACGATATTTTATAACTAGATGTCCCTCAAAGTCTCTGATACCCATCTTGGTGTGCAAGGAATGGAAGGTATTTATGAACTCTGGCACTATTTGGTCCCTCTCTTGATGGAGTGTGGTCCATATCCTGTACTAGTCGTCATAGTTTCCAATGGGGTAATATTGTTCTTGATGGCATTCATAAAAGAGTCCCAAGTGGGTGCAACCCCAAATATTCTAGACTCATCTATGGAGTTTTTCTCACAATAAGTCTCCCACCAATGTTTTACATGTGGGACTGCCTTAAGGAGCACAAATGTGATATTTTCCCTATTGGAAAAATTGTGGACAAAGAAATAACCTTCTAGTATATTTAACCACTTTTCTAGAGCATCTGCATCTATCTTACCTTCAAATATGGAAATATCAAAATTAACTTGTACCTTGAAGGGAGAGACACCTCCAAAGTGGTCGTTTGATGAACATGCCTCTGTTGTTGTTGGAAATTGCCAAAGGATTTGGGAAAAATGATCCATCATCCCATTCCTTTGTTTCGCGAGAACTTCCATGAAGATTAATAGGATCTTATGCTCCCTTGTCTATTTTTTCCTCCACCATGGGTGGTCGTCGAGGTCGGAAATGATGGTCTTCCAAAGGTTCGACCAATTCGAGTCCCAATTCTTGATACCCTGGCCTCATTGGGGATATGCATAGAGAAACAAATAAAGAGAAGACCACTCTGATACCATTGATATTGATTTATGAGGGAACGAAATGAAATATAGAAATAAGACAGAAACATGGAGATATAGTAATAATCAATTTCTATTAAAGATTGAAATATGCAAAGACTGTAAAAGAAAATACATAGTGAAATGAAATCGCTAGAATGGTGGTAGCTTATCTCTAAGAATACATGTGATGTCTATGAACACTCACAAGAAGATGATTACAATGAGGCTCCCAAGGCATTTTTAACATAAACCCTAAACATCGAAAACCCTAACCTCGGAAGATGAAACACCAAAAGGTTTTTGGGCCCCGATGGCCGTAGTTGATTTGTCAACTTCCCTAAGGAATAATTTTTTCATAGAATATTTTTTTGGTAAGCTCGATACCTCATTAGAAAGGTCTAGCCAAGGATTACACATTCCAAACAACCCAATACAAGCCTTTAACATCTATTGGGCTCTACCATGTCAAGAAAACATCATTTAGGGCCTCGAAACGACCCCATAAGTATGAGACCGACAAAAATGTAGAAAAGATGCCAAAATGGAAATCATATGTTGAGCCAGTGGAATAGGTAGGTGGCCATTGATGTCCTCCTGGATCAATCCACATGTAGGAATGTTTTATTCACATCCTATAATGTCCCTTTCCAAATTATGTTTCTAGGAGATTTATGTAATAACCTAAGTGATTCTCGTAGGTTATAGTCAATGGAAAAAAGGGGATTAATTAATTATTTAATGTCATGGGGGAAAAAAATTAACTTTTTAAAAGTGACATTGAGTAATTAATTAAAAGGGTGTTTTTAAGTGACTTGAATTTATAAAGTCACTTTGCTTTATTAAAAAGGTAAAAGGGTCCTAAAAGGGTCAACAAGGAAATAAAGGAGAATGAAGGTGCCCTCTCATTATGCATATGCTATTTTTCTAAAAATGAATTGAGAGAGCTATTATGGATTTGGCTCTTGGGAAGAAAAATCCTCGAAATAAGAAGATTGGTTTCGGTTGTGAGACCATCCACCCTACCTGGTCATAGGGAGAAGATCACTAAGATATTTTCACTGTGTTTCATTTGTGACGAAGTTTATCTTTGGTGACTGTGTTTTTCTTATTATGGCTAAGTTTAACCTTTTGTGGAAAAGTATTTCTTATTTGTGGTTGAGTTTGGCTTGTGGGAAGGACGAGTTCTTGGTTGGGTCGAGTTGATGGTTAAAGGAAGCGATTTCTTTATGTTCTGGGCGAGTTTATGAGTAGAGGAGACGATATCTTGTTGCAGGGAGGTCGTATTTTTGTGTTGGGACAAGTTTATCCATGTTGGAGAAGATTTACACTTGTTGAGGTCGTTTCCTCTCTTTTGGACAAATTTAGTTGCCTTGAGGCCGAGTTATATCATATAGGGCTGAGTTTATTCATTGTCAGGTCATTTTCTATGGCGTGGAGGCGCCACCTTCAAAGGCGCTGAATTTTGGAAGGGACGTTCCCCTTTCCTGGGTCATACTCCTTACTGTAGAGGCCGAGGTGACTGTTGGAAGCCGAGTTACCTTTGTGGGTCGATTTTGCTACCAGATTGGGCTGAGTACCTTACCTCTAGATTGTTCTTCCTTCATATATTCTATTGTTGCAGCAAAACTACATCTTCAGGCTTGTCTATTTATTTATTACTTTTGTACACTCATCTATCTACACGTCAGGGAGTATTTTCATTGCTTGTTGTTGTAATATGAAGACAACTTGTGAGTTATCTCATTGATGTATCATCCAGAACCAAGAATTAAATAAGCAGTCAGATTCATTCTCTCTCTCTCTCTCTCTCTCTCTCTATATATATATATATATATATTGTTGTTGTTGTTGTTATTGTTTGATTTTATCCCTACTATTCTGTGTATTGTTATTTATTATTATATGCCAAATATTTTTCAAAAGGGATGCAAAAATGTTTGTGGAACTATTATACCAGCAACACTCATAAAGCCACTACAATGGAAAACTATTTGATGAAGTTTTTACACAACAAACTAAGTAAAATTTCAAAATTTTTTTGTGGGAATATTACAGTGGTATTAGAGCCTCAATCCTACCAACTTGAGGGAGTTGGTTAATTCATGAGGAAAGGACACGAGGGGTACATCACTTACATAAGTAAAAGGTAGTGAGGGACAAAAAACATATTTCGCACATAAGAAGAAGAAGAAGAAGTGGATCAACTAGAGGCATAACAAGAGGGAAATATGGGGGACAATAATGAGGAGAGAGCCTTACAAATCCTAGAAGGTTTTGCTAGTGGGAAACAACAATTGGCACAACTCCTGACTCAGTTAAATAACAACACTCAAGCAAACCAAAACCATGGGGGAAACAATGGTTTGGGCGACATTAATGGACACAATGGGAACCAAAACCATAGGGGTAACAATGGTGCAGGGGGTTCCAATGGGGATAATGGGAATCATGCAGAAGGAAACAACAATAACATTCCTGCACATTTTGGCACTATGACCACCATTAGAGTGATTCCTAGACCTCTTATGCCTAATTTCTTGGGAGAACAACAGACAAAAAATCAAGGGAAACAAGGATAGGGTGAAACATTTAATGGTTATTGGGAGGACTACCAGGCCCTTGGTGAGGGGTTTCAAGAAGCCATGTCACTACAAGACTACTATACCATCAAATACAAGAACATACCAAGGGATTTCAACATGGGTCCGCAAAACATTGATCTCATACGGAAGGTTGGAAATTAATCCATTCCTTTCTTTGATGGTTCCAACAAGTGCACAACTAGAGCATGGGTACAAAAGTTGGACACATATTTCCAACTGAAACCTATGATGGAGGTGGAAGTGATTAAATTCACTACCTTGCATTTATATGGAGAGGCCCATGAGTGGTGGTACCATGGATTGGTCACTTTGGTACATGCTAGCATTACCTCCCATCTGGAATTCACATAGAATATGATGGAGAGGTTTGACAAGAAGGATTCAGAATTATATTTCAGAGATTTGGCACAACTCAAATGGGTTGGGACACCATATGCTGACATTACGGAGTTTCAGAGGATTGCAGTCACTCTGGCATATATATTTGAGCAGATATTGGTGATGTTGTTCACTGAGGGTTTATCTGAGACACTGCATGGTTGGTGAAAGAATTCAAACCATAGACTCTACAAGATTCCATCATCAAAACATGGGACATAGAGGATGTGGTCCCGAATAAAAAAACTTTCTCCAAGACTTTCATTCCCTAGAAAAACAAGGACAAGAAACCTTTTCAGAAAGAGTGGACCGGTAAGGAGAAGTTGGATGAGGCAAATCGTAATGAGTTGAGAAGAAATATGTGTTTCTTCAGTTGCAAATAATCTTGGGAGCCTGGACACAAGAGTATGGGAAAATGTAAGGTTAATTATATATAGGTGCTTTCAGATAGTGAGGACGAGGATGAAGCAAAAAAAGTACAGGACAATGAGAAGGATAGATCAACTGATGAGCAACCCCATGAAGATTTCAAGAGTGGAGCTATTGCCACTTGATCAAGTTTCCCTATATTTCACACTTTTAGGATCCATGGAGTAGTACAAGGGCAGTGTGTCATAGTTTAGATTGATGGTGGAGAAACCCACAACTTCATTGACTCAACTTTGGTGGCCAAGAGAAGCTTTCCTACAATTGACTTTGAGTGGTTTGATGTGGTGGTATTTGGTGGGCGCAATATTCCTTGAACACATAATATTCCACAATGATCCATAGCATTGGGAAACTACACAGTGACCGATGATTTCTATGTAGTTGAGATTCGAGACACTAATATTATATTAGGTGTCCAATGGCTTGTTTCCTCGGGAAAACATTTTATTGACTACCAGGCCATGGAGTTAGAATTCAAGATAGCAGATGAAAAGAAGGTAGTTCTTAGGGACATATCCAATTATGTTTCCAGGATCGTTTCAACCAAGCAGATGGAGGGTATATTCGAGAATGCAAATGTATCTTGTGTCGCAGAGTGTTTGATCACCGCTCAAAAACCTTCAGATAATAGCCGAAAATATCATGTAGACATCCAGACACTGTTGAGAAAACATTATTGAGTTTTTGGACATATGCCACCACAAAGACCACCTGACAGGGAATTTGAGCACACCATTGAGTTGGAAGAGGGAGAAAAACCAGTAATAACCACTCCTTACAGGCACTCAAAGAAATTTAAAGGTGAAATAGAAAAGGTTGCAAAGGAGTTACTAGAGATGGGGCATATTAGACCCATTTCCATCCCTTTCGCTTCTTCAGTTGTCTTGGTCAAGAAGAAGGATGGAACCATGAGGATGTGCATCGACTAAAAGGATCTGAACAAGAAGATGATCAAGAACATATACCATATCCCTAGGATCGATGAGCTTCTGGATGATTTGCATGGAGTTGTTTATTTTTCGAAGATTGATCTTCGATCAGGGTATCATTAGATTATATTAAGAGAGAAAAATATTCCCAAGACTTCTTTCAGGTGCCATTACAAGAACTATGAGTTTATGTTCATGCTAATTGGGATGACCAGTGCACCAACTACCTTTCACTCCTGCACGAACCCCATATTCAAAAAGCCTCTAAGGAAGTTTTTGTTGGTATTATTTGATTATCTTATGATATATAGCAAGACACGGGAGGCACACTTGGACCATATGGATGAGATTCTGGGCATCATGGAGGATCAATCATTATATGTCATATTGGATTGGTCACCGCCCAAGAACCTTACAAACTTGCGTGGATTATTTAGGAAATGCAACTACTATAGGTGGTTAATTTGTAAAGGGGTTCTCACAATAGGTTTCATCACTCACATATCTCATGAAGAAAGGGGAATTCAAGTGGATGGAGGAGGTCCAAAGGAATTTTTACACGAGGAAGGAAGTGATGAGCACTTTCCCAGTTTTAACACTTCCTGATTTCACTCAACCCATTTTTCTTGAGTGTGATGCATCATGTGAGGGGATAGGAGCAGTTATGCTAAAACATATACATATGATATCATATGAGAGTAGAAATATCATAGAGTTGGAGAGGCTCTACTCCATCTATGACAAGGAAATTCTTGCCATCATGGATGTCTTGGAAAAATTCAAATAGTACCTGGTAGGTGGAAAATTTGTGGTTAAGACTGATCAAAACATTTTGAGACACTTCCTGGGACAGAAGGACTTAAATGAGAGGAAAAAAAGTGGTTCAGAAAATTGCAGGCATATGACTTTGACATTGAGTATGTGAAAGGGAAGAAAAATGAAGTTGTTGATGTTATCTCCAGGAAGCCAGAGATATGTTCACTTACAGAGATTTCAACTGACTAGAAATATTATCTCTTGGTAGAGTATTCCAAGAACAAACTTGCTTGTGAGTTGATGGATCACAATGTATAGGATGACAGGTACAAAGTGGTGGATAACATCATCTACTGCAAAGACCTCATAAACTTAGTCCTAGAATATACATTGAAGGAGAAGATTATGAGGTATATGCACGATACACCCTTGGCAAGGCATCCTTGGTATTTTAAAACTTATAGGAAGATCAGGGAGAGGTTCACTTGGAAGGGCCTCGAAGACGATGTATTGAGACATGTGAGGGAGTGTATGAATTGTCAGCAAAATAAGTAAGAGTAGACTCATCCCATAGGGTTACTACAATCATTACCCATTCCAGAGAAGAAGTGGGAAAGCGTGTCCATGGAATTCATCATAGGTTTACCAAAAGTACAAGGCAAAGATTTCATATATGTGGTGGTCAATCGACTACCAAATTTGCACATTTATTTTTCATCCTCATAATACAAGGAAACAAAAGTAGCAGAGTTGTTATTTAGATAGGTATTCAGACTCCATGGGTTTTCGAAGTACATTGTCAGTGACAGAGACAATAGGTTCCTTAGTGCATTTTGGTAGGATATTTTCAGGTTGGTTGGCATAGAGTTGACTCCTAGAACTAGTTACCATCCACAGACATATGCTCACACAAAGATCGTGAAAACATGGCTCGAGGGGTATTTACGTAACTATGTGTCTGGGCAATAGAAGGCATGGGTTAAGTGGTTTCATTTGGGGGAACATTGTTATAATACCACCTATCATATGTCTATTAGAATGACCCCATTTTGATCATTATATGGATATGATGCCCCTTCATTTGTTGATTTGGAATTTGGGGATAGAAGGGCTCCAAAGTCAAGGATTGGATCTAGGAGAGTCAGTACATCCTCAAGGATCTCAAGGATCATTTATAGATGGCCCAAAATCAACAAAATATCTATGGAGACAGGCACAGGGTCGAGTGCACTTTCAAAGTGGGAGACTTGGTATTCTTGATATTGCATCCATACAGACAATCTTCACTGAATAAAGGTGGTGTAAAAAATATTAAGCCACGCTTTTATGGCCCTTACATGGTGATTCAAAGAGTTGGTGAATAGATTATGAGTTGGAGTTGCCGGAAGGAAGTAAGATTCACATTATGTTTCATGTTCCATGCCTCAAGAAGGCATTGGGACAACATGTTACTTCTTTGACAAAGTTACCCCCATTGGATGAGGAGGGGAAGTTAGTGTTGGTACCTAAGGAGGTTTTGGAGGTATGGGAGAGGAGATTGCATAATAGGGTGATTTGAGAGTACCTCTTCATATGGAGATATTTTCTAGTAGAGGATGTCATGTGGGAAAGTGACCAGATCTTGCAACATCCTAACTTACAGTTGCTTGAGGACAAGCAATCTCGGGAAGGGAAGACAATAATGTCCCTTTTCAAATGATCTCTCCGAGAGATTGACTACCTAAGTGATTCTCATAGGCTACAATCAGTGGAAAAAAGGGGAGTAATTAATTATTTTATGTCATGGGGGTGGAAAAGTAACTTCTTAAAAGTGACATTGAGTAATTAATTAAACGAATGTTTTTAAGTGACTTGAGTTTATAAAGTCAATTTACTTTATTAAAAGGGTAAAAGGGTTTGAAAAGGGTCAATGAGGAAATAAAGGAGAATGGGAGCACCCTCTCTCATTATGCATATGTTATTTTTCTAAAAATTAATTGAGAGAGTTCTTTTGGCTTTGGCTCTTGGGA
>ML793910.1:56914-67856 GCA_009831015.1 Picea engelmannii
ACACACACACACACACACACACACACACATTTTCATCAATTTATATGGTTGACTACTCCTTGCAATATATTGAAGACCAAAAAAAACTTGTGCATAGTTTTATTATAGATTTTCTTATTTGTTTTGTTATATCAATTTATCTTTTCAAAGTGAAATGTTTGCAATATATCAAGGTTAATCCATTTTTCCAAAACTTTTATATTATTACTATGTTTAATTGTAATGATCATTTTATACTTGTGACAAAGACTATGGACACTAAACCAAATCACCTAATACATAGTGGTATAAACTGTAAAGTAAAAATCCTAATCTAATATTCATTATCAGTGGATAATGCATGGCATTAGACTTTTAATGAACCTATATTTGTTATCCCAAAGTAGCCATCATAACTCCTTGGATCATAAACAGAGCATTATAGGTGATGTCTAATTAGTAGTCTTGAGCTATTGTTGAATTCCTTTGGGTTGTTTTGCAAAGCATAGTGTTTCTCTACCTCAAAATTATTTTTTATTATTTAGTCTCATTTTTCTCTCTAGTGTTTAGAACACTTATATTTTTGAAATAATACTTATTGTATTATGCAGAAAAAGTGTGTATTAAAATTAAGGGGCATCTCTATCTTAGTGCAATCAACATTGCAATGATGTCAGAGTGTATGCCCCAGGAGGAATATTCCTAGGATTACTAAGCAACAAAATTCCTTTAGCTCTAGTTTGGGCAAATACCTTATCAAATGCTAATTTTTCTATTAGTAACAAAGAACAAAATTCAAGTCTATGCCATGTCTTTAGCCTAAAATTCCTCCATCACTCTTTTATCCTTTCCTACTCTTGCAACAATAGTGCATTAGGGAGTGGGGACATTGCCCAATTACATGTGAGGACATTGATATTGATGTCCACTAAGTTTAAGTTTGAGGAAGATTGTGTCTCTATTCTAGAAGTCCAATCCTCATAGCAAAAAAAATATAAAACATTATGCCCTTCTCATTCTCACATCCATAGACATTTTATCCAAATTTTAATCTTTCATCTAAAAGAATTTGTGATGCAAACCCCCACCCTTCCTAGGGGTTCGCGCGACCTCCCAGTCTAGGATCGTTCTTCCGAGGAGCTGAATCAACTCTAAGATCCCTGTTGGATGACGTCAATTGTACACAAATCCTCCAAATGTAGGTCCATACAAATCAGAAACCTACGGGCTCCTTCTCTAAGCCCCCTTCTATCTTAAAATCAAATTTTGAGCGCTAGCCCCTTAAGTTCAGCCAAAATCGCATGTGACCGAGGGCTAGGACCAAGGGCTTAAGCTGAAAGGAACCTATCCAAAGCTTCGAGACTACGTCTCTTCAGAACTTCGGACTTCAGAGGTTTTTTCAACACAACAATGCAAATCACTCGAACATCGAACTGGCGAACTCCCGAACAGGTGCTCTCCGGAGCTTTGCGACTCCGATGCTCCAAATATTCGGGCTTCAAAGGTTTTAACCACACAACACTCCAATTCCCCCGAACGTCGAAATGGCGAACTCCCGAAGAGTTCTGGGTTCGACGATCCACACTCTTTGTCGCAATCTATGACTAAGAAAAACTTCAGGACTCTGAGTTTCAAGAATTTTCTCCACTCCTACACACAATACCTCTGAACCAGTGATCTACGACTCACATTCCTCCAACATCCAATGACTGGGATCCACTTCGGAACTCCGGGCTTCAAAATTTATCAGACTCCAATACACATTGCCTCCTGAATTGTTGAATGTCGGACTCCCGAAGAGTGGAGATCCAAGTTTCACGTTCACCCATCAACAGACGACCTGGATTGACTTCGGGCTTTAGGGATTTGGGGAATTTTTTTCTTTGCGCAACAACGAAAAGCTTCTCCGGGAGTGTCGAATCTCTAAACTGACATGAGATCTATGGCTCACGCTCACCTGCGCATAGATTCAATGGATGGGATCCGATCTTCTCCACGACGCTTCTCCTATATCTGGGTTTGATCCAATGACCTAGATCTATACACAACCAATCCAATGGATGACACTCCTCCTAGTGATCTACGACGTAGATTCGCTCCGGAATTTCGGAGCTTCGGGGTTTTTGCCTTCCTTTCAACAAAAACTTAAGAACCGTCGAAGCAGCGAAGTCCGAAGGACTTAAGGGTTTAATAGTCATGCTCCTTACCTTGATCCAACAACTATGCAGGGTTCTGTCTTCTCCCGAACTAATCTGTCCACTCTTCTTTGAACAAAGATATCTCTCCTCTGCTGCGCGTCGAAGGGATACCAATCTGATGACTATGAGGCTTCTTCTACTTCTCGGCTCTGCTTCCCTGCAATAAAGGGAATTTCTCAGCTTTTCAAAGGCATGTCCTTTTCTTTCTCCTCTGTAGGGTCACTCCCTGACCTCTATTTGCGCTGCACCTTTTGAGCTTTGTCTAGCCAAAAGAATCAGACCTCTAGCACACACTTTGTGCTTCCCTCCCGAGCTTTGTGACTTAAAGAATTCACATGCACACTTCTTGCACTTCTATGCAGTCTAGAACTTTATAAAGTTCTATCCTTTTGCACTCCTTGCATAATATATGTGCACACTTGCGATGTCTCTCATGAGCTTGGAATTCTTCTGCTTCAAAGGGTTAGACCCTTTGTTCTTTCATGTAACTTCTTGTGCCCTCCAGGCACCCGTGCTCTTCCTCATGAACTTTTGAACATTGTCAGAGTGTTCTCTCAGCGCCCTCCTGACACTCTGTGTTATTCCTCCTAAGCTTGATCATCACTTTTTCAAAGTGTTGGCTTTGTGCACTCATTGCACTTGCCTCCTTTGTCTTGGACTTCAAAGACTCACATGCACACTCCTTGCGCTTACTCTGTGCACACTTGCACTAACCTTCCCTTGAGATTTTACACTACTCTGAGTGTAGGTGCACTCCTTGTGCTCGCTCTGTGAACTCCTTGCACTATCCCTTCTGAGCTTATGACATGTTCTGGTGTGCCCACCTAGCTCGCTCTTCCTAAACTCGAAACTGAGTTCTTGCACACTCCTTGCGTTGGCTTCTCATATTTTTCCAATAACTCTGGTGTGCACTCCTTGCACTAGCCTTGAGAGCCTAAAACAACCCAAAAATTCACACAAATAGAGAAGTATATCTATTCATGAAAAGGGAACACAATTGCATTCATGGAATTCATAAACATATACAATAATATTTAGAAAATAAACACTCAGAAACAGAGAACACACACAGAGACTCATATGCAGGGAAATCTGCCTTTGTATTAAATCTGAATGTTTTGTACAATGTTTGCAAGACTTGACTGCAGTAGAGTCTCGGTTCTTCTTTCCTCTCCTCTCTTCTCTTACCCTTCTCATGATCTTCTCTCCTTCTCTAATTCTTCTAATGCCTATTTCCTATCTAATTGGAATACATTGAGATTTTTACAAAAGAGGGGCTTCTTGAGCCTTCCTCTACCTACTTACATTAAATTACAATTAATTTACATCTAGACTGGATCGGATCTAGATCCATCTACCTGCGAGCCATTAAAGGAGACTTACACTTATCCTTACAAAATGCAATGACTCTCTCTTCCTCAAGCCTTACAATATTTAATTACATTAAATTTTTGAGATTTAACTCAAAATGAGAAGGTTGGCACTTCTCTCTCCTCGAGATCTGCTCCCTCCTTGTGCGTTGTTGCACTGGCTGTTGATGCTCCTGCATCATACTGCTCTGTTGACAAAATCATGAGATCCTTCTCATGGCCCCTCTGTTGCTACCATTTCGATCGTCCTGGATCCCAAACTCCATGTTCGAGCTGCCCATCTGCTCCTTTTCATTTCTGTTGTTGTTGTCCTGATGTTGCTGCAAGATTTTCTCCAGGTTTCCAGAATTTCTGATGTAGGGCTACATTTATCTTGCCACTGCAATCTCCTCTTGTCAGCCTCCACTTGTTGTTGACTATCTCCCTTGCTGAGTTCAACATTAGCCTCCTTATTTCCTGAATCTCCTCGTCCAACTTGTCCATGGGCTGGATCCTCTCCTGCAGTCTATTCTGTTGTTGCATCTCATCTTCTTCATCAATCTGCAACTTGACTTGTTGGACGAGCCTCCTCTGGGTTATTTCTCCTTCTCCCAGGGATTCCACTTCTTCACACAGATAAAAGGGTATATCATCATGATCTCCCATGCTAACTTCATTACCTGTGGCATTGTCTTGCCACTCCACTGCATACTCCAATTGTGAAACAATGTTACTAAGTTGTTGCTCAAACATCTCATCTGACAGTTCTCTTTCTGCTAGTTGTTTTATCTCTTTGTCCTCTCCTTGGGTTGGTGTAAGTCCAGCTTCATCCAGCTGCTCCTCATGCTGGAATTATTCTCCTTTCTGCATGACTGTCTCCTTCTGGTAGTCTTCCTCTGATTCTGGATTGTCTAACCAATCCTCCAGTAACTTCAACTTTGTTTCCCACTGAGTGAGCATTGCATTTGAATGCTCCTCCTGCATGATAGTCTCTGTTGGCTATAATTCTTCGTCTTCATCTGCAGTTACACATAAACCACCATTTTTAAAAACATTTGACACAATGGCCTCTTCTCTGGATGCCTCCTACATCACTTCCTCATGCACAACACATGCATTGGTCTCTGCTGGGCTTCTTGGCAGGAATACGATGATTCTCCCAATGATCATAATGCACCTTTGATCCTTCTCCTCTCCAGTAAGAAATCCTTGTTGATCTAAACTCTCCTCTGATTTCCTGAGACTCTCAGACAATCTCATCTCCTCCTCCTTTTCTATCAACACTCCTTGCTGATCTGAACTCTTCTCTGAGTTCCTAAGACTCTCAGACAGTCTCATCTCCTCTTTTCCCACCTGGAAACCTGAATTTTTCTTTCTGTCCTCCTAACATTCTTTGAGATCTTCAACTGATCCCTTCTTATTTCCCTCCTGGAAATATATGAGATCTTTAGTTGATCTCTCTTCCTCCTCACTGAGGTTTTCTCCATATTTTGGTTCAAAGATGTAAACCTTCTTCTGCTCCTGAAGTTTTCCACTTGCCTTATCCACCTCCTCAATATTTTCTTCTGCTTCCTGGAAATCAATTGTTGGATATGGCACTTCACCTTCCTCTTCATGGGCCACTCATACCTCTAGCTTCCTTGCGCTGCATTTTTATCATCAACTTGTCGAGGTTCTCTCGAGTCTCCTTGAGATCTTTATCCATCTCCTCTCTTCTCATCTATTTGTGGTATCCTCTTGGACCTTGTCTATGGCCTTCAATAGCCATTTTCTCCTTTCCCTTCCCTCCTGGAAAGTGTGTTGTCTGTTGCACACATGCAAACAGTTCTTCACACAGAGTATCAATACTCTTCCTTCTCCTCCTTTTCCCGTTGTCTGTAAACAAAAATCTTCTCTAATACCATTTGATGGTATCATACAAAATCTTTTCTAAGCTCTGATACTATTTGATGGTATCATAAAAAAACTTTATTTGGGCTTTGATACCATATGATGCAAACCCCCACCCACCCTAGGGGTTCGCACGACCTCCCGGTCTAAGATCGTTCTTCTAAGGAGTTGAATCATCTCTCGAATCCATGTTAGATCCCCTCCATTGTACATAGGCCCATTTGGCTTTCCTCCAAATGCAGGTTTGTACAAATCAAAAACCCATGGGCTCCTTCTCTAAGCCCCCTTCTATCTTAAAATCAATTTTCGGGCGCTAGCCCCTTAACTTCAGCCAAAATCGCATGTGACTGAGGGATAGGACCAAGGAATTAAGATGAAAGGCACTTATCCGGAGCTTCGGGACTCTGACACTCTGGAACTTCAGACTTCTGAGGTTTTGTCAACACAACGACGCAAATCACCTGAACGTCGAACTAGCAAACTCTCGAACGGGCACTCTCCGGAGCTTCGGGACTCCAACACTGCTTCGGGCTTCAATGGTTTTAACCACACAACACGTCAATTCCCCCGAATGTCAAATTGGCGAACTCCCGAACTGTTCTGGGATCGACGGTCCATGTTCTTTGCCGCAATCTATGACTGAGAAGAACTCTAGGACTCTAGGATTCGTGACTTTTCTCCAATCCTACACACAATACCTTTGAACCGGTGATCTACGACTCACAATCCTCCAACAACCAATGACTGGAATCCACTCTAGAACTCCGGGCTTCGGGATTTCTAAGACTCCAATACACACTACCTCTTGAATTGTCGAATGTCAGACTCTCGAAGAGTGGAGATCCAAGTTTCACGTTCACCCGTCAATGGATGACCTGGATTGACTCCGGGCTTCGAGGAATTCTTCCCTTTGCACAACAACAACCAAATTATCCCGGAGTGTCGAATCTTCGAACTTCTGTGAGCTCTACATCTCATGCTCACCTACGTGCAGATCCAATGGTTGGGATCTGATCTTCTCCATGATGCTTCTCCTACGTCTGGGTTTGATCCAACGACCAAGATCTATACACATGCAATCCAACGGCTGGCACTCCTCCCAATGATCTACGACATAGGTTCACTCCGGGACTTCGGAGATTCGGGGCTTTTGCCTCCCTTTCAACAAAAACTTAAAAACTATCGAAGTAATGAAGTCCAAAGGACTTGAGGGTTTAACATCTGTGCTCCTTACCTTGATCCAACAATTGTGTGGGGTTCTTTATTCTCCCAAACTGATCTCGTCTTCTCTTCTCTGAACAAAGAGATCTCTCCTCCATTTCACGCCGAAGGGCTACCAATCTGACAGATGTGAGGCTTCTTCTGCTTCTCGGCTCCGCTTCCCTTCAATAAAGGGAATTTCTCATATTTTCAAAGGCCTGGCCTTTTCATTCTCCTCTGTAGGGTCACTCCTTGATCTCTGCTTGCATTGCACCTCCTGAGCTTTGTCCAGTCAAAAGACTCAGACCTCTGGCGCACACCTTGCGCTTCCCTCCTGAGCTTTGTGACTTAAAGAAGTCACCTGCGCACTTATTTCGCTTCTCTGCAGTCTATAACTTTATAAAGTTCTCACCTTCTGCAGTCCTTGGATAAGCTCTGCGCACACTTGCGTTTTCTCTCCTGAGCTTGGAGTTCTTTTTCTTCAAAGGGTTTAGCCCATTGTTCTTTCAGGTAACTTATTGTGCCCTCCAGGAACCCACGCTCTTCCTCCTGAACTTGTGAACACTATAAGAGTGTTCTCTTAGCGCCCTCCTGGCACTCTGTGCTCTTCCTCCTGAGCTTGATCAACACTTTTTCAAAGTGTTGGCTTCGTGCATTCCTTGCACTTTCCTCCTTTGTCTTGGACTTCAAAGACTCACCTGCGGACTCCTTGCACTTAATCTGTGCACACTTGCACTAGCCTTCCCTTGAGATTTTACACTGCTCTGAGTGTAAGCGCAGTCCTTGTGCTCGCTCTGTGAACTCCTTGCACTATCCCTTCTGAGATTATGACCTGTTCTAGTGTGCCCACCAGGCACACTCTTCCTGAACTCGAAACTGAGTTCTTGCGAACTCCTTGTGTTGGCTTCTCAGAGTTTTCCAATAACTCTGTTGTGCACTCCTTGCACTAGCCTTGAGAGCCCAGAACAACCCAAAAATTCACACATATAGAGAAGTCTATCTATTCCTGCAAAGGGAACACAATTGCACTCATGGCATTCATAAACATATACAGTAAATATTTAGAAAACAAACATTCAGAAACAAAGAACACATACACATAGACTCATATGCAGAGAAATCTTCCTTTGTATTAAATCTGAATGCTTTGTACAATGTTTACAAGACTGGACTGCGACAGAGTCTCAGTTATTCTTTCCTCTCCTCTCTTCTCTTGCTCTTCTCATGAGATTCTCTCCTTATCTAATTCTTTTAATGCCTATTGCCTATCTAATCTCAATACATTGAGATTTTTACAAAAGAGGGGCTTCTCGAGCCTTCCTCCACCGACTTACATTAAATTACAATTAATTTACATCTAGTCTGAATCGGATCTAGATCCATTTACCTGTCAGCCATTAGAGGCGACTTACACTTATCCTTACACAATGCAATGGCTCTATCTTCCTTGAGCCTTACAATATTTAATTACATTAAATTTTCGAGATTTAACTCAAAATGAGAAGGTTGGCACTTCTCTCTCCTTAGGATCTGCGTATCAACTAGTATATGTCCATCAACTAGTTTATTTCATACATGGTGATAAATGGAGGCAGGACAATAATTTGTTGCAGCTTAAACCACACCACATATTCTCCACATTAAAACATATTCTTCACTACAATGAAGAATCAAATCAACACTATAGTTGAATAAATATATCCATGCTTTGTATGTGCATATTCCTCTAGAATCTAAAGAGATTATGGATAAAAAGGAATAGAACCTAATATAATACAACTTAAAATATAAAGAAAGAGGATATTATCATGAAACTTTTTTCATGTTGGCCACTCAAATTGCAGTGTCTCCTCTACTAACTTAGATTATTCCAAAATCAGTATAACTATTTACACAGTTTCAATTTATCAAAACACAGGTACATTACCACAATGTAACTCAGTTACATTGATTTTGTTGGTTGGTGATTAAATACAAAAATTTAAAAAAATAATTAAACTATTATAAAAATGAAAACTGTAAATGTAAATTAAAATATTAAAAATAAAAATCAATTAAAATTTAACCAATTGCAATGATGATGTTAGCTTTTCTCTAAAAAGTCTGAGAGACACAGTACTGAGGAGCAGCTTATAAAGATTGGAGACACAGTACTGAGGAGCAGCTTATAAAGATTGGAGACACAGTATTTAACAAAGTGGCACGGTACATTGGAGATACTATTGTCTCCAGTGATATGTGTGGGGAAGTAATCACAGGCATGAAAGTCATTAAGAAAGGATGTGGCCCTACTCAATCCAACCCAACCTACCACCTTCAATAATTTATATCTAGAAGGCCGCCTTTGATAGAGGTTTTGACAGTAGACTTCCTTGATTTATGTTGCGGCCCATAGAAGTTGAGAGCGGTTAATATTGAGAAACCATCACTCCTCGACCAAAAGATATTTATATTCAGACGCAAACTTCAGCTTTGTGAGAGGTGGAATCTCGATTTGTCATGCAGGCAACTTCAACTCACGTGTTTCTGTTACGATACATATGCAACAACACCCACCCACTAAAAGCTTTCCTTCCATTTTCCATGAGAATTCTATACTGATTCGCTCATCTTCGACTCTCTTCAACAAAATGACAAAATCAAAGAGAAAAAGTTGTTTCCAACTTCCATTAGTTGAGCATTACATCATTTATAATGGACAACTTTTATAGAGAGTTTTTTAACTTCACAGTTCTACATATTTATGAGTTATTTTCATATTCGGATTCTGCAGGAGAATCTCTAAAGAAAAACGCAACTTTTATGGTTTTGTTTCATGGTTTTGTTATGGAATTTTATTTCGAACACAGGTTCGAGTATGTGTTTTTTCAAAACTTTTTTAAACGAATGATAAATTTATTATATATCTCTTCAGAATTTGACCCAACTTAATTTCTCATTTTTTCTTCCAAATCTTTGAAATGCAAATGAGTTCATCTTTGTTTATGAGATACTTGTTTCCTTATGATTGGAGAGCTGTACGCAAACCATACAATCATTTCTTTTGTTGGAAACATGTATGAAGACTTACCTTTGTCCATGTCATTATTATCCTACTAAAAACAAAACAAAGACTGCTAAAAAAAAATTATCTGGGCCTGTGTGTTTATTGTACCAAATAGATCATATAATGCATGGATGTTTTTTTTTAATGCTTTGCCATTTTGACCATGAGTATGAAGCAATATATTCTACCAAGTAGATATCCTCAAATTGATAAGGTCTTGTAATGTACTTGTTGACAATAAAAGAGCACATAATGTCTTTACAAACATTAGGTTCCTCTTGCACTAATGTGGGGTTTTTTAAACAAAATTGTTTTGTTGTCAAATGGAGTTGTGTTAATGAATATTTTTTTCCTGGAACTAGAATATAGAAGCAAACAAAGAATATAGAAGCAAACAAAGGACAATGTGGATAGCTTGTCGACTAGACATTTTTTTTTTGCATGTTAAGAAGTGCATTTCAATAGTTTCAATTTTCCCATCATTGTTGCAGAAGCATTCCTCTCAGATTTCTTATGAGATCCATCTTTGTGATGTACAAGTTGTAGTATGTCGCTACAATATAGGCATCTAAAATGAAATGTGGATCTGTATTTGCATTTCATAGTTGTGGAACTTTTTTAGAAAATGCATTTATCTATATGCCTAATGGATTTCTCTTCTAAATTAGAATTAACCATAAAAGAGAAAAATGCAACATAAGAATGCATTCATCTCTAGGTAATTTCAAGTTAGACAATAAGGCCCCGAAAGACATGAGTTTATGATATCTCTTTGATTGTAAAAGAGAAAATAGTTATTTTCCTTTTTCATTACAAATGTCGTCATTGTGCTATAATGGATAAAATATAGTGGTTTTTTTTCCATCAAAGGGAGTGGAAAATTAAATCTATAATTGCATCATTGATATTTCTTGTAAGATTTTGTATGGTAATGAGTTTGAATCTTCATAAGATCTTCATCAAGCAATGTAAAATCAAAATATATGTATCTATCAATGAATTATACAATTTCATCATTAGAAGCATGCCTATGAATTGATGCACCTCAAATTCAAAGTAGCCCATGTTCTTGTTTATCGCTTTTATTTTGGACTTCAATAATGAATAAGTAGGTTGTCACTTCTCCAAATAGTTCACTAATGGCCAATAGAAAACTCTTGAAAAATATTAATCTATGTTTATAGTAGTGGCTACAAATGACAAGATGCTTCCAAATCAATGAATCTACAATGTCTTTGAAAATGATGTCTTTGAAATGTGTGTAGATTTTAACCTTGTAC
>ML793910.1:67906-80323 GCA_009831015.1 Picea engelmannii
TTTTTAATGATTTGCCATTTTGACCATGAGTATGAAGCAATATATTCTACCAAGTAGATATCCTCAAATTGATAAGGTCTTGCAATGTACTTGTTGACAATAAAAGAGCACATAATGTCTTTACAATCATTAGGTTCCTCTTGCACTAGTGTGGGTTTCTTTAAAAAAAAATAAATGTTTTGTTGTCAAATGGAGTTGTGTTAATGAATATTTTTTTCCTAGACGTAGAATATAGAAGCAAACAAAGGACAATGTGGACAGCTTGTCGAGTAGACATTTTTTTTTGCATGTTAAGAAGTGCATTTCCAAGCTTGTGAATAGTTTCAATTTTCCCATCATAGTTGTATAAGCATTCCTCTCAGATTTCTTAAAATCATTTGTCAGCATGAGATCCATCTTTGTGATGTACAAGCTGTAGTATGTCGCTACAATATAGGCATCTAAAATGAAATGTGGATTTGTATTTGCATTTCATAGTTGTGGAACTTTTTTAGAAAATGCATTTATCTATATGCCTAATGGATTTTTCTTCTAAATTAGAATTAACCATAAAAGAGAAAAATGCAACATTTCATCTCTAGGTAATTTCAAGTTAGACAATAAGGCCCCGTAAGACATGATTTTATGATAGCTCTTTGATTTAAAAGAGAAAATAGTTATTTTCCTTTTTCATTACAAATGTCGTCATTATGCTATAATGGATAGAATATAGTGGTTTTTTTTCCATCAGAGGGAGTGGAAAATTAAATCTATAATTGCATCATTGATATTTCTTGTAAGATTTTGTATGGTAATGAGTTTGAATCTTCATAAGATCTTCATCAAGCAATGCAAAATCAAAATATATGTATCTATCAATGAATTATACAATTTCATCATTAGAAGCGTGCCTATGAATTGATGCACCTTAAATTCAAAGTAGCTCATGTTCTTGTTCATCGCTTCTATTTTGGACTTCAATAATGAATAAGTAGGTTGTCACTTCTCCAAATAGTTCATTAATGGCCAATAGAAAACTCTTGAAAAATATTAATCTATGTTTATAGTAGTGGCTACAAATGACAAGATGCTTCCAAATCAATGAATCTACAATGTCTTTGAAAATGATGTCTTTGAAATGTGTGTAGATTTTAACCTTGTACAATATTTACCGCAAACTAATTTTCAGTAAAAGAACAGAAAAGATACAATGAAAAATACAAACATTACACAGAGATTTTTCCCCTGGAAACCCAAACCGGGAAAACCAACATATTCTATATTCATTCATAGTGGTACATTGTTTACAATACAATATACATATAGGAGCAAGAAGCATCCAAAACCCTAACCCAATGACTTGGATTAGTCAACAACCCTAATTCCTTAACCGGAAATAGAAAACCATCGGAAAAGAAACCATGTGCCGAAAAACCACCTAAATATGTGACACTACTACTCATGCAAAGAATATAACACATACCCAACATTTTCTCACTTGTTGTTTTCTTTGCATACATGGGGTTACATGGTTACATAGTCAACAATCCAGGGCAACAATGCCCATGGATCCTCTACACCAAGAGAACTTCTTAGTGCTCACAGGTTTTGTTAATGAATCTACAACATTCTTCAAAGTGTCCACCTTCATCAACAATACTTTCTTTTATTCAATCATGTCTCTCACAAAGTGATATTGAATATCAATATGCTTTGTCTTTGAATGATAAGTTGGGTTCTTCGCCAAAAAAATTCAACTTTGACTGTCACAATCTATCCTTACAGCTCGTTATACCAACCCAATACCTGAACACAATCCTTGTAACCATATTGCTTCCTTACTTGCATGAGTGGCTGCAATGTATTCAACTTTTGTAGTTGAAAGTGCCACTACAACCTGTCTTTTGCTCGTCCAACTTATTGCTCCTCCAAACAGGTTAAACACATACCCACTTGTAGATCTCCTATGATCTAGATCTCCAGCCTAGTCTGCATCCACAAAACCATGTATATCCACCACTTTGTCCAATCCTGATCTTCCTTGGTAGCACAATCCATGGCTAGCAGTGCCATGCAAATACCTGAAAACCCTTTTTACTGTTGTCCAATGCTCCTTCCCTAGTTTTGACATATACCTGCTCAAAACTCCCATTGCATGTGCAATGTCCAGTCTAGTACATACCATTGCATACATCAAACTTCCAATTGCACTCGCATATGGAACACAAGACATGTCCTCCTCCTCTTCTTGTGTCTTGGGAAACTGATCCACAGATAACTTTACACGAACATGAATAGGAACCTTGACCAATTTACATTCCTACATATTAAACCTCTGCAATATTGTCTCGACATATTTTCTCTAATTTAACCAGAGTTTCCTCTTTTTCCGATCTCTTTCAATTTCCATGCCCAAAATGAAATTTGAAGCACCGAGATCCTTCATGTCAAATTTAGAGGACAACTGAGTTTTCACATCCTAGATAATATCTTTGTTGTTTCATATCAACAACATGTCATCCACATATAAGACCAAATAAATCAAATGATCACCAATTAGTTTAAAATACACACAGTGATCCTGTTTGCTTCTTGTGAAGCCAAATCCTAGCATATAAGTATCAAATTTTTGATACCACATCCTTGGTGATTGTTTTAAAACATACATGGACTTTTTCAGCTTGCATACCAGCTCCTTCTTTCCCTTTACAACATAACCTTCGGGTTGCTTCATATAGATTTTTTCTTCCAGATCCCCATGTAGGAACGTTGTCTTCACATCCATTTTTTCTACTTCAAAATCAAATGCAACAACAACATATAACAGAAATATTATAGAGGTTAACTTGGCAACATGAGAAAAAATCTCACCAAAATCAATTCCCTCAACCTGGGAATAACCCTTTGCTACTAACCGAGCTTTGTATTTCTTCACTTTTCCGTTTGCATTCAGCTTCTTTTTAAATGCCTATTTGCCGCCAATGGGATTTCTTCGGGTCGGCAACTCCACTAGATCCCAAGCCTCATTCTTATCCAAAGATGTCATTTCTTCGTCCATGGCCCTTTTCCAGAGATTTCCATCCTCTGACTCCACTGCCTCCCTGATAGTTCTAGGATCATCATCAGTAATAGACAAAACAAAATTTGAACAGAAATCAGATGGAGTATACCTTTCCGGTAGCCTTCTTTCTCGAACTGATCTCCTCAATACTGGAGTATGAGGATCTTCTTCTTGTGATTCATGTTCTTCTGTAGACTCTAACCCATCATCCTTTAAATAAAACTCTGTTTTCTCTGGTTCTTCCTTACTTAGTAGGACTTCTTGTTTAACAACATCCTTCATTTCTCTAAATACCACATCTCGGCTATATACTACCATCTTAGTTTCTGGGTTCCAAAGCTTATAACCTTTGATACCATCTTATATCCAATAAAGATACACTTTTTGGCCTTCTTATCTAGCCTACTCTTGTTATCCTTTGGAACATGAACATATGAATCACAACCAAATACCTTGAGATGTGTGAGAGAAGGTTCCTTACCAGTCCATACCTCTTGCAAAGTATTTTCATCCAACACCGATGAGGGTGATTTGTTGACCAGGTAACATGCAGTACCCACTACCTCTGCCTAGAATTCTTTCCCTAACCCGGCACCACTGAGCATGCACCTTGATTTTTCCATTAGCGTCCTATTCATCCTTTCTGCAACTCCATTCTGCTGAGGTGTATATGGATTATTCTTCTGCCTTGCTATACCGCACTTCTTACAGAATTCTTCAAATTCATTCCCGCATAACTCTCTACCATTATCTATCCTTAACACCTTAATTATTTTCTCTATTTGATTCTCAACAAGAGCCTTAAACTCTTTAAACCTGTCAAAGACTTCAGATTTCTTCCTGAGGAAATATATCCAAGTATTCCTCTAGAAGTCATATATAAATGAGACATAGTACACAGATTTTCCCAATGATGGGACCGACACAGGTCCAAAAACATCACTGTGAACTAGCTGTAAAATTCCTTCTGCCCTCATTTCACCAGAGGGGAATCTTACTCGATTCTGCTTCCCATATAGACAATGTTCACAGAAATCAAAATCCAGAGAACAGTTAGACATACCTTTACTGTGTAGTAGTCGAAGACCCTTCTCTCTGATATGCCCCAATCTTTGATGCCACAACATAACCGTTTCTCCACAGACTGTAGGAGTTCTTTCTTCTTCAACTCCAATATCAAGAACAATGGAACTATTACACCCATCACTAATAGTGCTTCCTTGCAGCTTATACAGAGTTCCAAACTGAACTCCCTTCAAAAACACCATTTCTCCTCGAACCATCCTATAGTTTTCCTTTTCAAATATTGTTTTTACCCCTGCATCTCCCATTTTTATTACATAAATCAAATTTATAGCCAAACCTAGGATGTGTAGAACACCAGGAAGTGTTCTAATCCTTACATGTATGAGCCTCGACTTGACTTTCCCTTTTCCTATGATTCTGGTTGCTGAATCATCACCTAAGAAAACATTACCTCCATCATACCTTTCATATTCACAGAACCACTCCCTGTGGGGATTCATATGAAAGGATGCACCTGAGTCAACCAACCATTCCTCATGATCTGCATGTGTGCTTGAAGAAGCCAAGTACACATCCCCTCCTTCTTCCTTGGAGTTCTTTTCTTCTATAGAAGGAGATTCCTCAAATCCCTTTTTTTTCTCAACTTTGGATCTACATTGCTTCATGTAGTGCCCTTCTTTTACACATCTCCAACATACCTTTACAAACTTTCCAAGATATTTAGATCCACCCTTAGACTTAGATCTCCCACTTGAGAACTTAGATCTATTTCTTTCCTGGGAACATCCTCTTGCAAATAATGTGTATGTGCTCTATCATTCCATATTCTTCCGTCTCATCTCCTCCGACAACAAGGATGAGACTACTTCATCAAACTTCAAGGCATTTGTATTACTACCTATGGCCACAACCAGACTATCCCAGGAGTCTGGTAAAGAACACAGTAAACTGATACATTTATCTTCATCTGAAATTTTAATCTCAACAGATACTAACTGACTTACCACGGTATTGAAGGCGTTCAAATGCTCTACCACCGAGTCTCCATCTCTCATTCTCAGGTTATACAGTTTCTTTTTTAGGAATATTTTATTTACTAGGGACTTAGACTGATACAACTTCCCCAACTTTTCCCATAAATCCTTGGATGTAGCTTCCTATGACACATTCAATAATACTGAATCTGAGAGACACAGTCGGATTGTTCTCTTTGCCTTCCGATCCAACTTTTTCCAGTCATTTGCTGAATTTCTTGTAGGTGCAGTACCTGGATCTACCGCAATCCACTGATCTCTGTCCACCAGCAGATCTTCCATCTTGAGCTTCCACAACTCAAAACTTTGCCCATTAAACTTCTCGATCTCCATTTTCGAATTGCTTGCCATTTATTTTTACCTGAAAACTCAATACCACAGATCTCCCACTGTAACAAGGATTATCACAGTCCCAAGCCAAACCCTTGACCACAAAGGCATCCCCATGAAGCCAACAAAGCTCTGATACCAAATGTAGATTTTAACCTTGTACAATATTTACTGCAAACATATTTTCAGTAAAAGAACAGAAAAGATACAATGGCAAATACAAACATTACACAAAGATTTTTCCCTTGGAAACCCAAACCGAGAAAACCAACATATTATATATCCATTCATAGCGGTACATTGTTTACAATACAATATACATATAGGAGACAGGGGCATCCAAAACCCTAACCCAATGACTTGGATTAGTCAACAACCCTAATTCCTTAACCGAAAATAGAAAACCATCGACAAAGAAACCATGGGCCGAAAAACCACCTAAATATGTGACACATTTCCCGAGGCATAAATTTTTTCTCGGGGATGCTTCCCCTGAACCCCTGCATGCCCAGCAAAGAATATAACACATACCCAACAATGTGTATTCTTTCGAGGCATCGATATGCAATCAAGGATTTAAATCAACTTTTTTTGTTTTACTTTAAATATTTTGCAACCAGTTTCCTTCCTTTTAGTTCTCCTTTGTGTATGGAAATACAAGAACAACTTGAGACTTGGTGTATAAGGATGTAGATTGTTTTGAAAAAAATATCTTTGTAATGTATGTTGCAAAGTTTGTTGTAGCATGTAAAATCTCCCATTGTGTTAGTTGTCGTAAGAGAAATGATCCTTAATATCATTGGCTCAACTATGTCCATAAAATAATGTAAGAAAGTTTATCTCTTTAGAAAAATTGTCCTAAAAAATGCCCAACGGCTCAAATCCTTCAGATGGTGCAATTTGTATAACTCTATTGTCTAAATCATCTATTAGATGAGCTTGTCCATAGACATGATATGGGTTATGGATCTTCATCATCATCAAAAGATTGAAGGGGTTCTATGTTAGACAAGTTGTTAGCATCATCCTCAAGATTTCTTTTTTAAATTGCTTCCCATTAATTTTTAAAGAGTGAAGTGTTCCACAATTCATTAAGAGATTCAAATTTATTTTTAACATTATTTCAATTTTCATTGAATTAGACAAACATCTAAGAAATTGTGACATACCCAACAACCTCTATGCTCTATTGATGATGCAAGATAATTGGAATTTCCATTAATAAACCAAATTGACATAACCTTGATACCATTTAAAAATGAATGCATGTAGCATGACAAATAGACTGATGCAACTAAAATTAACCACTATAATTATAAATGCAAACTATTTCTCAGAAATAGAAGCATTTAACCACACAAAAATAAAAATGAACATGGCATTATAGCATAGCATTAAAACTGTAAATAAACAAAATGAACAAAACACTTGTCTTTATACATATTTACACAATTGGCTACAGATGAAAAATATTGCACCCAACCATAGACTATCTTTCTCTAGTTCTCTCATTAGCATGTCACCCCCGAGCTGGGGCTATGAGTCCACAAGAAGAATGGATCCTATGGATGGCTACTATCCACTCAAACATCCCAATACCCAATAAATCCACAGTGACACAACTCCCACAACAATTTAAACCACCCATCTCTTCTCCCTATTAGTCCACACAACCCAAGAGATAGGATTTACTTCTTTGCACCATGGTCCCTTAGACAATCCGCATCCCCTCTAGTGTTGAAATTATGATTATACTGAGATACGGGGGGTGAATCAATGTAAGATACTTTTTACTTTAAATGAGCATTCATCAATCCATCATTAACTTTAAAAAAATAAATGCATGTAAACTTAGACCATAGTACATTGAGTTTAACGTAGAAACCCTTGTGGGAGAAAACCACAAAAAATTATCTTTATAAATGTCTATAGGAACCAACCTACTATTAAAAATTTTGTAGGAACCAACCTACCAGAGACACTAATCTCATCAGTTGAGTAGCAACTCAGCAAGATATTGTGCGTGCACCAACCTACTGGAGACACTGGTCTCCTTAGTTGAGAACCAACTCGGAAAGACCTGTATAGGCACCAACCTAAGATATGCATACACAAAGTGCTTCTGACTTAACATGCATGATTCATACTTCATGCATTTCACAACATAATCATACCCTTAACTTTTGTGTTCTAATGCATCTCCTTGCTTCATACCTTAGGCATAGATTCAAACCCTAGTCAAATTTAACCTTCAATACCTAGCGAACCTTATAGCATCATTCCTAGAATATAATCCTATACTACAACATCACAACCTCAAAACAGTGAAATCTATAGCATCATATACCTAAGTCCTTTAGAGTGCACCCTTAAAACTCCAAGAAAACTCCTCTTGCACCTTTAGATCCCAAGAATACTCTCCATCTTCTCTATCGCACCTCAGATCTCTTCTGCACACCTTAGAATTGATATTATTGCTTGTATTATCTTCAAATGTGCACATATGTCCTATATTTATAGTGGTTGTGTGCTCACTTTTAGGGCTGAACTGTAAAGATTGGTTGGGCCGACCTATAAAGACTAGTTGTCTAACAAAAAAATGTGTATCTCTCCATTCCTATGGAGTTAGAGGGAATGTCATATACCATTGGAAAGGTATCGGAATAAGATTTACATCGATATAACCTATTCTCTCATTTGATCTAGGTATTTAGAGTAAAAATACCTTCAAATATAAGGTACCCAAATTAAGCATCAAAAATATAAAAACAATATTTCCAACAATCTCCATCTTGCAATCTTTGTCTTGGAAATATGTAGTCTCCATTGTCTTTGAAATCAATGACAATAATATTTCCAACATCTAGGGTCCGAACACAAACTAGCCATGAATCTCTTAGATGGGGGCTCTATGAAATCTAATTATAACAGGAGTGATCATAGTAGCATTCTCACATGTTCTTGGGTAATTTCTCAAAAAGCGCTCCTCGTATGCATGGCAACCTAGTTCTCAATGTAAATCCTATCTCAAGTTGGTTGCTTTCACACACATAGCATGGTTTCCTCTTATTTTCAGCACCAAACTCTATGTTTCCTCTCTTCTTGTTGTCCCTCAAAAATCAACTCTCCTCTCTACTCGAATTTCCCTTCTCTTTTTCTCTCATGTATGTTTGACTCTCACAATTCCCAAAAATTATTGTACTTAGGCCATGTTGTAATAACTAGGTGATATGTCTCTTTCACCCACCTCTTACATGCATTCAATTATACAATTCTCATCATGAGTCTACGTAGCCCATGCTTCAATAACTAGGTGAGTTGACTCTCCCACCAACCTCCTACATACATTCAATGATTAGTTTTTGATAAGTCGAAGGGAAAAATAGATGGTTAATCACAAAACTAATTCAGCAAGGTGGCTTCGGATTATAGGAAAGTGGAAATCCCTCAACCACCCCCCCCCCCTTATCCCCATCTATTGTGGAGTCATAGCCCCCCATGATTCTATCCTTAGTTGTCTATAGTCGATGATGTATTTTATTTTTATTATTTTCAATGCACAATGTTTACATATTACATTGCTTGTCCCTTGGTCATGCATCATATACAAATATACATTTCTAATTCAGGAGTAAAAAGTGGGGTGTTTCATTCCCATCCCCCATATTTTGCACTATCCCCAGTGCACATCACCATACAATTGTGTGTGTGTGAGAGAGAGAGAGAGAGAGAATTTTGCATCACAATTTTCAATACTTTTGCATTCCTACAACAATTTCAACCAACAAACTCTCATTCCCCTCAGTCTGTATAACCCGAGGAAGTGGACCCCCTTCTTTTCTCTCTAGTACCTCAAGTTGTCCCCCTTCCCTTCCAGAGCTCCAACACTGGCTAGAAAATAAGTCCCTAAGTAGTGGCTCAAGGAAATACAACTGCACTAATGGATTCTTAAACATTTATATATAAATGTACAATTAAATTTCCTTGAAATATGCAAAACGTTGTGGGTAATCGTCCTGCATGGCCTCCTCATGCTCCCATGTGGCATCTTCAGGATTGTAGTAGGTCTATTGGAGTTTCCTAGATTCATAGAAAATGGCATGCCCATTTTGGGTAAGGACTCCCCCAAGTTCTTCTTTACATGCATCTGTGCACACCACAAAATCCTCATTTGTATCTACAATCGTTAAAATAGGTTCACTATTTAATCATTCCTTCAAGTGATGGAAACTCTCTTCACAATTGGTAGTCCATTCAAATTGTACTCCTTTCTTTTGCAGTGAAGTGATTGGATGTGCAATTTTGACAAAACCTTCAATGAATCTATTATAGTAACCAACCAGACCCATAAATGACCTCACCTCTGATATGTTCTTTGGTCTAGGCCATCCTTTGATTTCCTCAATCTTCTGAGGATCCACTTTTATGCCCTCCTCTAAGACAATGTGGCCCAAATAATGGATTTGTCTTTGATGGAAAGTCCACTTCCTCAACTTGGCATACAATTGGTGCTCTTTGAATACTTATAGTACTAACTTCAAATGATGCTCATGGTCCTCCTCTGTCTTAGAGTAGATAATAATATTATCCTAGAAGACAAAAAAAAAAAATTCCAAGTAATCTCTAAACATTCCATTCATCATACACATAAATGTAGTTGGTGCATTTGTCAATGCAAATGGCACCACTACAAACTCATAATGGCCATACCTTGTTCAATAGGTTATCTTGTTGGTATCATCTTCTTTGATTCTCATCTAATGGTAACCTAACCTTAGGTCAATCTTGGAAAATATCCTTTCTCCTTTCAGTTGATCAAAAATATCATTAATCCTAGGGTAGAGGGTACTTGTTATTTATAGTAACCTTGTTCAGGTATCTGAAATAAATGAACAACCTCAGAGTTCCATCTTTTTTCTTCACAAAAAACACTAGGAAACCCCAAGGTGAGACACTTGGGAGTATGTATCCCTTCTTTGACAACTCTTTCATCTCTAGTGTGATTATTATGTAAGGAGTATTGAACAATGGGGTAGCTCCAGGCATCAATTCAATAGAGAAGTCAATGTCTCTCTTTGGTGGAAATATTGGAAATTCCCCAAACACATCTTCATATTCCTTCAAGATTGGAAAATATTCAATATTTGGCACCTTATCCTTGGTCAGCTCTTCCATATGTAATGCATATATCTGGCACCCTTGTCTAAACCTTATTTTGCTGCAATGATGAAATCTCTCTAATGGATATAGACCTTGGAATACTTTGAACCGTCCTTAAATTCCCTTCCTCATCAAGGCATGTGAAATCCTTGTTGTAGCAATCTCATATAGCATGATGTTTGTCCAACTAATCCATATCGATCAAACAATCACATGACCCAAGTGGTATGATGTTCAAATCTACCTTAGTGATAACTTCATTCATGTTCATTGGGAAATCCCTGACAAGCTCATTGATTTTTCTCTTTGTTCTAGTGGTTAGTTAAACCAACCATGACTTTTCATGCTTACATCTTTTCGTTTAAATCTTTCAACAATATTAGGATCTATATAGTTATTATTAGCTCCAAAATCAATCAAAATTATTATGGGTTGTGTTAACTCCTCAAATAAATCGATGGATTTTATTTGATTTTTAGATGATAGGTTGTGTCCTAAATTTAATTTCAAAATTTCTGTAAATAGGTTAGAGAGTCTGTTTTTCCAAAATAATCTCAAAAGAAATGTTGACTTTGGTTCGGTCAAGAAAATGGCAAAATATCAGGTTTCGGTGGTTTAGGCGAGCCTCCGTTGTGCTCATTAACCACCGAAATTTTTCATTCTAGGCAGATAAGGGGTCGAAGCAGAAGGCAAGTAACCGCCGAAAGTGTTTGAACGGGAAAAACGAAAGCTCGTGCTTTCGCACGAGCTAGATGTCAAAAATCAATGCAATGATTAGAAATACAACCACTGAAAGCTCGCCATGCGGGAGATGATGCACATTCGTGGCGTCCATCCGAAAGGTTTGAAGCACTTGTGTCTTATCCATTGCATTGATCATTTCAAATCCACGCAGAGCGGTGATTGGCAGGTGTGATTGCACGGAGCTACCCCCCATTTCAGTGGCAAGTACGTCAGTCATCATTACTAGGTCATTCCTTCATCTGAAAACTCGATGAGTTATAACGAATCCCGAATATCGTTGAAGACAACCACAAGCCCGCGATTTTATCAGCAAATCATATTTTCAAAAATCCTGATCCCGCGTTCTCTGGCGATTGTCAAAGTGTCTCCGAGTTCAACAAGCATCCTGAGTCAAGGAAACCTGGTCGGGTTATCAGGTAAGATCGGAAACTAGTCTCTTTCAAAGTTTCAGAAATACAATTGTCTCCGAAAATCTGAAGTTTCGGCATTCCTCAGCTAGATTGTCATCCGAGATTGGGTTAGTGTTTTAGTGAATTCATTAATCCTATGCTTTGTCAACTGATTTCACCAGTTTTTCATAAGTGATATCGACTATATTCCTAGTTCCCAGAGCCATTGCCTCCCGAACACCTTGTTTCCCACAGTTTCAGGCACAGTCAACATCGAGTCATGTCAAAAGCAAGTCCTGCTTTGAGATCCGAAGTCGATGGCATGTGGTATTTTGAACCTCATCCGGAGGTAGCAGAGTGTTTTAGACAGACAGGAGTTGTCACATACTGTGAGAAGTTGACTACATTTCACCAACAGGTGGTTGAAGCTTTTTCCCTCTCCTATGATGGAAGGATTGCTAAAATAGGCAAGAAGGAGTTTATTATAGATGAAGCAGCTATTGCCAAATACACAAGGTTATCCAGAACGGGGGACTGTTGGTTTAAAACCTCCTCACCTTCAAATGTCGAATTCAGGTCGTATTTGTTGCCAATGCATAAATCTTTGACCTGGAAGAAGGATATTCCCATGTCCTATCTAGAATCAAAGTGGCAGTCCCTGCTGAGGGCAATTTTGGTGTATATCACTTGTGAG
>ML793910.1:113632-126070 GCA_009831015.1 Picea engelmannii
TTTTTTTTTTCTTTTTTTTTTTTTTTAATGATTTGCCATTTTGACCATGAGTATGAAGCAATATATTCTACCAAGTAGATATCCTCAAATTGATAAGGTCTTGCAATGTACTTGTTGACAATAAAAGAGCACATAATGTCTTTACAATCATTAGGTTCCTCTTGCACTAGTGTGGGTTTCTTTAAAAAAAAATAAATGTTTTGTTGTCAAATGGAGTTGTGTTAATGAATATTTTTTTCCTAGACGTAGAATATAGAAGCAAACAAAGGACAATGTGGACAGCTTGTCGAGTAGACATTTTTTTTTGCATGTTAAGAAGTGCATTTCCAAGCTTGTGAATAGTTTCAATTTTCCCATCATAGTTGTATAAGCATTCCTCTCAGATTTCTTAAAATCATTTGTCAGCATGAGATCCATCTTTGTGATGTACAAGCTGTAGTATGTCGCTACAATATAGGCATCTAAAATGAAATGTGGATTTGTATTTGCATTTCATAGTTGTGGAACTTTTTTAGAAAATGCATTTATCTATATGCCTAATGGATTTTTCTTCTAAATTAGAATTAACCATAAAAGAGAAAAATGCAACATTTCATCTCTAGGTAATTTCAAGTTAGACAATAAGGCCCCGTAAGACATGATTTTATGATAGCTCTTTGATTTAAAAGAGAAAATAGTTATTTTCCTTTTTCATTACAAATGTCGTCATTATGCTATAATGGATAGAATATAGTGGTTTTTTTTCCATCAGAGGGAGTGGAAAATTAAATCTATAATTGCATCATTGATATTTCTTGTAAGATTTTGTATGGTAATGAGTTTGAATCTTCATAAGATCTTCATCAAGCAATGCAAAATCAAAATATATGTATCTATCAATGAATTATACAATTTCATCATTAGAAGCGTGCCTATGAATTGATGCACCTTAAATTCAAAGTAGCTCATGTTCTTGTTCATCGCTTCTATTTTGGACTTCAATAATGAATAAGTAGGTTGTCACTTCTCCAAATAGTTCATTAATGGCCAATAGAAAACTCTTGAAAAATATTAATCTATGTTTATAGTAGTGGCTACAAATGACAAGATGCTTCCAAATCAATGAATCTACAATGTCTTTGAAAATGATGTCTTTGAAATGTGTGTAGATTTTAACCTTGTACAATATTTACTGCAAACTGATTTTCAGTAAAAGAACAAAAAAGATACAATGAAAAATACAAACATTACACATAGATTTTTCCCCTGGAAACCCAAACCGGGAAAACCAACATATTCTATATTCATTCATAGTGGTACATTGTTTACAATACAATATACATATAGGAGCAAGAAGCATCCAAAACCCTAACCCAATGACTTGGATTAGTCAACAACCCTAATTCCTTAACCGGAAATAGAAAACCATCGGAAAAGAAACCATGTGCCGAAAAACCACCTAAATATGTGACACTACTACTCATGCAAAGAATATAACACATACCCAACATTTTCTCACTTGTTGTTTTCTTTGCATACATGGGGTTACATGGTTACATAGTCAACAATCCAGGGCAACAATGCCCATGGATCCTCTACACCAAGAGAACTTCTTAGTGCTCACAGGTTTTGTTAATGAATCTACAACATTCTTCAAAGTGTCCACCTTCATCAACAATACTTTCTTTTATTCAATCATGTCTCTCACAAAGTGATATTGAATATCAATATGCTTTGTCTTTGAATGATAAGTTGGGTTCTTCGCCAAAAAAATTCAACTTTGACTGTCACAATCTATCCTTACAGCTCGTTATACCAACCCAATACCTGAACACAATCCTTGTAACCATATTGCTTCCTTACTTGCATGAGTGGCTGCAATGTATTCAACTTTTGTAGTTGAAAGTGCCACTACAACCTGTCTTTTGCTCGTCCAACTTATTGCTCCTCCAAACAGGTTAAACACATACCCACTTGTAGATCTCCTATGATCTAGATCTCCAGCCTAGTCTGCATCCACAAAACCATGTATATCCACCACTTTGTCCAATCCTGATCTTCCTTGGTAGCACAATCCATGGCTAGCAGTGCCATGCAAATACCTGAAAACCCTTTTTACTGTTGTCCAATGCTCCTTCCCTAGTTTTGACATATACCTGCTCAAAACTCCCATTGCATGTGCAATGTCCAGTCTAGTACATACCATTGCATACATCAAACTTCCAATTGCACTCGCATATGGAACACAAGACATGTCCTCCTCCTCTTCTTGTGTCTTGGGAAACTGATCCACAGATAACTTTACACGAACATGAATAGGAACCTTGACCAATTTACATTCCTACATATTAAACCTCTGCAATATTGTCTCGACATATTTTCTCTAATTTAACCAGAGTTTCCTCTTTTTCCGATCTCTTTCAATTTCCATGCCCAAAATGAAATTTGAAGCACCGAGATCCTTCATGTCAAATTTAGAGGACAACTGAGTTTTCACATCCTAGATAATATCTTTGTTGTTTCATATCAACAACATGTCATCCACATATAAGACCAAATAAATCAAATGATCACCAATTAGTTTAAAATACACACAGTGATCCTCTTTGCTTCTTGTGAAGCCAAATCCTAGCATATAAGTATCAAATTTTTGATACCACATCCTTGGTGATTGTTTTAAAACATACATGGACTTTTTCAGCTTGCATACCAGCTCCTTCTTTCCCTTTACAACATAACCTTCGGGTTGCTTCATATAGATTTTTTCTTCCAGATCCCCATGTAGGAACGTTGTCTTCACATCCATTTTTTCTACTTCAAAATCAAATGCAACAACAACATATAACAGAAATATTATAGAGGTTAACTTGGCAACATGAGAAAAAATCTCACCAAAATCAATTCCCTCAACCTGGGAATAACCCTTTGCTACTAACCGAGCTTTGTATTTCTTCACTTTTCCGTTTGCATTCAGCTTCTTTTTAAATGCCTATTTGCCGCCAATGGGATTTCTTCGGGTCGGCAACTCCACTAGATCCCAAGCCTCATTCTTATCCAAAGATGTCATTTCTTCGTCCATGGCCCTTTTCCAGAGATTTCCATCCTCTGACTCCACTGCCTCCCTGATAGTTCTAGGATCATCATCAGTAATAGACAAAACAAAATTTGAACAGAAATCAGATGGAGTATACCTTTCCGGTAGCCTTCTTTCTCGAACTGATCTCCTCAATACTGGAGTATGAGGATCTTCTTCTTGTGATTCATGTTCTTCTGTAGACTCTAACCCATCATCCTTTAAATAAAACTCTGTTTTCTCTGGTTCTTCCTTACTTAGTAGGACTTCTTGTTTAACAACATCCTTCATTTCTCTAAATACCACATCTCGGCTATATACTACCATCTTAGTTTCTGGGTTCCAAAGCTTATAACCTTTGATACCATCTTATATCCAATAAAGATACACTTTTTGGCCTTCTTATCTAGCCTACTCTTGTTATCCTTTGGAACATGAACATATGAATCACAACCAAATACCTTGAGATGTGTGAGAGAAGGTTCCTTACCAGTCCATACCTCTTGCAAAGTATTTTCATCCAACACCGATGAGGGTGATTTGTTGACCAGGTAACATGCAGTACCCACTACCTCTGCCTAGAATTCTTTCCCTAACCCGGCACCACTGAGCATGCACCTTGATTTTTCCATTAGCGTCCTATTCATCCTTTCTGCAACTCCATTCTGCTGAGGTGTATATGGATTATTCTTCTGCCTTGCTATACCGCACTTCTTACAGAATTCTTCAAATTCATTCCCGCATAACTCTCTACCATTATCTATCCTTAACACCTTAATTATTTTCTCTATTTGATTCTCAACAAGAGCCTTAAACTCTTTAAACCTGTCAAAGACTTCAGATTTCTTCCTGAGGAAATATATCCAAGTATTCCTCTAGAAGTCATATATAAATGAGACATAGTACACAGATTTTCCCAATGATGGGACCGACACAGGTCCAAAAACATCACTGTGAACTAGCTGTAAAATTCCTTCTGCCCTCATTTCACCAGAGGGGAATCTTACTCGATTCTGCTTCCCATATAGACAATGTTCACAGAAATCAAAATCCAGAGAACAGTTAGACATACCTTTACTGTGTAGTAGTCGAAGACCCTTCTCTCTGATATGCCCCAATCTTTGATGCCACAACATAACCGTTTCTCCACAGACTGTAGGAGTTCTTTCTTCTTCAACTCCAATATCAAGAACAATGGAACTATTACACCCATCACTAATAGTGCTTCCTTGCAGCTTATACAGAGTTCCAAACTGAACTCCCTTCAAAAACACCATTTCTCCTCGAACCATCCTATAGTTTTCCTTTTCAAATATTGTTTTTACCCCTGCATCGCCCATTTTTATTACATAAATCAAATTTATAGCCAAACCTAGGATGTGTAGAACACCAGGAAGTGTTCTAATCCTTACATGTATGAGCCTCGACTTGACTTTCCCTTTTCCTATGATTCTGGTTGCCGAATCATCACCTAAGAAAACATTACCTCCATCATACCTTTCATATTCACAGAACCACTCCCTGTGGGGATTCATATGAAAGGATGCACCTGATTCAACCAACCATTCCTCATGATCTGCATGTGTGCTTGAAGAAGCCAAGTACACATCCCCTCCTTCTTCCTTGGAGGTCTTTTCTTCTATAGAAGGAGATTCCTCAAATCCCTTTTTTTTCTCAACTTTGGATCTACATTGCTTCATGTAGTGCCCTTCTTTTACACATCTCCAACATACCTTTACAAACTTTCCGAGATATTTAGATCCACCCTTAGACTTAGATCTCCCACTTGAGAACTTAGATCTATTTCTTTCCTGGGAACATCCTCTTGCAAATAATGTGTATGTGCTCTATCATTCCATATTCTTCCGTCTCATCTCCTCCGACAACAAGGATGAGACTACTTCATCAAACTTCAAGGCATTTGTATTACTACCTATGGCCACAACCAGACTATCCCAGGAGTCTGGTAAAGAACACAGTAAACTGATACATTTATCTTCATCTGAAATTTTAATCTCAACAGATACTAACTGACTTACCACGGTATTGAAGGCGTTCAAATGCTCTACCACCGAGTCTCCATCTCTCATTCTCAGGTTATACAGTTTCTTTTTTAGGAATATTTTATTTACTAGGGACTTAGACTGATACAACTTCCCCAACTTTTCCCATAAATCCTTGGATGTAGCTTCCTATGACACATTCAATAATACTGAATCTGAGAGACACAGTCGGATTGTTCTCTTTGCCTTCCGATCCAACTTTTTCCAGTCATTTGCTGAATTTCTTGTAGGTGCAGTACCTGGATCTACCGCAATCCACTGATCTCTGTCCACCAGCAGATCTTCCATCTTGAGCTTCCACAACTCAAAACTTTGCCCATTAAACTTCTCGATCTCCATTTTCGAATTGCTTGCCATTTATTTTTACCTGAAAACTCAATACCACAGATCTCCCACTGTAACAAGGATTATCACAGTCCCAAGCCAAACCCTTGACCACAAAGGCATCCCCATGAAGCCAACAAAGCTCTGATACCAAATGTAGATTTTAACCTTGTACAATATTTACTGCAAACATATTTTCAGTAAAAGAACAGAAAAGATACAATGGCAAATACAAACATTACACAAAGATTTTTCCCTTGGAAACCCAAACCGAGAAAACCAACATATTATATATCCATTCATAGCGGTACATTGTTTACAATACAATATACATATAGGAGACAGGGGCATCCAAAACCCTAACCCAATGACTTGGATTAGTCAACAACCCTAATTCCTTAACCGAAAATAGAAAACCATCGACAAAGAAACCATGGGCCGAAAAACCACCTAAATATGTGACACATTTCCCGAGGCATAAATTTTTTCTCGGGGATGCTTCCCCTGAACCCCTGCATGCCCAGCAAAGAATATAACACATACCCAACAATGTGTATTCTTTCGAGGCATCGATATGCAATCAAGGATTTAAATCAACTTTTTTTGTTTTACTTTAAATATTTTGCAACCAGTTTCCTTCCTTTTAGTTCTCCTTTGTGTATGGAAATACAAGAACAACTTGAGACTTGGTGTATAAGGATGTAGATTGTTTTGAAAAAAATATCTTTGTAATGTATGTTGCAAAGTTTGTTGTAGCATGTAAAATCTCCCATTGTGTTAGTTGTCGTAAGAGAAATGATCCTTAATATCATTGGCTCAACTATGTCCATAAAATAATGTAAGAAAGTTTATCTCTTTAGAAAAATTGTCCTAAAAAATGCCCAACGGCTCAAATCCTTCAGATGGTGCAATTTGTATAACTCTATTGTCTAAATCATCTATTAGATGAGCTTGTCCATAGACATGATATGGGTTATGGATCTTCATCATCATCAAAAGATTGAAGGGGTTCTATGTTAGACAAGTTGTTAGCATCATCCTCAAGATTTCTTTTTTAAATTGCTTCCCATTAATTTTTAAAGAGTGAAGTGTTCCACAATTCATTAAGAGATTCAAATTTATTTTTAACATTATTTCAATTTTCATTGAATTAGACAAACATCTAAGAAATTGTGACATACCCAACAACCTCTATGCTCTATTGATGATGCAAGATAATTGGAATTTCCATTAATAAACCAAATTGACATAACCTTGATACCATTTAAAAATGAATGCATGTAGCATGACAAATAGACTGATGCAACTAAAATTAACCACTATAATTATAAATGCAAACTATTTCTCAGAAATAGAAGCATTTAACCACACAAAAATAAAAATGAACATGGCATTATAGCATAGCATTAAAACTGTAAATAAACAAAATGAACAAAACACTTGTCTTTATACATATTTACACAATTGGCTACAGATGAAAAATATTGCACCCAACCATAGACTATCTTTCTCTAGTTCTCTCATTAGCATGTCACCCCCGAGCTGGGGCTATGAGTCCACAAGAAGAATGGATCCTATGGATGGCTACTATCCACTCAAACATCCCAATACCCAATAAATCCACAGTGACACAACTCCCACAACAATTTAAACCACCCATCTCTTCTCCCTATTAGTCCACACAACCCAAGAGATAGGATTTACTTCTTTGCACCATGGTCCCTTAGACAATCCGCATCCCCTCTAGTGTTGAAATTATGATTATACTGAGATACGGGGGGTGAATCAATGTAAGATACTTTTTACTTTAAATGAGCATTCATCAATCCATCATTAACTTTAAAAAAATAAATGCATGTAAACTTAGACCATAGTACATTGAGTTTAACGTAGAAACCCTTGTGGGAGAAAACCACAAAAAATTATCTTTATAAATGTCTATAGGAACCAACCTACTATTAAAAATTTTGTAGGAACCAACCTACCAGAGACACTAATCTCATCAGTTGAGTAGCAACTCAGCAAGATATTGTGCGTGCACCAACCTACTGGAGACACTGGTCTCCTTAGTTGAGAACCAACTCGGAAAGACCTGTATAGGCACCAACCTAAGATATGCATACACAAAGTGCTTCTGACTTAACATGCATGATTCATACTTCATGCATTTCACAACATAATCATACCCTTAACTTTTGTGTTCTAATGCATCTCCTTGCTTCATACCTTAGGCATAGATTCAAACCCTAGTCAAATTTAACCTTCAATACCTAGCGAACCTTATAGCATCATTCCTAGAATATAATCCTATACTACAACATCACAACCTCAAAACAGTGAAATCTATAGCATCATATACCTAAGTCCTTTAGAGTGCACCCTTAAAACTCCAAGAAAACTCCTCTTGCACCTTTAGATCCCAAGAATACTCTCCATCTTCTCTATCGCACCTCAGATCTCTTCTGCACACCTTAGAATTGATATTATTGCTTGTATTATCTTCAAATGTGCACATATGTCCTATATTTATAGTGGTTGTGTGCTCACTTTTAGGGCTGAACTGTAAAGATTGGTTGGGCCGACCTATAAAGACTAGTTGTCTAACAAAAAAATGTGTATCTCTCCATTCCTATGGAGTTAGAGGGAATGTCATATACCATTGGAAAGGTATCGGAATAAGATTTACATCGATATAACCTATTCTCTCATTTGATCTAGGTATTTAGAGTAAAAATACCTTCAAATATAAGGTACCCAAATTAAGCATCAAAAATATAAAAACAATATTTCCAACAATCTCCATCTTGCAATCTTTGTCTTGGAAATATGTAGTCTCCATTGTCTTTGAAATCAATGACAATAATATTTCCAACATCTAGGGTCCGAACACAAACTAGCCATGAATCTCTTAGATGGGGGCTCTATGAAATCTAATTATAACAGGAGTGATCATAGTAGCATTCTCACATGTTCTTGGGTAATTTCTCAAAAAGCGCTCCTCGTATGCATGGCAACCTAGTTCTCAATGTAAATCCTATCTCAAGTTGGTTGCTTTCACACACATAGCATGGTTTCCTCTTATTTTCAGCACCAAACTCTATGTTTCCTCTCTTCTTGTTGTCCCTCAAAAATCAACTCTCCTCTCTACTCGAATTTCCCTTCTCTTTTTCTCTCATGTATGTTTGACTCTCACAATTCCCAAAAATTATTGTACTTAGGCCATGTTGTAATAACTAGGTGATATGTCTCTTTCACCCACCTCTTACATGCATTCAATTATACAATTCTCATCATGAGTCTACGTAGCCCATGCTTCAATAACTAGGTGAGTTGACTCTCCCACCAACCTCCTACATACATTCAATGATTAGTTTTTGATAAGTCGAAGGGAAAAATAGATGGTTAATCACAAAACTAATTCAGCAAGGTGGCTTCGGATTATAGGAAAGTGGAAATCCCTCAACCACCCCCCCCCCCTTATCCCCATCTATTGTGGAGTCATAGCCCCCCATGATTCTATCCTTAGTTGTCTATAGTCGATGATGTATTTTATTTTTATTATTTTCAATGCACAATGTTTACATATTACATTGCTTGTCCCTTGGTCATGCATCATATACAAATATACATTTCTAATTCAGGAGTAAAAAGTGGGGTGTTTCATTCCCATCCCCCATATTTTGCACTATCCCCAGTGCACATCACCATACAATTGTGTGTGTGTGAGAGAGAGAGAGAGAGAGAATTTTGCATCACAATTTTCAATACTTTTGCATTCCTACAACAATTTCAACCAACAAACTCTCATTCCCCTCAGTCTGTATAACCCGAGGAAGTGGACCCCCTTCTTTTCTCTCTAGTACCTCAAGTTGTCCCCCTTCCCTTCCAGAGCTCCAACACTGGCTAGAAAATAAGTCCCTAAGTAGTGGCTCAAGGAAATACAACTGCACTAATGGATTCTTAAACATTTATATATAAATGTACAATTAAATTTCCTTGAAATATGCAAAACGTTGTGGGTAATCGTCCTGCATGGCCTCCTCATGCTCCCATGTGGCATCTTCAGGATTGTAGTAGGTCTATTGGAGTTTCCTAGATTCATAGAAAATGGCATGCCCATTTTGGGTAAGGACTCCCCCAAGTTCTTCTTTACATGCATCTGTGCACACCACAAAATCCTCATTTGTATCTACAATCGTTAAAATAGGTTCACTATTTAATCATTCCTTCAAGTGATGGAAACTCTCTTCACAATTGGTAGTCCATTCAAATTGTACTCCTTTCTTTTGCAGTGAAGTGATTGGATGTGCAATTTTGACAAAACCTTCAATGAATCTATTATAGTAACCAACCAGACCCATAAATGACCTCACCTCTGATATGTTCTTTGGTCTAGGCCATCCTTTGATTTCCTCAATCTTCTGAGGATCCACTTTTATGCCCTCCTCTAAGACAATGTGGCCCAAATAATGGATTTGTCTTTGATGGAAAGTCCACTTCCTCAACTTGGCATACAATTGGTGCTCTTTGAATACTTATAGTACTAACTTCAAATGATGCTCATGGTCCTCCTCTGTCTTAGAGTAGATAATAATATTATCCTAGAAGACAAAAAAAAAAAATTCCAAGTAATCTCTAAACATTCCATTCATCATACACATAAATGTAGTTGGTGCATTTGTCAATGCAAATGGCACCACTACAAACTCATAATGGCCATACCTTGTTCAATAGGTTATCTTGTTGGTATCATCTTCTTTGATTCTCATCTAATGGTAACCTAACCTTAGGTCAATCTTGGAAAATATCCTTTCTCCTTTCAGTTGATCAAAAATATCATTAATCCTAGGGTAGAGGGTACTTGTTATTTATAGTAACCTTGTTCAGGTATCTGAAATAAATGAACAACCTCAGAGTTCCATCTTTTTTCTTCACAAAAAACACTAGGAAACCCCAAGGTGAGACACTTGGGAGTATGTATCCCTTCTTTGACAACTCTTTCATCTCTAGTGTGATTATTATGTAAGGAGTATTGAACAATGGGGTAGCTCCAGGCATCAATTCAATAGAGAAGTCAATGTCTCTCTTTGGTGGAAATATTGGAAATTCCCCAAACACATCTTCATATTCCTTCAAGATTGGAAAATATTCAATATTTGGCACCTTATCCTTGGTCAGCTCTTCCATATGTAATGCATATATCTGGCACCCTTGTCTAAACCTTATTTTGCTGCAATGATGAAATCTCTCTAATGGATATAGACCTTGGAATACTTTGAACCGTCCTTAAATTCCCTTCCTCATCAAGGCATGTGAAATCCTTGTTGTAGCAATCTCATATAGCATGATGTTTGTCCAACTAATCCATATCGATCAAACAATCACATGACCCAAGTGGTATGATGTTCAAATCTACCTTAGTGATAACTTCATTCATGTTCATTGGGAAATCCCTGACAAGCTCATTGATTTTTCTCTTTGTTCTAGTGGTTAGTTAAACCAACCATGACTTTTCATGCTTACATCTTTTCGTTTAAATCTTTCAACAATATTAGGATCTATATAGTTATTATTAGCTCCAAAATCAATCAAAATTATTATGGGTTGTGTTAACTCCTCAAATAAATCGATGGATTTTATTTGATTTTTAGATGATAGGTTGTGTCCTAAATTTAATTTCAAAATTTCTGTAAATAGGTTAGAGAGTCTGTTTTTCCAAAATAATCTCAAAAGAAATGTTGACTTTGGTTCGGTCAAGAAAATGGCAAAATATCAGGTTTCGGTGGTTTAGGCGAGCCTCCGTTGTGCTCATTAACCACCGAAATTTTTCATTCTAGGCAGATAAGGGGTCGAAGCAGAAGGCAAGTAACCGCCGAAAGTGTTTGAACGGGAAAAACGAAAGCTCGTGCTTTCGCACGAGCTAGATGTCAAAAATCAATGCAATGATTAGAAATACAACCACTGAAAGCTCGCCATGCGGGAGATGATGCACATTCGTGGCGTCCATCCGAAAGGTTTGAAGCACTTGTGTCTTATCCATTGCATTGATCATTTCAAATCCACGCAGAGCGGTGATTGGCAGGTGTGATTGCACGGAGCTACCCCCCATTTCAGTGGCAAGTACGTCAGTCATCATTACTAGGTCATTCCTTCATCTGAAAACTCGATGAGTTATAACGAATCCCGAATATCGTTGAAGACAACCACAAGCCCGCGATTTTATCAGCAAATCATATTTTCAAAAATCCTGATCCCGCGTTCTCTGGCGATTGTCAAAGTGTCTCCGAGTTCAACAAGCATCCTGAGTCAAGGAAACCTGGTCGGGTTATCAGGTAAGATCGGAAACTAGTCTCTTTCAAAGTTTCAGAAATACAATTGTCTCCGAAAATCTGAAGTTTCGGCATTCCTCAGCTAGATTGTCATCCGAGATTGGGTTAGTGTTTTAGTGAATTCATTAATCCTATGCTTTGTCAACTGATTTCACCAGTTTTTCATAAGTGATATCGACTATATTCCTAGTTCCCAGAGCCATTGCCTCCCGAACACCTTGTTTCCCACAGTTTCAGGCACAGTCAACATCGAGTCATGTCAAAAGCAAGTCCTGCTTTGAGATCCGAAGTCGATGGCATGTGGTATTTTGAACCTCATCCGGAGGTAGCAGAGTGTTTTAGACAGACAGGAGTTGTCACATACTGTGAGAAGTTGACTACATTTCACCAACAGGTGGTTGAAGCTTTTTCCCTCTCCTATGATGGAAGGATTGCTAAAATAGGCAAGAAGGAGTTTATTATAGATGAAGCAGCTATTGCCAAATACACAAGGTTATCCAGAACGGGGGACTGTTGGTTTAAAACCTCCTCACCTTCAAATGTCGAATTCAGGTCGTATTTGTTGCCAATGCATAAATCTTTGACCTGGAAGAAGGATATTCCCATGTCCTATCTAGAATCAAAGTGGCAGTCCCTGCTGAGGGCAATTTTGGTGTATATCACTTGTGAG
>ML793910.1:136988-160826 GCA_009831015.1 Picea engelmannii
CTTTCCTATTGTCCAAGGTTGAATGAATCCTTGGCATGTTCCTACCCATGTCCTCCACTATAGCATCCTCCTAAATGTTATGCATAATCCTCATCATATCTCCCTTGTGAGAACAATATTTATACATGTGGTCTCCCTCACATCCCTGAAACTTTATGGGTTGTTATCTTGGCCTCTTCCCCAAGGAATGTGTCATCCTAGGTTCACGTTGTGCTTGTTTCCCTTGTTGATATGACTTTGATTTTTTCCTAAAGAAAGGTGGATTGAATCATTTCTTCCTTTGATCCATCTTGATTTTCTTTTTGTCATCCCAAGATTTTTGAAAAGTTGTCCTTCCCTTATTCTACTCATACAAATACTTATCTTTCCTTATGGATTCCTCGAAAGTCTTGGGCTCATCAAATTGAATTTTATCCTTTTAGAATGATAGAAGTTCACTCAAAAATATTGTAATTTTAACCTTCTAATTCTTGATGAAACCCACATACCTGAAAAGCTCCAAGAATTTGTTTTCATATTCTTCCATAGTCATGCTTCCTAATTTAATCTCAAAGAATCCTTGCATTTTTTGTCATAATAGTGTTCTAACAAGTAATGCTACTAGAATTATTTCTTGAACTACTTCCAAGAAATTATCTTTTCATCAATGTGCTTAACTTTCTTCAGCTAGTCCCAACACATGGAAGCTTTCCCTTGAAGATGATATATGGCAATCCTTGCTTCCAAATTTGGTGAATTATTGTGCAAATGAAAATATTTTATCATGCCCAACAACTAGGATTCATCATATTCACCATTCATGTGTTATTCATTAAATGTTGGTGGTTTGATCCTCCAGATCTCTCCTTACAAATTATCTAATTCATGCCTTCTCCTTTGATGTATGACACGAGACATACTTGGGCTACTTTCTGATTCTAAAAATGCATGTGCTCTTCTAGTTGAATTTCTAGGTGAATGATGATGTCTACTAACACTTCTTGAGTTCATTTATCCCCTATGATCATCCCCCTTGTCATGATATTTAGGTGTTGTTGCATATCTTTCACTAGCTACATGTTTTTCACTAGTTGTATGTTTTGTGCTAGAATCCTTATTGAATTGTCTTTGCAAGTTATTTAGACTCTGTAGCAGTTGAGTATTAATTTGGTTTTACTCCTCCCGATCTCTTATCAATCTTTCATTATCTTCTATGTATATTTTTACTCCCCTCTTTGGGATTTTGATTATCTCAACCAACTCTACTAACTCTACCTTACTTCATTTTCCATTGGACTTCATTTTTTCATTTCCTAAGCTAATATTTAGACCCCTAATTTCATCTCCATCGTTGTAAGATGCTTGGGAATCCTCAATATCTATGGTCCTCACATTGAGCTTGATATGTTCCACATGTACCCTTAATTCCACAAAATGTGCATGCAACAATTACTGTAAGAAATTATGCATATTGTAAAATATTTCATTAATTTAGGATATAAGTCCTTCTTCATCTCAATTTATGAAGAAAACTAATTCACTAATCCAAATTCTAATCCTTTAAACATAATCTCCTCTTACTTGTATTTCCAATTACTATACTCATGTCTCATTCCAAGTTTTGAGCTGAAATTTATGGCTTTCTAAATTTGTCATTTCTACTCAATTGTTCCCTTTTCTCACTAGTGCAATCTGGCTCAGAGGCAAATTTCTACCACCTACAATAGAAAATAGGTTAGGAACCAAGAATTTTTTTGTATTGGGCATAGATAGTATTCTTGATTTGAGAACATATCAACTTTTATATTGGTGATCTTATGCTCCAACCAAATTCTACATTAATCTAGAATTGTCAACTTTGTCCTTTTTAAATTTTCTTCAAACTTATAATTTTTAGCGAAAACGGTTATCTCCCAAATGGATAAAAAATGGGAGAACTTTAGTAATGAAAATTTTCTCAACTTGTAAAGGAGGTAAAATTTCAATCAAATAAATTTTTCCATATTGGTGATTTGGGGTCCCTTTTCCTACTCTAAAAATATAAAAAATACCCAAAATGTGTCCTGGAATATTGAATTTTGGCCTATTTTTGTGTCTCCATTCCAAACCCCTTGGAATTTTTCCAATCAATCCAATAGGTTTATTCATGTCTACTCCCTTGACTCACTATACAAATTTAGTTAGGCACAAGGCCTCTATCAAGGAGTACCACCCTATTCTTCAAAAATCATTAATCTGCAATTTCTACAAATCTGGAGTAGAATTGGTCAGTGGCCCTCACTAACACTTTTATATTCCTCCTCACTATGGACCTAGCCTTTAAATTTCACCTATTTCTGAGATTTTCTACTCATGTTATGGCCAAAACACAATTTTGGCTCCAAACTTCTTTTTTTAACTTTCTCTTTGCATCAAAGATCACAACTCTCTTCACTTTAATGATCACCATTCACTTTATTTTTGGCATCCAATTCATCCTTCATCAGTGACCCAAAGTAATTGCTCCATCATCAAACTGAAATAATTTTTCCATCGATGAACCAAAATAACTTCTCCATTGGCGAACAAAAAAGTCTTTTTCTATCGATGAGCAAAAAGTAATTTTCATTGGCCGGAATTTTTTTTTGTCTTCAACGGTCGTAATGAAATTTTATTCAATGATCAAAATAGACTTTACTTCAGTGGATGAAATGAACTTATCTTCGGCGGTCGAAACAAAGTTTTCTTCAATGATCAAAATGAACTTTTCTTTGGCAACCAAAATAGACTTTTCTTCAGTGGCTGAAACAAACTTTTCTTTGGCGACCAAAATGAATTTTTCTTCAGCGATCGAAATAAAATTTTCTTTGAAAATTGAATTTAACTTTTCTTTAACGCACTTTAAATAACTTCTCATTGGCGAGGTTAGAGAAATTTACATCGATGGACTTAAATAGCTTGCCATTGATGCACTTAAATGAATTCTCATCAAGGGACTTAGATAACTTTACATCAACAAACTTAAATAAATTATCGTCGGTGAACTTAAATAATTTCGCATCAAGAGATTTAGATAACTTTATGTCAGTGCACCAAATTTACTTTACATCAGTGAACTCATTTTACTTAAATATTTGTGTCCAAATCTGAGATGAATCTCGATCGCTGATCTAAGGATCGAATGTGATCTGGGTCGTTGATTTTTCTAAACTTCACAATTGACATGAAAACACCAAATTCGGCCTTCCGGGCCAAATTTAACTTTACAACTGGAAAATTGACCTAATTAACCATCTCTTCGATGATTTTGGGTGCAAATTCAACCTGGATATGATTAGAAATTTGGGGTTTTCACTCCAAATTTACCATTTTCCCCAAATTCAATGCAGACTAAAACTCTGCTACAAGTAATTTTTAAAATTTGTGAAAGTATCTAGCCCATATAGATCCAGTGTTGAAACTGTCACTCTGATACCAACTTGTAACATACCTAGCAACCTCTATGCTCCATTGAGGATATGGGGTACTTGGAATTTCCATTAATAAACCAAATCAACATAACTTTGATAGCATTTAAAAATGAATGCATGCAACATGACAAATAGGCTCATGCAACTAATATTAACCTCTATAAATTCATAAGGGGAGTTTTCCTTGATGACAACAGTTGAGGAGATAGCGGTCATTGAGTGGTGATGAGATCTGGAGATAGGGCAGAGGCACCATGGAGATCGATGGATGTTTTTGAGGACGACAAAAAATTGGAGTGGGGGAGGATGTAAGGTCTCCCATGACACCCACTAAGTGGGCACACTCCTTAAGAAGACTTGGGGACGAGTTGGGAAAGATAACACAAGAGGCGTGCGATTAGTTGGACAAATGATGACATGTGGGTGTGGGAAAGAGAACACGATGGTGACATGTGGAACCAAGGGGGAACACACCTTACTTGCCTTAGATGATTGATGGAGACTTGGATTGTGTTTGGGAAAGGATGGGGTGACTTGGACGTGCACCCTAAGAGTAGACCCTCCTACCCATAGCAGCATGTGTGTGCTGGAGAGGATGGATGACCCCATCGACACACCCATAGAGAGTATTGTCAATTGGCACAAGAGAGCACACAAGGCAAGGGGTGTGTCACTCCAAGAGACACAATGGTTGATGGGCACACAGGCTCATTGGGCACACCAAGTCCGCAAAGGGGCACAACGATTCATTTGATTGTGATGGTTTGCGAAGGGGTGCGACACACCCAAAGGATGCAACTTTTAACATTGGTGAGTTTTGGAGTTCCTATAAGAGCACAAGGGCACAAAACCAAGGAAATAAAGAATTTTTTGGAGAGAAAGAACAAGAAGGAAATTTTGAGGCAAAGTTCTGAGGCAAGGCAGAACTGAGGCGGAGTTGCGAAGATGGAAGACAAGTAGCCAAGGGTGGGACACACTAGGATATTTTGGGGAAGTCTTGAAACACAAGTCTGTTGGAGGCATGTGTGACACATAACTAAAGTCTGTGTTAACTTGGCGAAGTCTACAACAAAGAAGGGACAACAAGTATGCGGTTGGGTGCACATTTGGGACACATCGCATAAGGTTGCGAAGGTGGTTACGACAGAGAGTCTTGGTGTGACGAATCTATGTATGAGTGTCTTGGTGAGGTGGGGTGAGTCGTGTGATTGTGTCCAAGTTGTAGATCGAGTCAGTATTGCTCATATTGTAACTATTTTGTATCGGTATCTGTCACGACTATCTGTCATGACCCCACGGGACGCCTGTTCATATCTTGCAATTGTTCACCTCCCGAGGGTGTGCAACACCACGACAATTCTTACTTGGTTGCTTGGCAACACCAAGAATACTTAACACTTTCCATATTGTTAACAGTTTGTGTAGCATTTCCATATCTCAAACCATACTTAACACTTTCCATCTTTCTTGTTTTCCATTTTCTCACTCATGGTTGGCTGTCATCTGTCATAGAAAGGTTCATGCTTCATAGTCTCATGAGAAAAGCCTCATCTTATAAGCTATAAGCTCAAGGTTGGTGCAGTAAAGTAAAAAAGGAAAATAAAAAAATAAAATCTTGAGCTATGTTGCCTCACTATGAGGCCAATGCCCCAAGTCTTGTTCTCAACAATGCATATCTAAAGAAATTGACTAATAAATAAAGAAAAAGGCAAGTAAAGGGGCAGTAAGAAATAATGACAAGGAAATGGTAAACTTAATACCAAAATCTCTTCCTCGTCTTTAAAGGCATTCATGTGGATCAATGTCTTTAACAAGCCTTACTTGGCTATCGAATTCAATTCACGAAGTTACCCGCTGAGTCATATCATCTATCACTACACATGCTCCTTAGTGTCCTAGAAACCTTGTCTTAGGGGTTGTCACATGTAATAAGGGTTGATGTTATCCCCACCATGTTTTAACTTGGAAAATGGTATGAATTCTATGATTTATTATGAAGTGAGAAGATGATACTTAATGTTTCTCTACCTAATGGCACTTACATTTTGACACGACACATTATTTGTGTTGCATTGGGATTTGTGTACATGCCTCGAGATCCATGTATTTGCATTGAGATCTATGTACCTGTAGTAGGATCTATATCCGTTTTGGGATATGTGACTACCTTGGGCATTGTGAGCCTTGCCTAGTGCATTGTGTATTGCATGGATCATTGTTACTTCTTAGCTTGAGTGTTGTGATTGCATTGGGAGTTGTGATAGGGTTGTTGCATGCTTTATGGAGGTAATTTGCATCTTTTGAGGAGTTCATTGCAGCTTTGAGGAGGTCGTTACACACTTCAGGGGAGACATTGCACCTTGGAGGATGTGGTAACCATGATTTGAGCCTTTTTTTATGGAGCCATCCACTTCTAGAGAGCCTTCATGTCCCACACGTGCCACATGTGTGGCCTCTCTTCATCACTTTGAGGAGGAGAACTTGGTTAAGGAGTTGATTATCTTGGTTGTTAAGATTGTTAGCTTGATTGGAGGAGGTTGTTGAGGACCTTTTGACCCCTTCCTCACCCATTGTGGAAATCTTTGAATAGTTGGCATAAGCACTCATATTATATTGTAGTGTTGATCGTATCTACATAGTTAGTTGATGAGATAATGGTTCTTTATGTTTTTCTAGGATATATATATATAGGAGGAAATTATTTTTATATTTAGAAGGTTGTTAGATCTCTTGTCTATATAAGAAAAACATCTATTATTGTGAACATTGCTAGAACCTTGTGGAGAAAACTCTTTCCTTACCTTTTGGTTCATGCTACAGATCGTTAATTAGAGCGTGGCTAGAACACTCTCTTGGAGATCTTGTTTATACAGATACTTTGCAAATGGATGGATGCTCAATGTATCAATGATATTGTGCGTTGATTTGATAAGTGGTTCTCTTTAAATCTTTGTGGTTATTTATTTTGAAATGTGTCAAGTGTGGTATTGCTTCTTTAGTGTTCGTGGTGTGGCCTCTTGTACTTTCTTGATAAAACCCTCCTCAAGACTATTGAAAGATTTCTAGTGAAGGATCTTTCCCTTGATCATATTGAAGCTTGTAAGGCCACTAAAAAAATTTGATAGGATTTGAAGTAGTCAACCCTAACTATCATTCTAGCTTCACTTACAATTTCCCTAAAAAGAACCTTACTTTACCCCATATGCCCAATCAATTAGCTAGGCACTAGTCTATTCATTTTTCAATTTTAAACTAAAATTCCAAAATTTATTTTTGTTTTAAGTAGATATTATGTTGTCCAATTATATGCAGGTTGAATCAAGTAATGTGGCCGTCCTCTTTCATCTATACAAAATCACATGCACTCACTAAAGTCATAACGAAAAAGACACGTGGCCTTACTCAACCTAACGTAACTCAACTTACAGCCTACAGATCTACGAGGCCGCCTTTGAGAAGAAAATTTCCCTCCATGATGTTGTGGCCCACAAAAATTTACAGTGTTCAAGATTCAGAAATGAGGCTCACTGCCAGCCAATAATGCAACGCCGACCAAAAGCTACTTATCAACGCCGAGCTTTCCTTCCTTTTTCTCTAACATTTTCGTCATAATTATATTCTAATTCGGCATCTTGGACTCTACTACACTGCTGATTTAACTACCTTGACATTTATTTCATAAAATTGAGTAAAATTTCTGCACTACCTACTCCAAAAAATGTGACAACTATTTCAAACACTGTGAAAACAAGAATATGAAGCAAACCTTGGGATAGTATAATTGGTGATACGTGTTCATATTCTTTTGATATTGGGGAGGTCACGAGTTTAAGTCTTATATTTTTTTTTGGTATTAGAGAGGTCACGAGTTTAAGTCTTATATTCTTGGATGACGGTTTAACATCCTTACCATTCACAAATATGAGAAAGAATTTTACATTTTTTTTAAAAGATAAAATAATTACACAAATATTCGATTTCACATTTCAAGGGATTTCCATAAATTTCTTTTCTGGGCATTTATTTCTTTTATGGACGGTAAGAGTGAACGAAGCAGTTATCAACCACTCAATCGACAACTCCCTTTTACACTAATGTGGAGAGAAAATACTACATTTATGGGTTGGGTGTGAGCTAATCCTAGGTTTAAATGAAATCTTCCAAGCATTAGGTGCCGTCTTTCAAGTGTAAGATGAATTTCCAGTTGTCTACCCACTTATAGACTTGAACTCTTCTCAACATTCCTTTTCTGCCTTAACACGAAAAAAGGGCAGTGGAAATAATGAAAGCAATTTCTTGCTTTGTCCAATTGACTTATTGAAATCGGGTTCAATAAAATATTCATTATTCCAAATAATGAAGAGTCCTTTTTAATTTTAAGAATGATTAATTAGTCTTTCCTTTCCTTTGGTCTTAATTTTAATAGATGTTTGACGAAAATATTATACTAAAAAAAAAAAAAGTCAATATAAATATAAAGGAAACATATATAAGTCAATGTAAATATAAAGGAAACATATATAAGAGAGAAGAGAGCATGGAATGGAAAATGAACTGTCACATTTTTTTTAGTGCAATTCCACTTACAAAAAGATTTTTGTTGGCCAAGAGTTAAGGAGGCACAAGACTAGTTGTGTAAATTGTGAACTGTCTTTAGAGTCGTGAGTTGTATTGTGGGAAGAAAGTCCATATTAAAGCATACTGTCAAGAGAAGCAGGCCACATGCCACAAGCCAAGTCGTTTTTAGAGGAAGAATGGAAATAAGTATTCCCCAATGCAACAGAAAACTCAGAGGCACCTAGAGAAAAGAAGGATGTCAAGCAACCCATGCAAAACCAAGAATTTTTGGCACCACTACAATTTGAGTGGACATTGGGAACCAAAATGTTGGTGGACCTTATCCAAAGCTTCATCTTAGGAATTACATATTTAAGAGAAGAGTGGGGAGAGTGAATATTAAAGAGGATGAAGAGCTATCTAAATTTCCAACCCAATGATCAATGATTGTCTAAGGATTGAAAGTAATATTGAAGGTTAACATCATCAACAAGATGGACAACATGTATATGTCAACATCAAGGGAGACTGATCTAATTCTTTCTTCTGATATTTTAATAACAGAATCCATCGTTGGAGATGTGATGGAGATTGGAGCATGGAGGTTAGTGACCTTGGGGGTTCCTTGGAACTCCATGGCAGCTGAAAAATAAAATAGAATGCCAAATAAATCATGTTTCACCAAGTTGTTTGCTAGCCATTTCTTACACTACCTGATTCTTGATTCATTCTCTCATCCTTAAACATTATAGGCATTGATGTCACCTACAACCACACAATGCATGATTTGTCAATTGTTGTGGGAAAAAGAAGGTGCTATGATTGCACATGAAGGTTGCCATTCAATTAACATTGCAAAAGAGACTTGTTTCCATATCATGAAGCAATTGGTCCTAGTAGAAGAGGGAAACCCACACTTCCTCTTGTGGATTTGCTACATGATGGCATATGCTTGTTGGGATCTCACTAAACAAGACAAGACCAGAATTAGACTTGGCTTCCATCGGCTTCTAAGACTAACTGTCTATAATTCTGAGAATGAAATAGACTTGCATGCTCAAGATGGGAATGAATTGTGATTGAAGAGTTGAGATATGAAGATTACTCATAATAGGGAGTCAATCAACAAAATTATGTATTGCAAGAACAAGCAAGCCATGACCAAAGCTAGAGCCATAGCCAGAAACAAAGCCAGTTCCATAGTCAAAACCATAGCCAATAGCCAGGGCTATGAGCTAAATCCAAAGTAAAAGTTGTAGCCAAGTTCCACAGTTGACAACCATGTTCAGAAGAAGCAAACATAAGTCACATTGATCCATAGATTGGCTTCCTTGAATCTTTTGGAGACCAAAACATCCTCCCAATGGGCAAATGTGATCCAAAATGGATGCAAACAACATGAATGGTTGTAAGACTTAGTACACATAAACAAAGTTGACAATCAATTAAGGTATAAAACAAGAAAAGACAATGGAGCAATAAACGAAGTAAATGTAAAAAGAACAGAGAGAGAGAGAAATTAAATGAGAAAGAAAAATGAAAATAGGAGAGAAGAGACCTAGGAATGGGAAATGAAAGGTCAGGTGTAAGGCCCTAGCCTTGAATGGATTTGAGCATCGGCTCTGTCGCACAATCACTTTGGCGGTCATTGGCTAACATGGATGGATGTAATAGGAGGTTGGTTAATGAAATGATTTGGCTTGGGCACCCTTGCATGATTGCAAGGTGTGCCACAAACTTACTGAGTTACCTTGCACAAAGATTGGACGCATCACAAATATTGATAGCTTTCTCATCGATTGGATGCACCAAGAGAATCTTGTCGAAGATAACTTGGGGAGGGAAGGAAAATGAGGTTACTATAGAAAAACTTGTTCATAGGTATGCTCTATGCACCATGGACAAAGAAAAAAAAGAGGAACTTGACTAGATTTATAAAAATCTTAGGCACACCTTGTTGGGTGCACATGGGTTGAATGCATGTCGGTTGGGTGCACATTAGCTGGGTGCACTTTCTAGGTGCACTTTTCTAGACATACTTGGGTTCACATCAATTGGATGTTTCTTGGGCACACTTTTTGGATGAATTTGGGTTCACCATTAGATTTTGGGCACACCATAGGATGTTGGATGCATGTTGGTAGATGAGTCACCAACAATGGAAGTTGGACAAATGGCACTTGGGTCCAGTTTGGAGTTGGAGGGGCTTGCATGATTCCTAAGAATAAGTCAAGTACAAAGTAAGTCTACTATAAAAGGAGGATGCCTCATTATGCTAAGGCAACTCAAGCTTGGTCATTCACACAAGGGTGTCCAAGAGATCTGCGATTTTTGCTAAGTTCTGGGTTTGGCATAGTGGACTCTTTGGACATTGGTGGAAATATAATGGACTAAGGAAAGTCAAGACCTACATGAGGTAGGCATGTAGATCATTCAAGGGTTGGATTGTGCAATTATATTGGGTAGTACCTAGAATATAATTGCCTTATATATATTGTGCATATGTAATAGAGTTGTTGGCATGAGCTTGCACTCACTTGTTGTATCTATTGTAACATTCTTTATACTAATGAGGTTCAAGAACCTACCTTGGGTGCCGCATATACATCCATGTTATGGATTATTTATATGTTGGATGTTATTATTCCTTGCAATTCATGTTTCTCTAGGAATAATAACATCCAACATATAAATAATCCATAACATGAGGCCAATGCCCCAAGTCCCATGCTTAACAATGCATATCTAAAGGAAAGGGACTAATAAATAAAGAAAAAGGAAAGTAAAGGGGTAGTAAGAAATGGTGTCAAGGAAATGGTAACTCAATGCCAAATGAATATATTTAACAAATATTACTTGGCTATGCAATTCAATTCATGAAGTTACTTGCCAAGTCATATCATCTATCACCACACATGCTCCTTACTTAGTTTCTTAGGAACTACTTCTTGTCTTAGGGTTTGTCACATGTAATAAGGGTCGATGTTGTCCCCACCATGTTTTAACTTGGAAAATGGTATGAATTCTATGAGTTATTGTGAAGTTAGAAGATGATACTTAATGTTTCTCTACCTACTGGCACTTAAATTTTGACATGAGTCATTATTTATGTTGCATTGGGGTCCATGTACATGCCTCGAGATTCATTTACTTGCATTGGGATCAATTTGACTACATTGGAATACATGACACATGCCTTGGGATCTTTGATTACCTTGGGCATTGTGATCCTTGTCTAGGGCATTGTGTACTACATGGATCATTGTGAATTCTTGTTGTGATTGCAATAGGAGCTATGACGGGGCCATTGCATGCATTATGGTGATTGTTTGCATCTTTTGAGGACCTTTTGACTCCTTCCTCACTAATTGTGGACATCTTTGTATAGGTGGCATAACCACCTCATATTATATTGTATTGTTGATTGTATCTCCATAGTTAGTTGAGGAGATAATGGTTCGTGTTTTTCTAGGTTAGATCTAGGAGGATATTATTTTTATATTGAGAAGGTTGTTAGATCTCTTGTCTATCTAAGAAAAATACCTCTCATTGTGAACATTGCTAAAAGCTTGTGGAAAAAACTCTTTGTCTACTTTTTGGTTCATACTATGGATGGTTAGCTAAAGTGCTATCTTGGAGATCTTGTTTATGTGGATGCTTTGAAAATGGATGGATGTTCAATGGATCAATGGTCTTGTGTTTCAATTTGATGAGTAGGTGGTTCTATTTAAATCTTTGTGGTTATTTATTTTGAAATGTGTTAAGTTGGTGTTACTTCTCTAGTGTTGGTGGTGCATCCTCATGTCCTTTCTTGATAGGTCCCTTCTCAAAACTATTAGAGGTTTTCTAGTGGAGGATCTTCCCCTCGATCATATTGAAACTTGTAAGGCTATTAGGGCGATTTGGTAGGGTTTGATGTAATCAACCATAACTATTATTTAACTTTACTTGCAATTTATCAAGAGGAGCCTTAGTTGACCCCACATGCCCAATCAATTAGCTGGGAACTAGTCTATTCATTCTTCTAGCAAACCTTAGATTAAAAATCTAAAATTTTATTTGTGTTTTAAGTAGATTTGAAATTTGGTAGCTTGCACTTCATTTTTCAACAATAAAACCCTAAACATCTTGGTCAATTTTGCATGGTTTGAATTGGAAATCATTTATTTTGCAAAATCTATCATGTTGGATTATATTTTTGCAATAAAAGAGAAAATGATTCATCTTTAATGGCTATTATGTTCCTTTTCATTTTCAGATTATCAAGTTGCAATAAATTTCAAGTTTACTTGTTGTTTTAGCCTTAAAAGTCCTCACTTTCAAATATGTTTTAAGGGATGAAACTTACTGTTGTAATTTACTTGTTTGTGTTTCATTTTCATGCATCTTTAAACAAGTTTTATAACAATGAAGAGTAGATTTCAGATCTGAAAGGTTTTGGGAATAAATACACTTGATAATCATCTCATAAAACTCCCCAAACTTGCCTAAAAAAACTCTTAATTTAAATATGGAATTTACCTTAATTAACCAGTTTGATCTTGAAGTATCATATCATTCTAAGTTGGTTATAATTGGGCAGAAACATAGGTGACTTTGGACTTGACTTGTCTCACCTTAGGAACCATAGGTGCTACTAGGGAAGTCTCTCTTGTGTTGGGTTTGTCCCACACTGAAAAGAGGGAAGTGGTTGTCTAGGTGATAGTGGCAACACTTTTGTGTTGCATTTATCCTTGGTACCTTATGAGGGCTTTGCACTGGGGTGAAAGATTGTGTGATAACAAGATGGATCTAGATAGGGGTAGGGATCAAATGCACAACTTAAAGGTGCTCATTAAACATAGCCAAATACTCATCAAACCCAATGAGTTATCATTGTTGGAAAATTGTTGAGGTGATGATCCTCTCATGCAGAATTAAGTATTAATCTCATTTGAGCCAATGGTTTGTAGCCTTTAATTTAGTTGTACCAACGACCCACAAAAACACCCCAAGGTGTAACGATGACCCTCGATTTCCTCCTATTCCAATAATCATTGGGAGATTCTCTTTATATATCATCGTTACAATGTTCTTGCCACCTATCTGATTTGGGTTAGATAGCCATCGAGATTTTTAATAAACAACTACTAAAACTCCATTAGAAACCATTACTATTGTTGACCTAGAATTGGCTTGACAATGATCAAAGATCTCACAACCTCCTTCATCACAACCTCCCACCATACTTAATATGTAATACATTGAAATTTTGTTTTAATAAGTTACCCGTAAACCATATTCAATAAATACTCTACAAATTATTCATGAACCATAATGAAAACATTTCCCCCCTATCTTTAAACAACATGACTTCAATTTTCCCTTTCCATGCTTCGAGGTATGCTAGCATGAGCAAGGATGATGTTCACTTTCTCCACTAAGTTAGAGTCACAACACCAATGAATAACTTTAGGGACACACATCTCTTCTTTCAAATAAAAGGATATAGAATGGCACCTAAAGGGTGAAGCTACTTTACTCGACTTGCTTACTCTTTAACAAACTCACTAGTTAAAATTTGATAGTATGCTCTACAATGATAATGATATACAGGTTGGATAAGTAATGTGGCTGTCCTCTTTCATCTATACAAAATCACATTCGCTCATTAAAATCATGAACAAAGACACGTGGCTCTACTCAACCCAACATAACGTAACCCAACTTAATCTAATCTCCAATCTCCATTTATTTCATAAAATTGAGTAAACTTTCTGCACTACCTACTCCAAATAATGTGACAACTACTCCAAACACTGTGACAACAAGAATATGAAACCTATTCTTCCAATTGATTAGAAATATGCTACATTTTTAAAGGTAAAGATAGCAACAAACAATTTCGATTTCGCATTTCCATAAACAAAGGGATTTGTAATGATTTTCCCAAGAATTATCTCCCTGGTTGTTTGGGAATTTATTTCTTTTATGGACGGTGAGAGTGATCGAAGCAGTTATCAACCACTCAATCGACAACTCCCTTTTACACTTAATGTGCAGAGAAAAAACTACATTTTTGGATTGGGTGTAAGCGAATCCTATTTCAATATGGTCTTTACAAATATTTTGTAAACTTTTAAAATGAAATCTTCAAAGCATTAGGTGCCCTCTTTAAAGAATAAGATGGATTTCAAGTTGTCTACCCACTTATAGTCACCACTCATCTTCTTCCTTACCAATGAAAGCAATTTCTTTCTTTGTCATATTGACTTATTGAAATCAGGTCTAATAAAATATTTTATTATTCCAAATAATGAAGAGCCCTTTTTAATTTTAAGAATGATTACTTACTCTTTCCTTTCCTTTGGTCTTAATTTAGATAGATATTCGGTATATGTTTGAGTAAAATGTGATCCTCTCTTAAAAAGTCAATGCAGTAATAAAAAAAAACAAAAAAAAACAAAATGTATAAAAGAAAAAAAGTCAATGCAGTAATAAAAAAAAAACAAAATGTATAAAAGAAAAGAAAGAGAGGGAAAAACATTCAATGAGAAAAAAAAAATGAAAATAAGTGAGAAGAGAGTTTGGAATGGGATATTAATTTTAGATCTTTTGGCAAACACATCTCTACCTATATTTTATTGTGATTTCATTCACAAAAGGATTTTTGTTGGCCAAGACTCAAGAGGTGAGGAGGCACAAGATGAGTTGTGTAAGTTGTGAACAGCCTTAGAGCCATGAGTTGCATTGTAACCAGAAATTGTCGAAATGAAAACAAAGAAATCATTCAAATGTTGATTTTCCCATTTGGGATTCCAAGGTAAATATTTTGTCTCGCGTGATGCATTTCTCTATGTGTCGTGTTAAATTCTATGTATGATTTATTGGTGTTTTCATCTATGTTTAATATGTTGCCTATATTTCAATTAATGGTTCCAAGGATGAAGTCCTAGCAAAAGTTCTCTTATTTCACTCAGGATTTCTTTCTCCTCTAATATTTGATGAATGCCAACAACTCTATATTACCCACCATTCATCTTACTATGGTTTTTGAGATCAAGAGATGCCATGAGATAGCTATTGCAATTATCTAGCTAAGTTTCTAATTTTGTCCAACAAACTTGGTGATTGTTGAAGCCATACACAACAATTGTTCTTCCCTACTACCATACAACATCAATTGCTTCTTCCCCATTTCCGTACACAAAAAATGAAGTGGAATGAGGTCGTACACCTCTTCTACAACCAAGTTGTATCCCTTTCATGGAGAAGTAGGCCATACATTGGTCGTACAATGTAATCGGTTGCTCTCTTCCCTAAAAGTTAGGTAACCTCTCATTTTGGGCAACCAATATCCACCCTTCTACTCAACATTGAATGTTGCATGAGGGTGGGTATGCACTATCAGATTTGAATTGCTTCAAATTTGACGGTGCATTTCCACCCTCACACAACATTCAATGTTGTGTAGTAAGGTGGATAATACTCACCCTCATGTTAGAGTCTACTTCAAATGGTGGGTTGTAGACAACAATTAAATTGTTTAATTAAACCATAAATACATTAACTCTTCAAACTGATTGTAAAATCATAGCCACTTTTGGAGTTTGTCATTTTCCATGCTTTGGCAATTTTTGGTTTTGTCTCATATACTCTTTTATGGTTGAAGACTTACATATATGAGTTTATGAGTATTAATATTTGAGCTTACTCACGTGATTGTTGGAAGGGAGACCATCCTCAAGCAAGTGAATGGGCATTGAAGGAAAGGTTATTGTAGATCATTGTAGTTGAATATTAAATGGGATTGGGTTTTGTTGAGCTATTTGCATTCAGGATAAGTTAGTTCAAGCACATGAATCCACATCATTAAACAAAATTTATCCAAGCATTATATCCTATAACAATGAGAGTTTTAGAAGTTGTCAGACTAGTTCATAATTTATTGTATCATAACTATGAAACTATGAACATTTTCATTGAATTGAGATATTTGTTGTTTAATTGAGTCATGACATGGTTGTCCGGTTTCTCATTAGGAGAATAGGATTGTTGGTGGCTAATTAATTGGCTTGGATGACCATTGTTGGAATCTAAATGTTGATAAAGTATCAGATGAACCTCAATTGAGTGAAAGATATGTTAAGAGCAACCTTAATACTCATGGGCTTGACTGGAAGGAACAATCATTTTAGTTCGGGTGTTTAATAATAGTGCAACACTATCTTACTTATCTGGTCACAAACAACAGTTTGATAGATCCATTTGTATTCGAGGAGACACTAAAGGGTTGCGGTTGCATCTAGAAAGGGAAAAGGGACAATTTGTTTCCCACTATTTGACATTGACCTTGACATTACAAGCAAGAAACCCAAGTAGTGAACCAATCTAAAATAATGTCATTATTTTTCTCATTTGTTGGTTGGAGGTAGAACCAACCCTCATATGCATGTTTGGTGATGAACAACTGATAAGCTAAAAGTATGAGCCTTTCTTAATATTTCACTGTCATTTGGTGGTTTCTTGTGTGTAGGTTATCTCTAAGAATATACCATTTATTCAATCATGAGCGAATATTGCAAAGATTAAATACATTTACACAAAGGTTTTTTGTTGGTGAAGCGAGTGGGATATAAGTCCCTCATTTACTAATAAGAAGGTATTAAAGAAGTTGAATCCATGACCATGAAACAATTGCTAGAACCTTGAAAGAAAGGTTGGAATCCTTGCAAGCCATGAATATGCAGCTTCAACAAAAAAACATGCACTTGAAATAAAAGGTCTAGATGTTTTGTCGAATGATAATGGAGATGGAGAAGAACCTCTATACCTTGACAATACTACTACCATTGCTAAATAATCAATTCATTAAACGTCAAGATTCCCTCACTACTTTCATGGCAGATTGGGATAAGCACAGAGTTCAGCTTGTGCCAATAGAAGAGAAGGTCATTTAGATGGATAAGTTGTAGGAGAAGAGGCTCACTCAGATGATGAATTAGTTTCATTGAGAGTTGGAGAAGAGGGAAGATGCATTGGAAAAGCTACATGTAGTTGTTCAAGATCACATGGAAGCAAGGAATCCTTCCATTGCGACTATAGAAGCTAGCACCATGAGCAAGACACGCATGGTAAGTTCATCTTTTTCAAACCTTTCCCAGGAACCTTTTGGTAATTTTGAAAATCATACAAGAGGCATTGGTTTGAAATAATTAAGGAAAATGGGCTATGATGGAAAAGGGATAGGAAGGATAAGACAAGGCATCCTAAGTCCCATTGTAACTAAAATGAGAGTCAAGCATGGAAGCCCAGGTTTCAATGGCATAGAGAAAAAGGCCACAAACAACAAGATCACTTTTGTCAAGGAAAAGAAATGTTCTAGATTTGGCCTACTCATTAGAAAAGAAAGCATTAACAAATGAAGATTGTAGCACATTTCCACTTCATCCTTGTTGTGATAGATTGCAGAAGGGAAACAAAGACAATAATGCAAAGACTCAACCCACACCAACACTTAGAATAAGTGGCAAGCCAATCATATAGAACAAGGAGAAGAATACCAAAAGGTATGTAGTATGTAAGAGCTCCCTTGTTTGTCACTATTACAGGAAGAAAGGACATATCATTAATAGCTATTGGTATTTTGAAGTATGTTCATTCTATGGGAAGAAAATCCATCTTAAGGCATATTGTTGGGAGAAGTAAGAGATATGTCACAAGCCAAGTCTCTTTTTTTAGAGGAAGAATGGAAATAATTGTTCCCCAATACAACAAAAAACTTGGAGGCACCCAGAGAAAAAAAGGATGTCAAGAAATCCATGCAGCACCAAGAATTTTTGGCACCACTACAAGTTGAGTGGACATTGGGAACCAAAATTTTTGCAGACCTCATTCGAAGCTTCATCCTAGGGATCGTATAGTTAAGAGAAGAGTGTGGAGATTGAAGGTTAAATAGGATGAAGAGTTATACACATTTACAACCCAAGGATCAATGATTGTCTAAGGATTGACAACAACACTGAAGGTTAGCATCATCAACAAGGTAGACAACACGTGGATGTCGACATCATGGGAAACCATGATCCAATTCTTACATTCGATATTTCAACAGTAGAATCCATCTTTGGAGATGTGATGGTGATGCAAACAACTTGGGTCTGTTGAAAATCAATCTTCTCATATATTCTCAAGCGTAGACACAGATACTCTATTTCCAACTTAACAATTCAAATAACAAAAACTATGACACTTTCCTATAAAGAAATACAACCCAACATCATAGACACTCCCCTATCTCTAAACTTCAAACAAAAACAACAATGTACAATAGATCACTTACTACCATACATAAAATCTATGATTCTCTATTGAAATCAGACAACTACAACATTTTATATTCAGGGAAAATCATGTCTGATTCCACTAAGATAAATGTTGGCACACAAGCTACATGATTGGTGTTCAACCCATTTACATTTCCCTCTAACATGAACAACACCTACAATCATTTTGAATATTGGCCCTTAATTTTCAAGACCTTTTCATGATATTTTCCTCAAAAGGCAAGGAAATTGAGCTTAGAGGTATCCAAGGGAAACCCTCTAAGGTGATAAGCTCTAATAGGCACATGACAAAATTACTCAAAAAGGGACACCGTGGTGTAATTTCACAATTGTGATCACTAGATGTTCAAACACCTATATCCTTCACTCCATTGGATCTCCAAGTAGTTGTCAACAATCATTCCAAGGTATTTGGAGAAATTCCTAAGGGCCTTCCACCTACTCGAGATCATGACCATGCTATTCATTTGCAATCAGGAAGTGTATCACCTTACATGTATCCATATGCACAGAAGAGTGAGATTGAGCATGTGATCCAAGAAATGTTATAGGTCGACACCATTCAACCTAGCCAAAGTTCTTTCTCCCCACCATTGGTGATGGTTACGAAAAAGGATGGTTCATGGCATATGTGTCTAGTTTATTGAAAACTCAACAAAATAACCATCAAAGATAAGTTTCCTATTCCTTTCATTGATGGATTATTAGATGAATTAAATGGAGCACTTTTCTTTACTAAGTTGGATCTTTGTTCGGGATATCATCAAATCAAAATGAGGTAGGAAGACATTCCTAAAACGACCTTTAGAACACATGAATGTCATTATGAGTTTATGGTTATTCCATTTGGACTTATTAATGCACCTTCAACATTTCAAAGCTTGATGAATTCTATTTTCAAACCCTTCCTTAGAAAACTTGTGTTAGTATTTTTTTATGACATACTAATCTAAAACAAATCTTGGGAAGGGCACATTGACAGAGTATTACAACTATTGGAAGAGAAACAAATTTATGCAAATCCTTCCAAGTGTTCCTTTGGGGTTCAAGAAGTGGAATATTTTGGTCATATTGTATCTCATGAAGGTGTAAAAGTGCGCCCTAACAAAATTAAAGCTATGAGGGAATGACCAATTCCAAAAACCTCACTATATACATTGTAGAAATTCAATATTGGCACTTCTAGAATTAAAATTCACAATTTCAAAATCAAAATTGACACATTCAAATTTACACTTTTTGAAACCCATGTTGACACTTTAAGAATCTAATTTTGCATTTTAGAAACATTGACGTTCACACTTTCAAAAATGAAATTCACAGTTTTTATTCTAGATTCATACTTGTTAGTCGAGATTTAATGAAATGATCATGTGTACATTAGATCTTCCTAAAATGTCAATTCCCAATTTGTGATATGAAAATTCGACCTCTTGGATTTGCAAGTATGTTTCACAATGTAGAAGTGTTGCTTAGCATCTACCTCCCCATTTTCACATACTCGACATAACCTTTCATTCACAATGTAGAAGTGTTGCTTAGCATCTACCTCCCCATTTTCACATACTCGACATAACCTTTCATTGTATGACTCATTTGGTTATTCCCATCGTCTTGTTTCACATTTCACCCCATGTGCATTGGTTCTTAGTTGTGCTATTACTTTTTTTCATGCAATGGGATGCAAAGCTTCAAGTAGTTTCACACAAGTTGATCTCCTCCTCTCTGTTGAAGTTGTAATATTTGTTGTTTTATTTCATGATGTTTTGTCCATTTTCCCTTCTTGTAACATGAGCTTATATATGACTTTTTATTACCTTTTATTTGTTGGGCACTTTTCTCTTCTATATCCCACTCTTCAAACCATTTTATGCACTATTAGTTCCATGTTTTATTCCTCATTTTTAGCTCATATTGGTTGATTTTCATCGGAATCCTATCAGTTTCCATGGTTTCCATTTTCTGTCTATACAAAATCAATTTTCTTAGTGCCTTTACTATTATCAAGTATAGTCTTGTTTTAGCTAGAGGCATCTTGTAAGCAGTGTTGCTTTTTACTCTTAGATAACTTGTTGTTAAGGTTTTTTTCACTTATTCAACCCAATCTCTTATATTTCTAGACATACTTGGTTCCCATACTTCACATCCACAAAGGAGTACTGGGGCTATGAGCATTTGAAAGAGGGAGCACACCATTTGCCAGTGGAATACCTCTTTTGTCTTGCATCAATTTTGCAACTGAAAGAATGCCTTCAATTTTCCTTGCAGGTCTTGCTTCGTGCATGCATCCCAACTTAGCTTCTCATTGAAGTCTAGTCCCCAATATTTCTAGTTTTGGGTTACTCTAGTTGCTCGCCTCGAAGTTTATTTGTGGTTGTTTTTGTTCCTTATTTTTAGTCAAAAGACTATTATCTTAGTTTTTCTCATGATCACATTCATTCCAAACTCCATGCAAAAGGACTCTAAGGCCTCTAGATGACCATGCAGGTTATGTAGTGTCCTAGTTGTTGTTGTCACATCATTTGCATACAACAAGATCTTTATGATAATCCTCTGTGTTTGCTCCTCCTCCACCTTACCTATTTATAACAAGATCTTTATGATAATCCTCTATGTTTTCCTCTCCCTCACCTTACTTGTTTATCCATTTCTCTAGTTTATCTATAAAAAACCCAATAGTGTCGGGGGGAAAGGGAAAGACTATTTCTCCCTGATGTTGTTTTTGAAGCTCTCTAAAAGACCTTCAATAGTTCTGATATTAGCCTTTGACTACTCATATATATTGCAACTTCCCTCCAACCATTTGAGACCCCCATTTTTGTCAACCTGTATTGTAGTTTATCCCTAGGGATGGTGTTGAAGGTTGTTTTGAGATGGACAAAAAATCCCCATGATTCTTCATCTTCTTTGTCCCAAGTCTTTTCTATATATATGTACCTAAGTGTGAGGTGATGGAGAGCTTTGTTGAAGACAAAATTTTCCTTTGTCTCTTTAGTCCCTTTCCTCTTTTTGTTTGCTCATTTTTTTAAATCCATAATCCCTCCTATGAGTTTGGCAAACACTAGGGTGATCATGATAGTTATGTAGTTCCTTGTGATGTTTTTGTCTCCTCTTTTGAATATGGGTAAAATGATGCCTATTGCCACATTGTTTGAAACCCCCTCTTTAACCATCTTATTGAGTAGGGTTGTGATGTGTCACTTGAGGGAATCCTTTCCCTATTAAATTATCATTCTTGCAACACTTCATTGTCTTTTTCTTTTCCCAATGCCATCTTTTTGAAACCCTTTTGCACATCCTCTTTTGTGAAGACATTTTCCTTTATGTTGATTTTCAGTGGTTGTTTTCTCTTTGTTGAATTTTTCGTCCAAAGTTTTCATTGACATAATTACTGGGTCAATGTGATATCATTGGTTACCCCTTTATTTTTAGTTTTCCTTTGCCATGTTCAACATTTTTAGTTGTCTTAACCTCATAAGTTTACATTTGTATATTCTTCATAATTGAATGATATAAAGTGGCAATCTCTTTGTTCTTGTCTTTTTTGTATATTGCTTGTATTTCCTTATGCTCTTCATTGAACTATGAATGTAACTGAATTTTTTTTTACGTTGGCCTTCTTTTACTCGAGGTTTTAGCTTTGTCACTTTCCCATGCTATTTTGAATTGCCTCCATTAACTCTTTGCATCGATCCATTTTTTTTTTTTGTCTATGACTAAATATGACAGAGAATTAAGCAAACATTATACACCCAATCACAAAGTAATAAATAATGTATATGTTGGGATATACACTAATAGATCTAAAGCCTATGCTATGTAAGTCGAGTTGGACTAATCGCCATTGAATATGAAACACTAAAATAGAAATGTTAGAATATACGTTATTATACAAATAGAAATGTTAGAATATACGTTATTAGTCCCTGCCAAGGCCAGGGACTAATAGCGATGAGTTCATCGTTGACTGGCTATTAGTTTAGGGTTGAATTTAGATTTTTGTTTTATATCAAATGTGTAACATAGGAAATTAAAATATGTATTTTTTTTAATAATAAAAAAAAATATTTTTCTAACATTTGATTGGTTAATATCTTTCAAGTGTTATTGCAGGCTTCACGTCATTCAATGTATTGACAATTAATAGATTTGACAATGTAGTCAACCAATTGTACTGGGAAGGGTTTCCTCGTCTGCTCTTCTCTGCTTTGTCTGTAAGTGCTCTCTCTCTTTCTCGAAAACCCTGAGGCTCCATTCCAACCAAAATGAAGTCATGTCGGTCGGTCAGTCTGAACTTTTGCGTAGGGGGATAATACAGCTGCTTGAACTGATTTCCTCCTCACATATCTCTCTGCAGGTCGAAAGAGCCGCCAGTACACAAATCATCCTGGGCTTGACGACTAAAGGCAGTAATAGAACTAAAGTTTCGTTAACCTAACTGCTACATTTTATGTAGTTGTCCCTGGACTGGTATTAGATCGAGTACAAACACACAATGGGCCACGGGAAGTTTGAGATAAAACGGATGGAGAATACTACAAATCGACAAGTGACTTTCTCCAAGCATCGAAATGGATTGCTGAAAAAGGCGTATGAACTGTCTGTGCTTTGCGATGCGGAAGTGGCGTTGATCATCTTTTGAAGCCGTGGAAAATTGTATGAGTTTTCCAATAAGAGGTATGGAGCTTCCAAATTACGAAATCGAGGAAAAGACCACGGAAGAATTTTTCAGGCATTTTGCTGAAGGTAAGCGGGATATCCCAGCTCTATTTTCAGAGTGTTTCGTGCCATATAAGTTAATTTAGAGCTTACAAATGGAAGAGGAACCTAATAAAGCATAGGAAACATGTTTCAGGTTCGAATCTGGCGCTCGTTTAGCCATCAGTGTTTAACAGGGGGAGTCTGAAGAGTCTCCGTCGAAGAAGGGGGAAGAACTTGTCGGGCATTTTGACGGAAATGAGTGTCACTCACAGGCATCCGAGCCAGGCCAGGGTTCCACCTAAAAGTAGCGGAAATGAGGTCTACAATATCCTTCCCATGCACAACATGCTAGCGGATCATCCCGCGCTGCGGTTTCCGGAGGTTTGAGCGGCCGCTGACGCACTGAAAAGTATAGGCGGGTTCCGAATCCCTCCCTATGCCCAATAGGACCCTAGTATGGATCTTCTCAACTGGTTAGGCGTTTTCTTTGGTTTCCAGAAGGATAATGTCCGGAACCAGCGAGAACATCTTATCCTGCTGCTAGCTAATAGCCAGATGCGGCTGCAACCGCCTCCGGATGACATAGCCTAAAAAACTATGACAGTTGGTGTGCATATCTGGCCCGGAAGTCCAATGTTTGGATCTCAGACCACAGGAGAGCCAGTATAGATGAGTGCAGGGAATTGCTGTATATTTCTCCGTATCTTCTAATATGGGGGGAGGCTGCCAATTTGAGGTTTCTGCCAGAGTGTCTGAGCTACATTTTTCATCACATGGCCATGGAGCTGAACAGGATTTTGGAGGATTATCTGGATGAGACTACAGGA
>ML793910.1:166598-188064 GCA_009831015.1 Picea engelmannii
ATCCTTACCAATTGCAGCGCAAAGCCAATTTCTGGCACCAAGTTGCCTGAGAATTGGTTGTTTTGAATGGCCAACTGCGATAGATTTTTTGCATTTCTGATCTCGGCGCTGATTTCGCCGACAAAATTGTTGAAGCTCAGATCAACAATATTGACATTAGGCAGACCCCAGATTCCCGCAGGCACTCTACCGCTGAGACGGTTGCTATTGACTCTGAAGCGTATTAACCTTTGGCAGGCCCCGTAAGAGATAGGCAATCCTCCCGTGAAATTGTTTTCAAGAACAAGAAAGTACTGCAGGTTTCCTCCTCTGCAGATGTCTTTAGGCAGCGAGCCATTGAGCCGATTTTGCGACGCGTCCAGCATGTTGAATTTCGACAGGCTGCCGAGCTTCTGCGGTAATTGGCCTGTAAGATCATTCTGATAGATCGACAAGCCTTCCAGAAGCGGTAATTCCCCAATGCTCTCGGGAATTTGACCCGAAAGATTGTTGATCTGGAGCTGTAAGTACGATAAATTCTTCAAATTCCCGAGCTCTTGGGGAATGCTGCCCGTAAGACAGTTGCCCGACGCATCGAAGTCCTGCAGTGACGTGAGATCGCCCAATTCGGGAGGAATACTCCCGCTGAAATAGTTGTCGAAGAGCTCCAGGTGATAGAGCTTCTTCAGGTTGGATATTTCTTTGGGAATGGATCCATTGAGGCTGTTGTTAGAGAGATCCAGGAGGTCCAGCTCTGTGAAATTAAAGATGAAAAGCGGGATTTCTCCTATCAAATTGCAGGTGGCCAAATACATGGCGTTGAGTTTCTTCAAACTCATGAGTTGTTGGGGAATTGTGCCAGGAGTGAAGGAATTCTCTGCAAGGTTGAGGGAGGTGAGCTCTGGTAAATTTCCCAGAGAAGCAGGGAATTGGCCTTTGAAGTTGTTGGTCGTGAGGTCGAGTATCTTCAAGGACTTTAATCCAGAAAAGTCTGGCAAAGTGCCGGACAGAGAATTTGTGGTCAGGTTGAGGGATTGGAGGTTGCTGCAATTCATGAGCGGTGGTGGTAGAATCCCATACAAGTTATTGAAACCCAAATGAAGCTTTTTCAAGCTCTGCAAATTGCATAGCCCGGAATAGAGAGGGCCGTTAAGAGATTTGTCTTCAAGTGCGATTTCAATGACCATACCTGTAGAATTGTCGCAGGTGATTCCATCCCAATTGCAAGGAGCATTGGCAGAGTCTAGCATCCAGTTTTCCAATGCATTATAGGGATCAGCTTTGAAGCTTTCCTTCATTTGCAGGAGGATTTGTGCTTCTTGATGAAGAGCGTGGCACCATGGATTAACAATGAATGATGCCAAGCTCCATAGACAGACCAGCCAGCTCAGACATGGAGTCCAGACCGCAGTGCTCTTCGTCTCCATCTTTTCTTCTGGTAAGTCAATAAAAGAAGTGGATGAAGCTCTGCCCAGTTTTCTAGCTGCTGCATAGATATTAAAGAACGGTAACACATGTATCTTGAACTCAACTTTTGTCTTTGATGTACAGTGAACATTATTGATTCATCCAGAATCTTCTTGGAAGTGGTGGATGACTCAGATTGCTTAGGCAGAGACCCAGAGTGTTTAAGTTCATAATACATCCAGAACACATAAGGAGTGTATGAATGTGGTTCTCCTTCATTGCAAATTTCCACCGGTGGACGAATATGGTTCTCTATGATTGGAAATCTTTCCACAGACTCTTGACTTATGAACGATGTGGGGACCCGATATGATAAGATTTTAGTTGGATTCAATATTATTTAATGTTAGAGTTTCAATGCACATTCGCTTTGAGTTGTAAGCTCACTTAAGTGATCTTATCCACGGAGCTTTTACGGGCCTATTTCATTGTATAAATAAATCTTCATTCTGGTACATGATTACATATAGATCTAGTTTAGATCATTTATTTTATTTCTGGTTTGTAGAAGTGTTTGGTGCTGCAGTGTGATCTTGAAGAGTTTTTATCTCTTTCATGGTATTAGAATAATCTTTGTAAATCCTTTCTCATATTTTTCTGATACTTGTGCACGCTGTCTAATCTTCAATATCGTTGCTTGTGAGGTTTTGTAAGGTGTTGGTTTTTTTCCAACAAATCGGTCTCTCCTAATCCCCTGCCATCTGAACAAGAGCCCTTTCTTTGCTCAATTATAGTTGAATTTTTTGTGTCTATTGGCAGCAAATAAAAGGCGCCTCGTCCCATATCGGCAGGTGACACCCTGTTTGCAAATTAGTGGGCGACAGAAGTGTTGAAGTATCTTCATCATACGGGATATCGGTATGTTGTCTCTTTTTCACGGAGCAGATTTCAAAGTGTTTTGGAGAAAGTTTTATTTTGTTTAATTATTAAGACAAGAGTGAAAAACTCATCTCCACTTTTTTGTAACCAAACCACATATCGTGGTACGTGTGAGTTGTTGAAACGTTGTTGGTCTCTTTGTTTAGAGCCTAGGTTTCCAGTGTTTTTCGGATTATACACCCAGATCTAGTATTTTGTTTTTGTATTCTCTATTGATAAAATGGCGGAATTGAGGACAATCGATCTCCTTACTCCCCATAATTATCATTGTACATGGAAACTTAAAATACAACAGTGTCTGGGACTTTGGAAAACTTTAGGTGAGAATCAACCCACATTTACTAAGGAAATGGAGAAATTTGCTTATTGAAACAAGCTCGATGAAGCCATGAGGTTGATCGGGTTACGTGTTTCAGATAGTTTGCTATTCCATCTTGATGGATGTAAAACTCCAAAGCAAAGCTAGAATAAGTTGGCTTCATTATTTGGAAAAGTCAACGAGTTTAGGGCCTTACAGTTGAAAGCATAGCTATCTTCATTGGTCCCTGATGAACATGCTTCCATTAAAGACTATCTTGCGAAGTTCAGGTCATTATTAGCCTGGTTGAAAGGATGTAGAAAAACCAAATCCGATGAGTGCATTTTCTTGATTCTATACAAATTGAAAGGTCCTTATCAGGTATTTTCTTCTACATTGGATGCACTAGGAGATGAATTTAATTTGAGCTATTTTGTCATGCCTAACAAGAGAACAATCCAAGCTTCAACAACTAGATGCTCTTTCTAGCTCTACAAATCAAGCTCTTTTGGCCCATACCTCCAAAGGTGAGAAGAAAGCCTCATATAAAAAGAAGAAATATTATGCACAAGGTGGTGAGACTCCCTCCAAACTTCAGCAGAAACCAAAATCATCTCCATCTTCCAAGTCTGGTGAGTCTTTCTCCAAGATAAAGAAGAAAAAGTCAAATGAAACTTCCAACTTTTGTGGTGGTCAAGGGCATCTAGAATCAAAATGTTGGAAGACATTGATCCAGGTGGATATTGGTGGTGACCCACCTATTCCAACTGGCTCCTCTTGTTCGTTTTTAGTTCAACATGTTCTTTTGTACTTCTTTGTAATTGTGGGTTCTACACTTCTGGGGTTGTCTGAAGCCTTACGCATCTTCTAGGTGGATACTGGTGGCCTCTCACCTAATCCAACCAGCTTATTTTGTATGTTTTCATGTCAACACATCTTGTTGTACTTCCAGGGTCGTTTTGGAGGCCTAAACAATTTTTTTGGCTTGCCACAATCAAACTGTAGATAGAGTCAAAGTTTGATAGTGTAATGTGTAGCTCTCTGAAAGACCTTTCCAACGGGGTATCACACGCCTAAAACGAAGGTTGTATGCAAAATTTACGACCCCAAGAAGTTGAGGTACCAACTTACCCATAGGGGCCTACATGACTTTTGACATTTCACCTCCCAGGGTTAGGTTTTTGGATGTCTATGGTTTTGGCATTCATGAGTAATATAAAAAAGGTCTCTGGAGCTTCATTGTAATCATTCTGCTCAGACAGATGCGCGTAGCAGCCACATCTCTTCTCAATGATAACTACCACCATTCGAGAAAGTGTTTTGAGTTCTGCAGTTTTATAGTTTCATCCTATTTTCATTTATTCAATATAAGATATTGTTCACTGGATATCTGTGTAATTCTTCATATCTCTGTGTTTATTGTATTCAGACTGTTAATCAGTTTGTTTCACTCCTAAATCCGGATCATAAACTTAAGGCTTTGAATGAAGCCATGCAACAACAAAAAACATTATGTGTCCAAACCTTCTTCGATAGGTAAAGGGCATGCCTTATCTGCTCGGGCCTTGTATGCATCTTCATATAGTTTGATATTTGATTTAGGTGTTGGCCTGTTTACAAGCTAAGTGTGCTTGTCATTGATGGCAAGATCAGAGTGTGAAATGACGACAAACAGGAAAGCTGCAATGATAGCATCGAGAATGATGATGATCATGAGAAATTGTTGTCTACAAAGCTTTGAGGGAATAACGCAAAGTCACACGCAGAGTGCAAGTGTGCACCAGGGCTGAGGTTAACTAGTTGCCAAAGCTCGGGAGAGATAGCATTCTCAGGAACTTAGACGGACATTAGAAATCCTTGGAGGGAGAAACACAGATAGTCGTGCGTCGCTAGATTCAGTAAAACTGCAAGGAGGATAAGGCCGAGAAGCTATCCAACACTCGAGAGATAGGAGTCGTCGGTCTCAGGGAAGATTGAACCGTTGATTTGGCACCCATGGATATCGGGAATTCGAGAATCAGGAGAATAGAGGTGAGCCAACCTCCACAGTTGCGAAATGCGAAATCGTGATAAGATCTGAGCCGTTAGATCGTGGGGAACGTGAGTCGTTGATTTGGCACCCGTGGATATCAGGAATTCAGGAATCGGGAGAATAGAGATGAGCTAACCTCCACTCCGTGAAATGCAAAATCGCGATGAGATCTGAGCCGTTGAATCAAGAGGACACGTGGCGGGAGATCAACATTTCACTAACTCGCAAATCAGGAAAGTCAAAGGTAATAGTTGTAGAAAATCGCGATATGCGAAGTCATGAAATGATCTGGGCCGTCAGATCACCGAGAGATCTCGATCGTTGATCTGATATGAATCATTTTGGAGTTTCGCGAGCTGGGAGTTTTGAGGCAACTCACAGCAGGAAATCACGATTTGATCACAACCATCGATCAAAGGGAGAATAAGGACTGTTGATTCGAGAAGGACATATGGCAGACCATGTTAGTAGACTACGTCAACAAGGACACGTGGCGCAATCAAACAATGACAAGTGTCAAGTTGATTCGGCATTTCAGGGACGTGGAAACCATAAATCCGAGTGACATGTGGAAGTTGCTCAGCTCATGACATGTCATTGACTGACGCAAGAGTTACATCACTCTGAGAGTTTTGTTTCAGGATTTTTATCACCAGTACTCACCCAAAGACCTGAAGTCCCAAAGGCCGAAGTCCCGGAGCGGAGGATAGCCATTGGATTAAAGAGGACACGCGTCAATGGATTGTCAACTATGGGAAAAAGCGAAGGAAGGATGAACGAGAGTTTGAGAATTGAAATCTATGAAGTCCGGAGACACGAAGGAGATCTCGACCATTGATCCGAGAGGGACATGCGTCGTTGGATCGTGAACTCCAGGTGAAATGCTCCAGGAGAAAATGAGAAGTTGAGAATTGAAACTCCTAGAGCCCGGATCGTGAAATTGATCTTGTTCGTTGGTTTGGAGGGACACATGTCATATGATCTCTGAGACTAAGGATCGCGCGTGGATAAAGGAAAGAAGGAAGAACCGTCGATTGAAGAGGATAGATGTCAACAGATCTTCCATTTCGGAAGATATCCAGTCACCAACAACATGGCTTGAGAGTTGAAACTCCCGGAGCCCGGATCACGAAGGAAACCTCAGCCGTTGATGGAGGTAGGAGAGATCTGGTTCGTGGACTCGAGAGGACAAATCTGAACCCTTCATTCAAGAGCATCGTCAAGATTGTGAGATCGACAGTCGTGCTCCATTGCGGGGCCAAAACATGCTCGAGCCTTAATTTTTCATGGATGGGCCCGCAATCGTGTGGTCACATGAAGCTCATAGCCCACGGTCATATCGAGACACTAGACCAAGATCAGGAAGCGCCTTCTGAATAGGCGTTTGGTCACCGATGGTGGTCATGTGAAGGAATGGGCTTAGAAGCCAAAGACGCCACAGACGACTAACTGTAACTGCCAGAGAAGATGAAGAGTCTCAACTACCAGAGAAGCTAAGGAATCTCATCATAACGACCATTGATGATGAACTCATAGGAAATAGAACCACCAGAGAAGATGGAGAGTTGCCATGATGATCAGGAGAAGACTAAATGTGAGAAATGCATGCATAACAGAGTTGTGAAGCGATTCTGCTGTAAATCCATGGAGGAGTAAGGAAGAGCTGCAGTGAACAACCTGTGGGGTAGAACATTGACGTTGTGAAGAGCATGCAAAGGTATTGCGCATGAAGGATGCAAAAGGTGCACTTAGAGTATAAAAATGTAGAACATAGAAGAGTTGGTTACAACTGTGGATTATGATTCATGCATGTAGAAACATGCTGTGTGCAGGAGTTGAAGTGCAGAAGAAGCAAGGAAGAAAAATGAATATCTGAGAGAAGAACATAAAGCGCAGTAGATGCGAGGAGAGAGACATTGATGCAGGAAGGGAAGAGTAGTGTAGCAGAACAATGATGAGAATGGTAAGCCATAGATAAATGTTGTATCACTATGATAAAGTTGTGAAAAGAAAAGATTTATATTTCAGTGTGGTAGGGAGGTGCTAGAGAGGACTGTTGTCCTCAGAAGTTTCAAGTGGGTGCTTGAACACAGGGAGTTGTATCTTCCATCTGGTTGTAGCCAAGAAAACTAGGGTGGCAGGGTGGTGCAAGGGAGAACTATTGTTCTCTGTTATACAGGTTGGTGCCCGTGTGACTAGAAGTTGGTTCTGGAACACTCAGGGAGTAGGTGCTTCTTTCCAATGGTGCTAGAGAAACCAGAGAGTTGGTGCTCTCAGCAAGTTGTAGCTTGTAAATCATAGGTGGTAGCCTCACAATGAGTTGGAGCTCATAAAAATGATAATGTACAAAAAATAAAGATTACTTATCATATCAAGAAGAAGAGGTTTTTCGCTTTATGGGTTTCCTCAGGAAATATCTGTCTCTGTATATTTCATGTGTGTGATTGATGTTGAATATTCTATTGCTTACCTCCCTGCATTATTTTGATTTTCATTGAGCGCTTTGTAAAGAGTTTAAAATAAGCATAATTGTTTAAGCACGGTAACGACTGATTCACCCCCCCCTCTCAGTTGTCCAACAATTGGTATCAGAGTCAGTTCCTTTTATCTAAGGGTAGATCCTAGAGCTTAAACATGATTATCCATGAAGGAACTTCAACCAATAAGGCCCCCTTGTTCAATGGAACAAACTTTGCCTTCTGGAAAGTTAGGATGAGAACCTACATAATGGCTTTAGGTGCAGATGTCTGGGATGTGGTAGAGACTGGTTATGTAAATCCAGTTGTACTAGCCTCTAAGGATGACAAGCTAGAATTCAACTTCAACGCTAAGGCTATGAATGCTATTCTGAGTGGGCTTGCAGAAGCATAATTTGTAAAAGTTATGCACTTAGAATCTGCCAAGGAAATGTGGGACAAACTCATTAGTAGTTATGAAGGTAATGAGAAGGTAAAGGATGCTAAGCTTCAAACCTACAGATTACAGTTTGAACAACGAAAGATGAAAGAGGATGAAACTGTTGGGAAGTACTTTATGAGAGTTAAAGAACTAGTGAATTCCATGAAGAGTCTTGGTGAGAAGTTTGAATACATAGTTTTAGTCCAAAATATTTTAAGATCTTTGCCAGTTAGGTTCAACCCAAAGGTCTCTGCCATAGAAGAACTTAATGATCTAAAAACTATGCCTTTTGATCAACTTCTAGAAATGTTGTCTGCATATGAAATGAGGATAGGTAAAGATAAATCCACATCTAGAGAAGCATCATTTAAAACTGATAAGAATGAGGATTCTAAGCTGGATGAAATTGAAGAAAAAATAGTGAGAAGACTAATGAAAGGATCAGGCAAGTACCAAGGCAAATTGCCCTTCAAATGTTTCAACTGTGGAAAGATAGGTCACTTTGCATCTAAGTGTCCACACAAGAAACATGATTAGAATTTTGAAGGAGAAAAGAAGTTCAAACCCAAGAGATTTGGTAAAAAGAAAAGTTTATGCGTAAACAATGACGACTCTTCAGAAGACACAGATAGTGACTCCTCGTGTGAAGATAAGGTTAATGAATTTATGCTTATGTCCCAAGAGGATTATGATAATAAAATCACATGAAGTAATGTTGACGATAAAGAAGTTGTGGTTGAATTGGAAGGAGAACTGATTAGTGCTCTAGAAGAAATTGCCAGACTCAGATCTAAGAAGAAAAAGAAAAAACAATTGATGATACAGTTTGAGAAAGACAATAAAGAACCTAATGAATACTTTTCCCTGCTAAAAGTGGAATTAGAAGAGGCAAAGAAAATAGAGGACAATATGAAACAACAGTTATCAGAAAAGAAGGCAAGATGTGAAGCCTTGGAAGAAGAGGTAGTAAAAACCAGAAAAGAGATGGAAAGGTTTAAAACATTGTATCTTCAAAACCTTCCAAGCATTAAAGCCACAACAGAACTAAATGACATTCTGAGCAAACAAAGATCTCCGTTGTTGAAGATTAGTTTAGGTTATGTAAATGGTTCAAGCAACAAACAATCAGAAAACAAAGAGCCAGTAAAGATGATCAAGTTCCAAGCCAACAGATAATCAGACCATGAGAGTACTCTGTCACCTAAAGCTAATAAAGAAAAGATGATCCATGATAAAAAACAAAGAGATCAGAAGATGGAGCGACAAATGCCAAGAAGAAGGCCATCCTTTAGGTACCAAAATTTCTTTCATGGCTACTATTTTTATTGTTCTAATTTTGGTCATAAGATTGTAAACTTTCAAATTAAGTTTAGAGACATGCAACTGAGGAGGTCAAGAAATAGACAATCTTTACAACATAAAAAAAAGAAACCAATGAATAGACAATGTAGCACCAATCACTTTGACCTACTAAACAATGAGCTCATATGTTATAATTGTAATAACTTCAGCCACAAAGCTGCAAACTGCCATTTGAAGAAGTACAAGGCAGATCCAAGGATAAATCCTTTAGCTAGAAATGCCAACACATGGAAAAAGAAAGACAGTGAAAAATGTGATCTAGTACTTTCAGCTCAAAAACAAAAAGACCCCTAGTATATAGACAATGGATGTTCCAAGCACATGACTGGAGACAAGGATAAGTTTCTATCTATAAGTAAAAGAAAAATAGGAAATGTAACCTTTGGAAATGATGAACCAGGTAAAATCCAGGGTAAGGGATGGTGAGTTTGAGTAATGGCAAAGGAAAAGCCCAGGATGTTCTACTTGTAGATGGGCTGAAACATAATCTGCTCAGTGTAAGTCAAATGTGTGACAGAGGATGTGAATTGATGTTCACTTCCAAGGATTGTAAGATAAATTCTGTAAACTCAGGACAAGTGGTGGCTAAAGGCATAAGGACAAAAAATAATGTATATGTGCTGAAAGAAGATAAAAAAGAGTGTCATCTAAGAAAACATGATGAAAGATGGTTATGGCATAGGATACTTGGACATCTAAACTTTGACCACTTAATCAAGCTCAAAAATCTTGAGGCAGTAAAAGAGCTTCCAAGAATATCAAAGCCACAAGACTCTATGTGTAAACCCTGCCAAGTAGGAAAGCTAACCAGGAAACAGTTTAAATCCAAGAGCTCTACTTCAACAGAGAAACCACTCCAATTAGTTCATATGGATTTATGTTGACCATTAAGACAAGAAGGCACAAAAAAGGAAAACTACTTTATGCCGATCATTGATGATTACTCCAGACTTACTTGGGTCGCTTTTCTCAAAGAAAAAGCTGAAGCATTTGAGAAATTTAAAATATTTAAGGCTTTAACTGAGAATCAAACAGGAAAGAGGTTAAAGGCAGTAAGATCAAACAAAGGAGGGGAATTTATGTCAAGTGAGTTCAAGGAATTCTGTGATAAACATGGGATCAAAAGTGAATACACAATCCCAGGAACTCCACAACAAAATGGAGTAGTTGAGAGGCAAAACATAACAATTTAGCAAATGGCTAGGTCAATGATGAATGAAAAGAACATTGGTCAAACCTACTGGGTAGAATCAATACACACAACAATCCATATTCTTAAAAAAGATCACCTCAGACCACACAGTGACAAGACTCCTTATGAACTGTGGCATGGAAGACCTGCTACAATCAAACACTTCAAAGTCCTTGGGAGTAAGTGCTACATAAAGAATAATAATGAAAACCTTGGAAAGTATGATGACATGGCTGATGAAGGCATCTTCTTAGGGTATGCGACAAACAATAAAGGATACAGATGCTATAATAAGAGGCTGCATAAATTGGTTGATTATATTGACATAAAGGTTGATGAAAGAGTCCCAGTAAGAGAGGTGAGCAATACTGAATCGACAACAGAGGATATAGTTGAAGATGAAGTTGAACAGGTCCAAGAATCAGAACAAGAAGACTCTGAGTCAGATGAAGATGCAAATACTCAGGCAGACTCAAATCAGCAGACAACATCTAATCCTTCCCCCAAAATTACTCAAAAGAATAATCTTGCAAGTCAGATAATTGGTGAGAAAGACAAAGGTGTACAAACCAGGAGAAGGATAATAAAAAATACCAAGCAATCACATATGGCCTTCATATCCATGGTGGAACCCAAGAACTTCAATGAAGCCAGTGAAGATGTAAATTGGTTAAAATCAATGAATGAGGAATTGGACTAGATTGAAAAGAATGACACTTGGGAACTCGTTCCTAGGCCAACAAATAAAAATGTAATAGGATCCAAATGGGTCTACAAAAATAAGATGAATGAGAAAGGAAATATTGTAAGAAATAAGGCTTGATTGGTCTGCAAAGGATATGCTCAAATAGAAGGACTGGACTTTGATGAAACATTTGCACCTGTAGAAAGATTAGAAGCTATTAGAATGTGTCTTGCCTATGCTTGTCATAAACAGTTTAAATTCTATCAAATGGATGTCAAGTCAGCTTTTCTAAATGGAGATCTAAAAGAAGAAGTCTATATGGAACAACTAGAGGGTTTCCAACTGTCAGATAACCCTAACTTTGTCTACAAGCTGAAGAAAGCCTTATATGGGTTGAAACAAGCTCCTCGTTCTTGGTATCACAGACTGGATATGTATCTACAAGACAAAGGGTTCAAGAGAGGGACAATTGACAACAATCTATATATCAAAATAGACGATAATGATCTGCTCATTGTGTTGGTCTATGTAGATGACATCATCTTCGGTAGTAATAATGCTTCATTGGTAAAATAGTTTTCTTTTTCCATGCAGTCTAAATTTGAAATGTCTATGATAGGGGAACTGCTATTTTTCTTGGCCTACGAATTACTCAGAGGTCTGAAGGAATATTTATTTCTCAAGAAAAATATCTAAGATAAATGTTGAAAAGGTTTCAAATGGAAGATTTTAAACCTATGAGCACACCTATGGTCACTGGATGTAAGTTAAACAAGGATGATGATTCACCTGATGTTGATCAGAGTTCATATAGGTCTATGATAGGCAGCTTATTGTACATCACAACATCTAGTCCAGACATAATGCATGCTCTTGGAATGGTACAAAGGTATCAGGTCGCACCTAAACAAAGTCATTTGTTAGCTGTCAAAAGAATATTCAAATACTTGAAAGGAACAATGGACTATGGCCTATGGTATCCTAGGAATCCAAATTTTCAACTATCAGTCTATTCAAATGTTGATTGGGCTAACTATGTGGATGAAAGGAAAAGCATGAGTGGAGGTGCATTCTTCTTAGGAGATTCCCTTGTATCATGGTTGAGCAAGAAGCAAGGTTCCATTTCCTTATAACCTACAAAAGCTGAATATATTGTAGCTGCCACATGTTGTACCCAAGTATTGTGGATGATTCAAACACTTGCAGACTTGGTGGTAAAATGTATTGCACCGATCCCAATTCATTGTGATAATACCAGTGCAATCAGTCTGTCAAAGAACTCTGTGTTCCACTCCAAGACCAAGCATATACCCATCAAGTATCACTTTTTGAGGGAACAGGTGACCAACACTGTTGTTTCTTTGCATTATATTCCTTCCAAAGATCAGATTGTTGATATCTTCACTAAATCGCTTGCAAAATCTCAGTGTGAGTATCTATGTGAGAAGTTGGGCGTGAACCCATTATCAACCTAAGAGGGTCCATCCTATCAGGGGGAGTATATATTGGTTGACTATATGATACCTTCGACAAGTATTACAACAGCTCAGGGGGAACCTGTTTTCTTTGACATTGATGTCAAAGTGAGAGAAAAGGAGTGGTCTGGATGCTATAGGTGGAGGTCTAAACAGATTAGTGCAGCTGTTCAGGGTTGCCATCAATGCCAAAGGGGGAGATTGTTGGAATGTTTACAAGCTAAGTGTGCTTGTCATTGATGGCAAGATCAGAGTGTGTAATGACGAAAAACAGGAAAGATGCAATGATAGCATCGGGAATGATGAAGATCATGAGAAATTATTGTCTACAAATATCAAGAGGAATAGCACAGAGTCGCACGCAAAGCGCAAGTGTGCACCAGGGCCGAGGTTAACTAGTTTCCAAAGCTCAAGAGAGATAGAGTTCTCAGGAACTTAGATGGACCACATAAATCCTTGGAGGGAGAAACACATATATCCATGCGTCGCTAGATTCAGTAAAACTAGGAGGAGGATAAGGCCAAGAATCTATCCAACACTTGAGAGATAGGAGCCGTTGGTCTCAGGGAAGATCGAATCATTGATTTGGCACCCGTGGATATCGGGAATTAGGGAATCGAGAGAATAGAGGTGAGCCAACCTCCACAGTCGCGAAATGCAAAATCACAATAAGATTTGAGCCATTAGATCGTGGGGAGTGTGAGCCGTTGATTTGGCACCCGTGGATATCGAGAATTCGAGAATTGGGAGAATAGAGGTGAGCCAACCTCCAACTCCACGAAATGCGAAATCACGATGAGATCTGAGCCATTGAATCAAGAGGACACGTGGTGGGAGATCAACATTTTTTTGACTCACAAATCAGGAAAGTCAAAGGTGATAGTTGTAGAAAATCGCGATATGCGAAGTCACGAAATGATCTGGGTCGTCGGATCACCGAGAGATCTCTACTATTGATATGATATGAATCATTTCAAATTTTCATGAGTTGGGAGTTTCGAGGAAACTCATAGCAGGAAATCACGATTTGATCACAGCCATTGATAAAAGGGAGAACAAGGACCATTGATTAGAGAAGGACATATGGCAGACCATGTCAGTAGATTACGTCAGCAATGACACATGGTGCAATCAAACAATGAGAAGTGTCAAGTTGATTCGGCATTTCAAGGATGTGGAAACCATAAATCTGAGTGACACGTGGCAGTTGCTCGACTCATGACATGTCATTGAATGATGCAAGAGTTATGTCACTCCAGGAGTTTTTCTTCGGGAGTTTTACCACCAGTACTTGCCCAAAGACTCGAAGCCCCAGAGTGGAGGATAGTCGTTGGATTAAAGAGGACACGTGTCAGTGGATTGCAACTCTGGGAAAAAGAGAAGGAAGGATGAACGAGAGTTTGAGAATTGAAATCTCTGAAGTCCGAAGACATGAAGGAGATCTCGACCATTGATCCGAGAGGGACACACATCGTTGGATTGTGGACTCTAGGTGAAATTATCTGGGAGCAAACGAGAACTTGAGAATTGAAACTCCTAGAGCTTGGATCATGAAATCAATCTCGTCCGTTGGTTTGGAGGGACACGTGTCATTTGATCACTGAGACTAAGGATCGCGCATAGATAAAGGAAAGAAGGCAGAACCGTCGACTGAAGAGGACAGATGTTAGCAGACCTTCCATTTCGGAAGATATATAGTCAACAACAACAGGGCTTGAGAGTTGAAACTCCTAGAGTCCGGATCACGAAGGAAACCTCAGTCGTTGATGGAGGTAGGAGAGATCTGGTCCATGGAATCGAGAGGACATATCTTAACCCTTCGTTCAAGAGCACCGTCAAGATCGTGAGATTGACGGTCGTGCTCCATTGCGAGGCCACAACATGGTCGTGCCTTAATTTTTCATGGATGGGCCCGCAATCATGTGGTCACATGAAGTTCATATCCCAAGGTCATATCAAGAAAAGGAGCTAGCGCTCACTAGACCGATATTGGGAAGCACCTTTTGAATAGGCGTTTTGTCACCGTTGGTGGTCATGTGAAGGAAGGGGCTTAGAATCCAAAGACGCCACAAACGATTGACTGTAACTAACATAGAAGACGAAGAGTCTCGACTACCAGAGAAGCTAAGGAGTCTCAGCATAATGACCACTGATGATGAACTTACAGGCAACAGAACCACCAGAGAAGATGGTGAGTTGCCATGATGATCAGGAGAAGACTCGATGTCATAAATGCATGCAAAATAGAGTTGTGAAGCGATTCTGCTGTAAAGCCATGGATGAGTAAGGAAGAGTCGCAGTGAAAAACCTATGTGGTAGAATAGTGACGCTATGAATAACATGCTAAGGTATTTCACATGAAGGATGTAGAAGGTGCACAAAGAGTATAAAAATGCAGAATAAAGAAGAGTTGGGTGCGGTTGTGGAGTATAATTCATGCGTGTAGAAGCATGCTGTGTGCAAGAGTTGAAGTGCAGAAGAAGCAAGGAACAAAAATGCATATCTGAGAGAAGAATAGAAAGTGAAACAGATGTGAGGAGAGAGACATTGATGCAGGAAGGGCAGAGCAGTGTAGCAGAACAATGATAAGACTGGTAAGCCATAGATAAATGTTGAATCATTGTGATAAAGTTGTGAAAAACAAAGATTTATTTTTTAGGGTGGTAGGGAGGTGCTAGGGAGGACTGTTGTTCTTAGAAGTTTCAAGTGGGTTCTTGAACATAGGGAGTTGTAGCTTCCATCTGGTTGCAGCTAGGAAAACTAGGGTGGTAGGGTGGTGCAAGGGAGAACTATTGTTATTTATTATACAGGTTGGTGCCTGTGTGACTGGAAGTTGGTGCCCTACGTGGGTTATAATAGAGCAACCTACATATACACACATTATATAACTGTAGCCCACGTATATGTACAAAAATTTGAATTTTTGACTTTGGATTGAGAAAAATGAATAAATTGAGTCTACAGAGGAGTCTAACAACATTGAGATTCACATGCACTTCATTCGAAAAATCATCCAGGATGATGTTATTCACTTGGAGTGCTTTCCTACTGAAGAGCAAGTTGCTGACATTTTCACTAAACCTTTAGCATCCCCTCGTTTTCTCCAGTTACGATCGATGTTTGGGGTGAAGGAATTTTTCCTTGGGGGGTCATGTTGAGTTCTCCTACCTTCAGTTGTTCACTTTTTCATTTTTATGATGTATTCTCTCTTTTGGGGATGAGTTTTTTTCCTATGGATTTTTCTCCTTTTCTCCATTTATGATAGTTGTATATGGGTACCTTATCGGGCCTTGTTGTCTAGAATCATTTTTTTTTCTCCCTACATTTCGCTTATGGGGGGGTGTTAGAGTTCCAATGTAGATTATCTTTGTTAGATATAAGCTCACATAGGTGATCTTATCTGCTCAGTTGTGACAAATATCACTGGGCCTATTTCATTGTATAAATAAACCTTCATTATTGTACATGGATATATATATATATTTAGTTTAGATAATTCATTATCTCTCTTGTTTGTAGAAGTATTGTTGGACATCGGGTTCAATGTTTCCTGTGAGTTTCATGAAATGGGTTAACCCCCTCTCATGGATCCTAACTTTGGATATTGTGGTAGAGACTAATGCCTGCGGGTTTTGGTCTAAGGACAATGGTAGTCCAACAAATGGTATCAAAGCGATAGGTCTCAAGTTTGAAACTCATTGAACACGCAATTGGGGGGGGGGGGGAGATTGTTGGACATTGGGTTTTGCGCTTCTTAATCCCCTCTCTTGGATCCTAACTCTGACGATTGTGGCAAAGACTAATTTCTGTGGGTTTTGGTCTAATGACAATCGTAGTCCGACAAGTATTTGGTATTGTAGTGTGATCCCGAGGAGTTTTTATCTCTTTCATTGAAACTATAAGATTATTTTCCCATTCATCACATGAAAGTAAAAGCTTTAAAATGCCCCTTTTTTAAGCATGGTGTGGATTGGTGGACAAATATAATTTATTTAAAAGTGAAATTATAGTTATTCTTGAGGCATTTTTTATGATGTGGAAGTTTTGTTTAGGTATTTGTTAAACTTGTTAGTCAATATAGGTTGTTTTTCAATTTGGTTTGGCATTTTACATGGGATATGGGTCCTACAGGGACATGGGATAATTGGGTTGGTCGAGGATGTTAGTGATTGTGGAAATATGGGGTGATGGAGAAAATTATGCATCATGCATTAAGGCAATGAATAGCCTATACCATCTTTCTTCTATCTATTGGATATCACACTATTCACCATCCAATGGACATGGTGGAAAGGGCACATTACCAATCATTGTTTTAGTGGATGATGAATATCATTCGCCGAGGATGATAGGGAGCCATCCATCTCCAAAAACCTATATCATTGTCCATTGAAATGATTATTTATTTATTTAGTTTATTTGAGCCATCTCTAAAATTTAAACTATATATAGGAAACAAAGTATCTTAAAAACTAATATCATCTACATGTGGTAAATAAATGTTTATAAAACATAATTTTTGATAATAAATTAAATTTTTATAATTAAATAAATATAACACAATGTGTTTGGCATAAGATTAACAGACCAGTCAGTTGTATTGCGTCACGCGCAAGTCTATTTGGTTAATCAACAAGACTACATAGCATTACTATCTGTCGTAGTTGTAAGATAGCTAAGAAAACTCCAAATTTTGCAACAATCAACATAAGTTTCTACATAATAGATAATTGGATTATCATTTTGTCTTTTATAACTTAGGTTTCTTAATTGTCAAGATCGACCTAAATCCTACCAATTATAAGCATCTTGAAATTTTATGAAATACATGTTCCTTTGCGATGGATTTCTAATGATGAATAAATGGTAATATATTAGACATAAATGTTGTAGATTAAATTAAATTAAAAAACAACGATTCTTAACCAGATGGTTGTTGCGTTGAGGTTTGTGTCATTGAATTTTATCTTGGATGGTTGATGTGATGAGGTGAGTGTGATTTAATTTTATATTTTGTTTAAACTTGGGAAATCCATTAAGGTGATATTAGGGTTTACTTTCCTTTCATTTTACACAAAAGAGATCAATTAAGATGCTCCAGTTTTATAGCCATTTTTACTTCATTGAAGAGTTCAACAAGTGGTGGTTCTATGCACTCAATTATACACATAATTTCCATCTCTTACTTTGGGTTTCTCAAGTTTTTAATCTTTGCAGTTTGATTCCATGGAAATCTCTTTTGGTTTTCAAAATAAACTGTGAAAAACTCCAATATCATAAAATTCACGACCATGGGGATGTACTAGAAAAAGGAAATATATGTGAAAATAAAATGTCCATTCTATCTACATTATTGTTTTGTGGTTTTCTTTGCAGGCGGTAGGGGGAAAACAAATGATACAATAACTCCAACATGCATTATTGTTTTTTGGATTTCTTTGTAGGCAGTAGAGGGACAACGAATGATACAATATCTTCAATGTTTAGGCTTACGAGAAACAGAACAATTATCTCCAAGAACGAAAAATTTGAGTTGGTTTTTTTCAAGCCAAGTTGTTGCGCATATAAATGGTATATCAACATCTGGTGTGTACTTTCAATCCCTGGTTATAGGTTTTGCAACTTTCCATAGGCTGTCAATGAATTATCTTTTGTAAATTTATAATTTGAAATGAAACTTCCATAACAAATAATAATTGCAATTTGCCTAAAATATACATTGACAACGAAATTCCCTCAATTCTTCAAGAAGTCTTGCTAGTTTAAAAAGCCCCAGGTAATTGAAGTCTAAAACTTCACTAGTATCCATGTTGAATTCCTTATAAACAACATATATTTTAACATCCCCCAGATTAACCATGAAACATTACTATGTGAAAACACAAATAAAAACAGAAATTTTGTTAATCAAACCTTGTAGCTTACCAACTAATATTTAACACATATTCAACTAATTTATTATCCTCATAATTAAATACATCTATGACACTCTAATTACCATGAATGTAGCTAATAAATCATTCAAAACAACAATTAACTATTCACATATACAAAGTTCAGCTCAACAATAAAATTCATGGAATAACTCAGCAAATAGGAAACACTTATCTTTATAAAACGTCTTTGCAACCAACTTCTTTGGAAGGACAATCCATCCAACCATAAAATCGTTTTTCCAAATATCAACAACAATTCACCCCCGAGCTGTGATAGGAATCCAAAAAAAAGGGGGTGCCTCTCATAGTCTCCTCACAACTCAATATCACACAACCCACTGGTTTTCTCCTACAACTATCCTGAATTTCATCCATCTCTCTTCATCTTGACCTGCCCAACCCAAGGAATGTACCCCTTCACCGCTCTCAGTCCATCAAGCATCCCATTCATTTACCAGGGTCTCTCTGGCACATGTATCTAGGAATCTCTCACCTATAAATTCAAGGGAACTCAATGTTAGGAAAAACTACTAGCAAAAACAACAACAAACACTTGTTGATACTGTGCAACTCACTCTAGAGTTCACTCTTCAAGCCTAACACCCCGGATCTTCAAATTACAACTCCAAAACTCTCCAAAATCGCTCCATCATGCTCCATAATTCTCCCAACATTGTTGTTCCAGCTCCCAAGATCTTCTCCTCTATTCTTTCTTGTTGTTCATGTAAAAAATGAATGTCTAAAACTGTCTGTTACTACCCATACAAATTTCCTCTCCTTTCCCAACATAGTTGACTTCTCACTCTGCCCAATGTTTATTGTACTTCATCCCTATTCTCTCCAATAACTACATCATGTGAATCTCACACCCACCCTATGCCATATATTCAATGATTGGGCTCTCATACACTCAACCATAAAATATAAGTTTTCCCCAAAATGATAATAAAATTCATAAATGTGGGTTTGAATTAATACCCATACATTATTTCCCTTTGGACCCCTCTTGGACACACTCTAGGCATTCCCCCTCTCTTGTGGGTTAATCAACCCTCATCTCTGTCCATATCCTAGAAGTTGGTATCATTTTATATTTATTTACAATTTAGAAAATACATTTCGCATTTACATTGTTTGGCCATATCCACATCTATATCTACATTATGCATTAATTAAACCAGGGATTATAGTGGGGATGTTACATTCCCCCTCCCCTACAATTGTGCATCATCCTTGATGCACCACACCATGCTGAAAACATATACAAATTTACATTACAATGATAAGAAAATAAAAAATAAATTCTGTGAATTTTAACCCTCCAACAATAATCCCAACCATAATCTCTCGTTCTTCTCAACCTGCTGACCTAGGGAATGTCCCCCCTTCACTAACTTCATTCCATCAGGTTGCATGATTATTTTATCAGGGATATCAACATAGGTGACCAAGAATTTCATAGATATGGCTCTGGTAACTAGTTTCCCAAAATGGAGTCTTACATTTTTAGCTTCTATTTTCTTCAAAATTAGCAAATATTTGCGGGTATTATTCCCGTATTTTCTCTTCATGCTCCCATGTATCATATTCATGATCGTAGCAGTTCCATTGAACCTTTACCAACCCTATGACTTTGTTCTTGAACAATTTGATTTTTCGGTCTAGGATGCGTACTGGTTCCACCAGAAAATCCCCTTCGTGTTCCACTTGGATCATAGTCCAATCAATTATGTGGTTAGGGTTAGGCACATTTTTCTTTAATAATGACACATGAAATACATTATGCAATATCATGGATGCAAAAAATGTTAACATGTATGCAATAACTCTTTCTTTTCTAATATTTCAAAAGGCCCACAATATCTTGTTTCCAACTTCGAGCAACAACCCAATCTTATCGAGCTTCTTTTTTCTTTAACTTCTGGGAAAACATGTTCCCCCACTTTAAAATCTCTAAAAAATATGTTTTTGTTTGCATAACTCTTCTACCTGTCTCGGGCAACCTTTAAATTCCATATGATCCTTTCCATCTCCTCTTCCATTTCCTTTAACAAATTTGGCCCAATGATGGCACTGTCTGCTGGGTTATCCCAACTCACTTGCGTGTTACACTTCCTGCCATACAAAGCTTCAAATGGGCTCATTCTCAATGAGGCTTGACACCCATTATTATAAACAAACTCCAATAAGTGGATATAATCTTCCCATTTTTATGGTTGGTCCATTACATACATTCTAAGCATGTATTCAATTATCCTATTAGTCCTCTCTGTTTTCACATCTGAATTTGGGTGATATGTTGTACTAAGATTCAGATTTGTCCCAAATCGTTTGAAAAAACCTTGCCAAAATTTGGATGTAAACTTGGAATATCTATCTAAAACCATTTCCTTAGGCACTCCATGTGATCCATATGGGTATCGGTGGCCGCCCACCTTTCCATCTGGCTCAAAACAATTTTATGGCATTTATGGTAGTTTACTATTTTTAGCAGTTTTTTCGGGTCCTGAACTTCCAGGGCCATTTTGAGGCCCTAAACGATGTTTTTTTGGGTATGTTGCTCTCGCAAAATAGCATCTATGATGCTATTTTGTCTCGAGCGTTGTAGGCCTCGGATAGATCTTTCCAACGAGTTATCGTGTGCCCCAAACGGAGATTGTATGCAATAGTTATGACTCCAGGAAGTTGATGGACTAACTTACCCAAACAGGGCCCACTTGACTTTTGGCGTTTCATCTTCTAGGGTTAGGTTTTTGGTTTCTACCTTCCTGCTTTTTGATAAATAAGGCCCTTCGACCTCTTTTTGTAATCATCTTGGTCACGGATGAGCGTAGCCGCCACATCTCTTATCAGGGATATGCTACCACCATTCTAGCTATGTATTGTTCAACAATTTTACAGTTTCTCTATTTCATTAATTAATAGAAGTGTGTGTGTTTACTGTATCACTGTGTTCTCTGCAATACTATTGTGCATACTCTATTATTTGCTTCTTACATTTCATTCCTACATAAATCCGGATCAGTGGTATTAGAGCAGATTGCTCTTTTGTCATTTTTTTTGTGCATGTCACCGACGAGGTCGGGATATAAGGAGTTGGGTCTCGAATTAATTCAGCTTGAGAGAGAAACCCCTCTCCGACGCAAACAACCACCCATGGCGGAGGAAAAACGAGATGACGGAACAAGAGATCCTATCAAGATGTTGCTCGAGGAGGCTCTCGCGTGACAACGGAACGAGATGATGGACAATTTTGCGCAAAT
>ML793910.1:206128-227197 GCA_009831015.1 Picea engelmannii
CTTATCAGGGATATGCTACCACCATTCTAGCTATGTATTGTTCAACAATTTTACAGTTTCTCTATTTCATTAATTAATAGAAGTGTGTGTGTTTACTGTATCACTGTGTTCTCTGCAATACTATTGTGCATACTCTATTATTTTCTTCTTACATTTCGTTCCTGCATAAATCTGGATCACCATGCAGCCTAGCAACTTTCTTGATGTAAATATATTCAATGTTTACTGCCTTGTGTGTTATATTCACAAGAATAAAATGCATTGTCTTAGTTAATTTATCTACCACCATCATGATGGAATCATGTTGCTTCACTATTTTGGGTAGTTTAGTAATAAAATCAATCATGACAACTTCTCACTTCCATTTCAGAATGGGTAATGGTTGTAGAAAACTTGTTGGGTGTCTATGTTTTTTTTTCCACCTTTTGACACTCTAGACACTGAGTTATGTAGTTAGCCACTTCTTTCTTCATTCCCACCCAAAAATATTGGCTCCTTACAAATGTAATGGATTTCTGATATCCTGGGTGCCCAACATATTTTACATTGTGCATTTCTCTCAGCACTATATTTTTCAACTCCATGGAATTTTCCATGTACACCTTGCACTTGTACAAGAGGATCCCATCCTCTTTCAATTCATAATTTCTAAACTTATGCTGTAAATTGCTTTGTTGTAATTTTTCTTTTATTTGCGATTAAAGCTGATATGAAGTTGTTGCTTCAAGAATTTTATCTTTTAAATTTGTTTTGTACATGATGATGACTGAAATATGCACTTCATGAGCTCTTTTGTTGAGTGCATCAACCACCTAATATGTTTAATTTCAAAGTCATACTCACTAATAAATTTCAGCCATCTTATTTGCCTAGCATTTAACGTTGGTTGCCCAAATAAATGTTTCAAACCACAATAGTATGTTCTTAGCTCAAACCTCTTTTCCGTGATGTAATGTCTCCACATTTTTAATGCATGTACAATTGTTTCTAATTATGGATCATGAGTAACACGATTTCTCTCATGCTCTTTTAATTTCCGGGACTCAAAACATACCACATGATCTTTTTAACTGAGGAATCCATCGATCCCTTCCTTGCACACGACAAAGTCTTCATCTGGATTTGAAATATTTAATATGGGTGCACTTGTCAAAATGTTTTTCAACTACTGAAAACTCTCTTCACATTTTGGTGTCCATTCGAAATTCACTCCCTTCTTTTGTAAAGAAGTGATTGGGCTTGCAATATTTTAAAACCATTTTATGAATCTTCATTAATAACCTGCGAGACCCATAAATGATATGATCTCTATCACATTTATTGGTGATTTCCATCCTCTAATGTTCTCTATATTCTCAGGATCGACTGTTATCCCATTTGTTGAAATAATATACCCCAAGTAATAGATCTTCTTTTGATAAAATATGCACTTACTTAGCTTGGCATACAATTTATGCTCCCTCAAACACTTTATCACTATTCTCATATGATCCTCATGCTCCTCTTCAGACTTAGAGTATATGAGAATATCATCTAAGAAAACGATTACAAACTTGTCCAAGTACTCCCTGGACACTCTATTCATTAGACACATAAAAAAGTCGAGGCATTTGATAGTCCAAATGATAATACCATGAATTCATAATGCCCATACCTTGTTCTAAACATTGTCTTACTAATATCTTCTTCCACTATCCTCACTTGATGCTAGAATGACCTCAAGTCAATCTTGGAAAATATTCTTTCACCTTTCAACTAATCAAATAAATTATCAATCCTCAACAAAGGATACTTGTTATTTATAGTGACCTTATACAACTATCTGAAATCAACACATAGTCTTAAGGTCCCATATTTCTTCTTCACAAAGAGAACTGAGGCTCCCCAAGGGGAGACACTTGGGCATATATACCCCTTCCTCAAAATCTCCTCTAGCTGCATATGCAATTATTTTAGTTCCGGTGTGCCCATTATATAATGTGTCTTGGACTCTAGGGAAACACATGGCACCAAATCAATAGAGAAATTAATATCTCTCTCTGGTGGAAATCCTAGGATATCCTTAAAAACATCTTTGAAATATTTTAAGACCGGATAATCTTCAATACTTGCCTCTTTACCACTACCCGCCTCTCCCATGTGGGTTGGAAAAATTTGACATATTTTTCTAAAACTCTTTTCCAACTGCATGGTTGAAATTTCTCTAACATCTACAACTCTCAGAATGCCATGAATCTTTCTTTTCTTCCTTTATTCATCAAGACATTCTATAGTCTTGTTGTAAAAATCTAGGATAGCACGATGTTTTTCGAACCAATCCATGCCAATTAAACAATCATATAAACCCAAAGGTATAATGTTTACATCTACATTTCTATTGAGTCCATTCATGTCTATGAGACAATCTTTAACCATCTCATTGATCTTTCTATTAACCCCCTGTGGCTAACTGAACTAACCAATATTTCTTATGCTTACTCCTTTGAAAATGAAATATTTCGATAATATTAGAGTTTATGTAACTATGGCTAGCTTCAGAATCAATTAAAATTGCTATGGGATGGTTATCAATCTTACCTTCCACTTCAATCATGGGGGATTGATACTCTACTTTCTTGTTGTCCAAGGCTGCATAAATACTTGGCATGATTCCTCCCATATCTTCCATAGTTTCAACCTCCTGAATGTTGTGAACCATCCTCCTTCTTTCTCCTTTGTCAGGGAAGTCCTTATACAAGTGATTGCCCTCAGATCCCCAACATTGTATAGGTTGTTTCCTTGGCCTTTTTCCAAAAGAATTTGTTATCATGTGTTAATTTTAGGCTGACTGGCCTTGTTTATTTGTTTGAGAGTTACTCTTGAAAAAGGAGGCTTAAAACATTTCTACCTTTTCTCCCTCTTTCCTTTCATCTTGTCATTCCAAGTCTTTTGAAATACTGGCCTCCCTTTGATCTGCTCATAAAGATTCCTTGCTCTTCTTATGGTCTCCTCCAAAGTATTGGGGTTATCATATTGTATCTTGTCACCGTATAAGGAGGGTAACCCACTAAGAAACCTTTAGATTTTGACCTTCTCATATTTTATGAAGTCAACAAATTTCAAAAATTCAAAGAACCTCTTTTCATACTCATCCATTATCACGCTTCCCAAATTGAGTTCAAAGAACTCTTTCATATTCCTCTCACAGTAATGCTCAGAAAATATTTCTCTTGGAAATATCCCTTGAACCGCCTCCATGAGACACTCTTCTCATCAAGATTCTTGGCTTTATTAAGTTGATCCCACCACATGGTTGCCTTTCCTTACAAGGGTTATGTTGCAATTCTTGTTTCTACCCTGGAGGGGTAATCATGCAACTGGAAATATTTCTTGATTTCCAACAGTCAGGCCTTGACCTATTCACCCTTCCTATGCTCACCATTGAAAGTTGGTGGCTTGATATTTTTGTGTTCACCTTACAAGATGTCTCCCTCAGGCCTTATCCTCTATCTCCTGATAGGTGACACACTTGGGTTACTCCCTAGCCCTGAACTAGCATTATCTCTCCTCATGGATTGTTCTAGAGAATGATGGCGCCTACTCCTACTTCTTTATTGTTTTGGCTATAACACCCTCATACAAGCTCCATTTGGTGAACAATTTAGTTTGTTGGAAAGCTCTCTCCAATCTCTACCATTTTATAAGAAGAAGCTCTATGTCCTGGAAGGACACAGAGTTTCATACAAAATTGATTTTATAAAAAACATTTTTTAGGCCTTCATAAATGCCCTACAAGATGAAGACCCTCAAAAAATAGATTTTTTTGTGGGAAAATTCACTAATTTACTGTTGTAAGTGTCTTTATATCCAACCGTTGATCTCAAAATTGGGATTAATACCAATCATTGATCTCCCAACCCTTGCCAAGTTGTAGCTAGACCTTTGAAGGAATTTAAGAACTCTTCTTTGGAGCCTAACCATCATAAAGCTTCAATTTCTAGCTATGTGAATCCCATGAAAATCATAGTCAGAAGAACTGCTAGATTCCCTCTGAACTCCTAGTCTGAACCACATTCAGACTCCCTCTAAAATCCTAGTTAGAAACATTGTCAGACTCCTTCTGAAATCCTAGTTCGAAACACTGTCAGACTCCCTTTGAACTCCTTGTTTGAAACATTGTCGGACTCCTTCCAAACTTATATTCCAAAACATTGTCGGATTCCATTCGAAATCCTAGTCCAAAACACTATTGGACTCCTTCCGAACTCCTAGTATGAAACACTTTTGGACTCCCTATCAGAACCCTTTATTGAGACCAACGAAAACACTTCTTTGAAATAACATCTCTGAGATCTAATGGCTAAGAATGACCCTGATTGATCTGACAACTTGCATTCTTTCGAGATTATTTCCTTAGGATTATTTTCTTCGGACTTTAACTCGCGCCCTGCATCAAGATTTTTTCGAAACCTGACTTTCGATGAAATGCTAGGATTGACCCTCGATATGATGAAAAATCCTCATTCATTCGGATTGTACCATTAGACTCCTCCCTTCAGACTCAACCTCATGCCCAAATCCAATCCTTTCTGAAACCTTCTTCCTAAAGGATTTTTGGGAATTCCTTGCTTCGATCTTCTATGGTTGAATCACGACTGACAATTCTCCAGGTTGAATTACTCTGGGTCGTCCATCCGCAAAACTTTACATCCACCTTGAAACACATAGGAATTTGAATTCCATGGATGAATTTGACTCTATAACCTTCAAATCAATGCCATAGGTTTTCTTCTTCGACTTCTCTGAAGCACTTAAACTCGAAATCTGCTCAAAAGTTGAGGCTTTTTCACTTCTGTTCACCCTTCTTCCCCCAAATTTTCCACAGGACAAAATATACAACCATGAATCTTTTTAATTTGCACTAGCTCCTGTCCCATACAAGATCAATGTTGAACCTTGATCTACGATACTATTTTGTAACATCCCCCAACTTAATCAAGGAACATTACTATGCATAAACACACATAAAAATGATAATTTCTTTTTCTAATTAAATCATGTAGATTACCAGCTATAATTTAACACATATTCAGCTAAATTTTTTATTCCCATAATTAAATACATATACAACACTCTAATGACCATGAATGCAACTAATAAATAATTCACAACAACAATTAACCATTCACATATACATAGTTAAGCTCAATAATAAAATTCATGGAATAACTCAACAAATAGGCAACACTTATCTTTATAAAACATTTGTGCAACTAATTTTTTGGGAAGGACGTTCCACCCAACTATAGACTCACTATTCCAAATCTCAAAACCAAGCCACCCTTGAGCTGGGATAGGAATCCATAAAACAAGGGGTGTCTCTCATAGTCCCCTCACAGTTCAATATCACACAACCCACTGGTTTTGTTCTACATCTATCTCGAATGTCCTCCAAGTCTCTTCCTCTTGACCTTCCCAACCCAAGGAATGTACCCCTTCACTACTCTCATTCCATTAGGTGTTCCATTCGTTTATCAAGTTCAAATCTCTATCATAGGTAGCTTGGAATCTCTCAATTGGAAACTCAAGGGAACTCACTGTTAGGGAAAACTACTAGCAAAAACAACAACAAACACTTGTTGATACATTGCAACTCACTCAGGATTTTACTCTTTAGGCATAACAACCTGGATCTTCAAATTCCATCTCCAAAATGATCCAAAATCACTTTAGCATGCTCCAAAATTCGCCCAGCCTTATTTTTCCAGCTCCAAATCACTTCTCCCCTATTCTCTCTTGTTGTTCATGTAAACATTGAATGTCTAAAACTACCTCTTACTACCCATTCAAATTTCCTCTCCTTTCCCAAGATAGTTGACTGCTCACTCTACCCAATTTTGATTGTACTTTAGCCCCATGCTCTCCAATAACTATGGGATGTAACTCTCACACCCACCATATGACAAATATTAAATGATTGGGCTCTCATACACTCAATTAGAAAATAGAAAATTTCCCCAAAATGATAATAAAATTCAGAAATGTGGGTTTGGATTAATACCCATAAATTATTTCCCTTTTGACCCCTCTTGGACACTCTTTAGGAATTCCCCCTCTCTTGTGGATAAATCAGCCCCCATCTATGTCCAAATCCCAACAACTAGTATCACATTATATTTATTTACAATTCAGAAAATACATTTCACATTTACATTGCTTGGTCATAGCCACATCTATATCTACATTATGCATTAATTAAACCAAGGATTATAGTGGGGATGTTACATCCCCCCGTCCCTACAAATGTGTATCATCCTTGATGCACCGCACCATGCCAAAAACAATAAAAATTTACATTACAATGTTCAGAAAATAAAAACAAATTTCTGCAAATTTTTACCCTCCAACAAAAGTCACAACCATAATCTCTCGCTCTTCTCAACCTGCTAACCCAAAGAATGTGACCCCTTCACTGCCTTTAGTCCATCAGGCTGCACCATTCTTTTATCAGGTCTATCGATATAGACAACCAAGAATTTTAGATATATGGCTCTGGTAACTAGCTTCCTAAAATGGAGTCTTGCATTTTCAGCTTCCATTTTCTTCAAAATTAGCAAAAGATTGTGAGTATTCTTCCCACATGTTTTCTTCATGATCCCATGTATCATCTTCATGACCATATTAGGTCCATTGAACCTTTATCAACCCTATGGATTTGTTCTTGAGAACTTTGAATTTTTCGGTCCAGTATGCGTATTGGTTCCACCCGAAAATCCCCTTTATGTTCCACCTAGATCACAGTCCAATCAATTATGTGGTTAGGGTTAGATACATATTTACAATAATGACACATGAAATACATTACACACTCTCATGGATTCAGGAAATGCTATCATGTATGCAACTAGCCCTATCTTTTATAATATTTCAAATGTCCCACAATATCTTGTTTCCAACTTCAGACAACAACCCAATCTTATTGAACTTGTTTTTGCTTTAACTTTTAGGAAAACATGTTCCCCCACTTTAAAATCTCTAAAAACTTTGTTCTTGTCTGCATAAATCTTCTACTTGTATTGGGGAGCCTTTAAATTAGGTCTGATCCTTGTGACCTGCTCTTCCATTTCCTTTCACGCATCCATGGACACCACAAAGTCTTCATCTAGATCTGTAATCTTTAATATGGGTGCACTTTTCAAAATGATTTTCAATTGTTGAAAACTCTCTTCACATTTTGGTGTCCATATGAACTTCACTCCCTTCTTTTGTAAAGAAGTGATTGGGCTTGCACCATTTGAAAACCCTTTTATGAATATTCGATAATAACCCACAATACCCATAAATGATATTACCTCCGTCACATTTCTTGGCGCTGGCCGTCCTTTAATGGCCTCTATATTCTCATGATCGATTGCTATCCCATTTGTTGAAATAATATGCCCGAACTAATGGATCTTATTTTGATGAAAGATGAAATTACTTATCTTGGCATACAATTTGTGCTCCCTGAAAACCTTTAGAACCATTCTCAGATGATCCTCATGCTCCTCTTCAGACTTGGAGTAGATGATAATATCATCTAAGAAAACAATTACAAACTTTTCCAGGTACTCCTTGAACACTCCATTCATTAGACACATAAAAATAGTCAGGGCATTTGATAGTCCAAATGACACTACTGTGAATTCATAATGCCCATACCTTGTTCTAAACGTTGTATTGATAATATCTTTTCCTTTATCATCACTTGTTGATATCCTGACATCAAGTCAATCTTGGAAAATATTCTTATACCTTTCAGCTGATCAAAAATATCATCAATCTTTGGCAAATGATACTTGTTCTTTATAATGACCTTCTTCAACTGTTTGAAATCAACACACATCCTTAAGGTCCCATATTTCTTCTTCACAAATAGAAATGGTGCTCCCTAAGGGGACACACTTGGGAATATATACCCCTTCTTCAAAATCTCCTCTAGATGCATCTACAACTCTTTGAGTTCTGGTGTGCCCATTCTGTAAGGTGTCTTGGACACTGGGAAAACACCTGACACCAAATCAATAGAGAAATCAATGTCTCTCTCTGGTGGAATCATAGGATCTCCTTAAAAACATATTTGAAATATTTAAGACTGGTTGGTCTTCAAGAAATACCACTTTACCACTAGCTTCTCTCCCATGTGTGCTGCAAAAATTTTACATCCTTTCTTGAAACTCTTTTTCAATTGTATGGCTGAAATTTCTCTAACAACTACTACTCTTGGAATGTCTTGAATATTTCCCTATTGTTATAGAATTTTTTTCCACGCTCCATGCATCTTGATTTGATGGACTTCCCTTTCTATTGTAACATCAATATCCTCATGCTCCCTCTCTCTCCATTCAATCACCATCCTGTAAAGGAAACATCAAATTTAGAGTCATTTTTTACCAAAAAACTTATTCACGGAGTTGTACATGGGATACAATTATAACAATCATGTATATGGTTTCATATACGCGAGTATGCTTCGCTTTGATCATGTATATGGGGTCGTATATGCGAGTCGATGAACTATATCCCACGTACACCCTAGTTTCAACTTTACAACCTCTAAAACTAAAAAATTGAGCACTAAATATAAAAATTAAACCATGGAAATGGAAGAGTATAGGATGAGCACTTACTTGGTCCAGAAAGTTTCCAATTTCATTGATCGTAGCTTCCAGAATCGTTGCTGGAAGATATTGGGTAAAATGGCTTCAAAAGCACTATGTGGGTGAAAAACTCAAATGATATGGTAAATTTATTATATTTGACTACTTGTACAAAATTTTCATCCACTTTATATACATTTTACCCTATCTTTCCTATTTTTGAGACCATATGAACTAATTAAGAAGTATAAGACCTAGTTTGAGGTGGTTTTGTCCAAGGTTTCGTGGATTTCTAGCATTCTTTTTCCTGTTCATGCCATATAGGGTAAGTTTTCACCCCGCTTTGCATTTTTTCATCATCTTATGACCATGATTCAGATGCCCTAGGTACAAACCTATTTTTTAGCAACACAAAACCTTCTTGTTGTCACTAGAAGTGTTGTTATTAAATGGTAGAGACTTACCAAACATGGGTACCCTAGTTAGAACACTTTTGTCATTTCATGCCCATGAAAAAGTTACTCCATAGTTTTGGGAGTCCCTTATAGTCTTGATATGACTTTGCATTTGAACCTATTAATATTACTCAATCTCATTTTGACCCCTGCCTATGGGACTCCCGCCGAGTCTTGGTTAGGCTCTTTTCTGACTCTTTAAAAAATGAAAAGATTGTCGAGTGTGTTGGTAAATGTTTAACATACAACATATGCTTGTCATTGATGTCAAGTACAGTAGCAAAGATGGCATGAGTACAAGAAGAAGTATCAGAAGTATTTTAGGAAGACGCTGTAGAGCAAGCTTGATAAGTTCAGAAGAGATAGTGCAGCGGATTGTTGGCAGATTTAACAGGCAAAGTGAGCTTGTCATTGATGGCAAGATCAGAGTGTGCATCGATGGCAAAACAGGAACAAGGTAAGATCAAGAGGAATTAGCGCAGAGTCGAACGCAGTGCGTAGGTGTGCACCAGGGATGAGGTTAACTCATTGCCAAAGCTTAAGAGAGATAGTGTACTCAGGATTTTAGGCAGATCAAAGGTCGAGGCCCTTGACACTTAGAAATTCTTCCAAGTAAGGAGGATGCGTAAACTCAGGAGGAGAAGTATTAATGATCGTTGGATCCCATCCTGAATCCCCGATGACTGTCATATATGAATTCAGAAAAGAAGAACGTGCAGAAGAGGAGGACAGATCTTAGGTGTTAGATCTGAGCATAAGATCCGACCATCGTTGGATCAGGGAGAACCATCGTGAAGTGGAAAAATCACAAGAAGATCTGGGCTGTAGGATTTGGGGTATCTATGAAGGATCAATAGTCGTTAGATATGGTGAAGTTGCAAGGCAGATAAGTCCAAGAGTCATCCAACTCTCCAAAACTGTGAAGGAATCCTAGCCGTCCATCGAGGACAGTCGTGGACCGTTGGATCAAGAGGATGCATGGCGAAAGATCAGAGCACCACAAAGACTCCATTTCGGAGTTTCGCAGGTCGTGAAATTCAAAGGAAAGAGGTTCAAACTCGCGATATGCGAATTCATGGAAAGATTTGGATCGTTAGATCACCAAGAATTGTGGACCGTTGATCAGGCATAAAGAAGGTCTGTGAAGTGTCGAAATCATGACAAGATCTGGACTTTTGGTTCCATAGGACACGTGGCGAAATATCGTCATGTCGTTGACTGGAAAGTCAAAGGAGCGGGGTTCCCTAACCTCTCAAATTTGTGATATGCGAAATTGTGAAACAATATTAACCATCAGATCGAGGTTTGATCCGAACCATTGATCAGAATCCATCTCGGAGTCTCGGCTATCGCAATTTGGAGTGATGAGAACCTCCATCTAAGGAACAACGAGATGCGAGATCGGGAAAATATCAGGACTGTCGGATCACCAAGAACGTGGACCGTTGATCTAATCTCCATATCGGAGTTTCGCCTATCGCGACTTGGAGTGACGAGAACCTCCATCTAAGGAATTGCGAGATGTGAATTCACAATGAGATCTGGACTGTCAATACACCAAGATTCTGGACTGTTGATCTAAGCTCCATCTCAGAGTCTCTCCTATCGCGAATTGAAGTGACGAGAACCTCCATCTAAGGAACAACGAGATGCAAATTCATGATGAGATCTGGATCGTCAATTCATCGAGATCATGGACCATCGATTAGGGTCAATGAAGGTCATAAGTTCGTGAAAATATCGAAAAGGTGAAATGGATGTAGCCTGTGGTCACATCGTGGAAGATGGGGGAAGGAGCTAGTGCAAACAAGCTCCCTTTTGGAGTTTCGAGGATCGCGACTGGGAGTGTTGAGACAATTGGTCACACGAATGCCGAATTGCCGAATGCCGAAATGCCAAAATGAATGCAAGATCCCATGGAGCCAATCCAATGGTGCAGGTGAATTTGAGTATGATCGAAGGGATAATGTTGCTCTTCACAGTGTAACTTCTAGAAACCATTGATGGTTTCTACCAGAAGATTCGAAGAGACTTATAAGTGATCGCTAGAGGAGCTGAAGAGTCTCCAAGCTTCTTCTAGTGAATGAAGACAATTCTTAGAGGGGATTGACAGATGGATGAGCGTTGAAGTTTGTAACTAAAATAGAAAGGATAATCTCGACTGTGCCAGAGAAGACGAGGAGTCTCAACTTCCAGAGAGGCTGAGGAATCTCAGCAGAACACCCAGTGATGCTGGACGCATGGTGGGAAACTCCAGAGAAGCTGAAGAGTTGTGATGATCAGGAAGATAACTCGAGATGTGGAGGATATCAGCGCAGTGTGAGGATGCAAAGGCATTGCACACATTACATGAACAAGGTGCACAACAGCTATAAGTACACGGTACAGAGAAGAGATGGGTTAATATTGTTGTTAGAGTTGTTGTTGTTGCTGTTGTGAGTGATGGAGGTGTAAAGAAGGAGGTGGAGTGCAGCARCTGAAATGCACAGAAGAMAAAAGGTGCATTGAAGAGGAATGGTGCACAAAGTACAAAAGATAGAAGAACAKAAAGTGAAAGGTATGCAGGCAAGACGACAGTGAGGCAGACAGAGCAASAAAATCTTGCAGAACAATGATGAGACTGGTAAGCTGTTGTTGAACATTATATCACTGTAATAAGTTTCAGTAATTCATATTGATTATCCAGGGTGGTAGGGAGGTGCTAGGGAGGACTGTTGTCCTCATAGGTTCAAGTGGGTTCTTGAACACAGGGAGTTGTAGCTTCCATCTGGTTGCAACTAGAGAAACCAGGGTGGCAGGGTGGTGCAAGGGAGAACTCTTGTTCTCTGTTATACAGGTTGGTGCCTATATGATTGGAAGTTGGTGCTTCCATCCAGTTGGTGCTGGAAACACTCAGGGAGTTGGCACTTCCTTCTAGTTGGTGCTAGAGAAACCATGGAGTTGGTGCTTCCTTCTAGTTGGTGCTAGAGAAACCAGGGAGTTGGTGCTTCCTTCTAGTTGGTGCTAGAGAAACTAGGGAGTTGGTGCTTCCTTCTAGTGGGTGCTAGAGAATACAAAGAGTTGGTGCTCTCAGCAAGTAGCAACTTGCAAAACTGAGGTTGTAGCCTCATTATGAGTTGGTTCTCATATGTATGATAATGTAAAGACTGTAACTATTACTTATCATATAAAGAAAAAGAGGTTTTTACCCTGTATGAGTTTCCTCGGGAAATATCTGTCTCTGTGTTTCTCATATATGTGACTAATGCTAAATGTGCCATTGTTTATTTCCCTGCATTATTGTGATCATCATTGAGTGCCTTGTAAATATTTTAAAAGAAGAATAATTGTTTAAGCATGGTAACAAATGATTCACCCCCCCCCTCTCAGTTGTCCAACAGAGTGAACTTGTCTCTTTCACACTCATTAAATGGATTTGAAAGGAATTCTATTTTGGTATAAGTTTAACCCTTTTCCATACCAAATAAACTACTTACGAAAAAGGAATACTCTAGTCACCATTGGCTAGAAGAGTTCTCCTGGGTATTGTTTTATACTTTTTCGGGCCCAAGGGACTAAATCTACTAAAAAGGACACTACTGGAAGTTTCTGGTTTCAGTTTGTAATTGCATCCCATTATCCTTCTTGCATTATTGAGCCTAATGTCAGCTCCTTCTTTCTCGTTATAAGCCTCTTTCCCCAAAAATTCTCATTATTAACCACACAGTGCCTTCCATATATCCTTTGCATCTTAACACCCTTTACCCGAAGAGGAAACATCACCCTAAGTGTTCATGTCCCACATGCATTCCCTTGCATTGAGTATAACTATTTTCCACTACTTGGAACTAGTTTCTTACTCGTGACACTTGTTTCCTCTCTTGTATCATAACATTTCATTTACTACGAAAAAACATAAAAAAGGGTTGGAAAATAATATTATCTTGTATCGACAATAGTCATGTCACCTTTTGATAGAGAACAAATTATTTAGTTCATTCTTCCAAGGTTTGGGTTTATCATGGCCTTAGGAATTTAAGCTCGTTACTTAGAGTTTACTCCTCCGACTGGTTATTCTTTTGGTCCCTATGGGGAGTTTGCTGATGCCTCTTTTGTCACAAACTTTTGTCAATGATCAGTGTTAAGTCTATGTTTCCTAGGTTATCCATCTGTCTCATGCTCTTGTTTAAAGGAAGTCTAAGCCTATGTTGGCCATTCCTCAAAATTCTTGACTTTGCATTTCGACCATCCCCTTACAAATGAATCTCAGAACCACATGAATTTGTTGTCCTACCTTGCACCCTGGGCCTATTTTCATCATTGGTAGGTGACCTTGAACCCATCAGATGACATCTCTCCAATGGTCGTTGACTGGGGGGTTTCCCTTGTGTTTGACGAAAAGGAATCTATTCACACTTTGGGATCCGTGTAGTGTCTTAGATTCCATTAGACCCTATTGGTGGTTTACTTTCCTTTGTCGGAAGTTCTTATCATTGGCTGCTAGTCAGAGGGTCTCTTTTGTATACTACTTTCAATTGGTGCATGTGAGAGATGCACATGGTTATTAGTTCATGAACATTCAATTCGTCCAAGTTCTTCCTAACCATCAAGCTCTTACTTAGTACCTCGTGTTGGATGATGAGAGATGCCTTAATTCTCTCCTTTCAGTAGGTCTCCTTCCATCGAATTCAACTCATCTATTCCAGAATCGAGATCTAGAGTCATAAGAGTACCTAGAGGCTTGCAATCATCAGTGGTAGGTTATGCTACCATCAACAGTTGGGAATACATCAATGTACCCTAATCAATGGATTCTTCAAGTGTTTGACCTCAACACCTCTATTCGCACTTGTGGAATGTACTCGGTGCCTTGACACCTACTTTCATTATTGGTGGGTTGTCTTTAATTGTGTTTGAACTCAACTCCTTTATTTACATGATGTCGACTTTCTCCTTCGACAGATAGTGTAGAAGACCTCTAATTCAGAGTAGAAACATCCCATATATGTTGTTGTCTTTCATCAGACCAATACCTATATGACTTAAGTGATCATGGAAGATCAGATTGTACTGCATTGTATACATATATCTTCAACTAATTTTGAGATTGGACTCCATTGTGTTTTTTTCATGAGTATGATCACCTATGGAATACACCTACTTTTCATTTCCTATTCATGGCCATGGACAACTACTTGGTATATATCCACATGGATCTGCAGTGTAATCCAGATTGGAAACCATGTGTACATAGTCAATATGAATCGTAATATTCTCATGGGTGACTAGTTCTTCTAGCTGGGTCCCCACTACTTCACTTATGGGAATTATAATGTATTTCAGCCATCACGATTGCTCCTCTGACCTCATACATTAGGGGGAATCTGTTATAGAAATTTTTTCCACACTCCACGCATCTTGCTTCGATGGCCTTCCCTTTCCCTCTGCAGAGTCAAATCCCCCAGTTTTCTCATTCCAAAGACAAAAATTCAAAATTTTGTATATATATGTGGGCCACAGTAATAAAAATCGCGTATACACATGTTGCTCCATTATATCCCATGTAAATAAAGTTTTGTGCTCAAAAATTAAAAAAAATATGTCAGGTTTCCATGCCATGTCACGGGATCCATGATCATTGACCTTCCATATACTGGAAATGGTCTGACCCAACCCTTCAAGTACATTAGAGGCTATAAATTGAGTCGTATAAAATCCTTTAATGAATTCGTAATATTGAGAGCAAAGACACTCTGGAGAAATTTCACTTCATATTGAGTTTGCATCCCTTTGTCCTTGAAAGTCTGAACTTCTTTTGTTCAACCCCCAAGCTCTTCCTATCTTGAGAAGGAGAAACTCAATTACTCCTACTACTTGTGAGATTGCCTTTGTGGAGGATTGAAGTGGTGAAGGCCCAGGTGGAGGGAATTAGTTTCTCAATTTCGATATGTGTCATTACAGAAGTTTATCACCTATGTACTTATGTTGATTACATTAATAGAAATACTCTTTTCTCGTCAAATTATATGTTGAAAATATTTGTATTAATTTCCATGGGCATATTTTTTATACACATTAATGGATTATGCTAGTTTGTATGCTAATGTTTCATATAATTTTCAAATGCTTGTGTATCTTGGATGTTGAGAACAAGTTTCAGGTATCAAGCGTTGGATCGTGAGCTCAACCATGGTCTTCTTTAGACATCCAGATGAGGTAGGCTTCTAGCCTACCTTTTGTTAACATTTCCATTTTTATAGCATACTTGAGATTATAGTTGATTTATGGGTGTCATCCAAATTGTTGTGGTTTACCCCAAGCCATAGAGATAATTTCCTTGTAATACCTATTTTCCTTCTTCATCAAGACATGTTATAGTCTTGTTGTAACAATCTAGGACAACATGATGTTTTTCCAACCAATCCATGCCAATTAAACAATCATATGAACCCAAAGGTATAATGTTTACATCTACCTTTGTATTTAGTCCATTCATGTCTATTAGACAATATTTAACCAACTCATTGATCTTTCTCTTAGCCCTCATGGCTAACTCAACTAACCAAGATTTCTTTTGCTTACTCCTTTGCAAATGAAATCTTTCAATAATATTAGAGTTTATATAACTATGGCTAGCTCCATAATCAATTAAAATTCTTATGGGTTGGTTATCAATCTTACCTTCCACTTCAATCATGGGGGATTGATACTTTTATTGCTTGTTGTCCAAGGCTACATAAATCCTTGGCATGCTTCCTCCCATATCTTCCATTGTTTCAACTTCTTGAATGTTTTGGACCGTCCTCATTCTCTCCTTTATCAGGGCATTCCTTATACAAGTGATTCCCCTCACATCCCCAACATTGTATAGGTTGTTTCCTTGGCCTTTTCCCAAAATAATTTTTTGTCTTGTGTTAATTTCAGGCTGTCTGGACTTGTTTATTTGTTTGAGATTTACTCTTGAAAAAGGTTGGCTTAAAAATTTCTACCTTTTCTCCCTCTTTCCTTTCATCTTTTCATTCCAAGTCTTTTGAAAGACTGACCTCCCTTTGATATGCTCATAGAGATGACGTGCTCTTCGTATAGTCTCCTCCAAAGTCTTGGGGTTATCATATTGTATCTTGTCACCGTAGAAGGAGGGTAACCCACTAAGAAACCTTTGGATTTTGACCTTCTCATATTTTATGAAGTCAACAAACTTCAAAAATTCAAAGAACCTCTTTTCATTCTCATCCATTATCATGCTTCCCAACTTGAGTTCAAAGAAATATTTCATCTTCCTCTCATAGTAATGCTCTAAAAAATATTTCTCTTGGAAATATCCCTTGAACCGCCTCCATGCGACCCTCTTCTCATCAAGATTCTTGGCTTTCTTAAGTTGATCCCACCACATGGTTGCCTTTCCTTGCAAGGGGTGGGTTGCAATTCGTGTTTCTACCCTAGAGGGGTAATTATGCAGCTGGAAATATTTTTTCATTTCCAAGAGCTAGGCCTTGACCTCCTCACCCTTCCTATGCTCACCATTGAAATTTGAAGGCTTGATCTTCATGATTTCACCTTGCAAGATGTCTCCCTCAGGCCGTTTCGTCTATCTCCTGACAGGGGACACACTTGGGTTTCTCCTTGGCCCTGAACTAGCATGAGCTCTCCTCATGGATTGCTATGGAGAATGATGGCACCTTCTCCTACAAATCCCTCATACAAGATCCATTTGGCGAACAATTTAGTACAATATCCATTTGGAAAACAATTTAGCTTGTTGGAAATAGCTCTGTGAGATATATCATTTTAGAAGCAGAAGTTATGTGTGTTGGAAGGACACACAAGTTTGTACAAAATTGATTTTCTAAAAAGTTTGTTTAGGCCTCAAAAATTCCCTACAAGATGAAGACCTTCAAAAACCATAATTTTTCGTGGGAAAAATCACTAATTTATTGTTGTAACCATCTTTAGATCCAACTGTTGATATCAAAATTGGTATTAATCCCAATAATTGATCTCTTGGGCCTTGCCAAGTTGTATCTATACCTTCATAGTCCAATCATAACTCTTCTTTGGAGCTTCCCCTTCAGAAAGATTCAATTTCTTGCTACATAGGTCCCTCGAAAATCATAGTTCAAAGAACTATCAGACTCCCTAAAAAATCCTAGGTTGAAACAATGTCGGACTCCCTCCAAACTCCTAGCCTAAAACACTATCAAACTCCTTATGAACTCCTAGTCTGAAACATTGTCAGACTCCCTATGAAATCCTAGTCTGAAACATTGTCGGACTCCCTATCAAAACCCTTCCTTGAGACCTCCAAAAAATATTCTTTGAAATAAAATCTCTGAGATATGATAGTTGAGAATGACCCAATTAATCTGACATACCTCATTCTGTCGGGCTTCTTTCCTCAGGCTTCTCTTCTTTGAACTTCAACTCACGCCCTGTTTTAGGAATTTTCCAAAATATGACTTCTAATGAACAGATAGGATTGGCCCTCGATGCAATGAAACATCCTCGTTCATTTGGATAGTACCATTGGAATCATCCCTTTAGAATCAACCTCATGCTCAACTCCAAGCCTTTCTGAAACCTTCTTCCCAAAGGCCTTTCGAGAATGCCTTGCTCTGATTTTCTGCGGTTGAATCTCGACTGACGAGTCTCCAGGTCGAATTAATCTAGGTCGTCCATCCACAAAAATTATTAGCCTCCTTGAAACACATAGGAATTCAACTTCCATGGAATAATTTGACTCTGCAGCCTGGAAATTGACGCAATAGGTTTTCTTCTTCGATTGCTCCGAAGCACTTAAACTTGAAATCTGCTTAAAATTTGGGGATTTTCTCTTTTGTTCACCCTTCTTTCCCCAAATTCACCACAAGAAAAAATATACAACCATGAATATGTTCAATTCACGTTGAATCCTATCCCATACAAGCTCATTGTTGAACCTTGAGCTCTGATACAATTTTGTAATGTCCCTTAGCTTAACCGCGGAACATTACGATGTAGATACACACATAAAAACAAAATTTTTGTTTCTAATAAAATCCTATAGCTTACCAACTACAATCTAACACATGTTCAAATAATTTAGTATGCCCATAGTTAAATACATCTATGACACTCTAATTACCATGAATGCAACTAATAAATCATCCACAACAACAACTAACCATTCACATATACATAGTTAATCTCAACAATAAAATTCATGGAATAACGCAGCAAATAGGAAACACTTATATTTATAAAAATTTTGTGAAACCAATAGCTTGGGAAGGACGTTCCACCCAACCATAGACCCATTGTTCCAAATATCAATGGTAAGTCACCCCCGATATGGGCTAGGAATTCACAAAAGAAGGGGTTCTTGTCACAGTCCCCTCACAACTCAATATCACCCAACCCATTGGTTTTCTCCTACAACTATCCTGAATTTCCTCCAACTCTCTTCTTCTTGACTTGCGCAACCTAAGGATTGTACCCCTTCACTACTCTTATTCCATCAAGCATCTCATTCATTTATCATGGTCTCTCTCGCATAGGTAGCTAGGAATATCTCAGCTGGAAACTCAAGGGAAATCACTGCTGGGAAAAATTACTAGGAAAAACAACAACAAACACTTGCTGATACAGTGCAACTCACTCAAGAGTTCACTCTTCAGGCCTGACAACCTAGCTCTTCAAATTCCATCTCCAAAATGCTCCAAAATTGCTCGAGCATGCTCTAGAATTCACCCAAATTGTTTTTCTATCTCCCAAGCTCTTCCCCACTATTCTCTCTTGTTGTCCATGTAAAACATGAATGTCTAAAACTGCATGTTACTACCTATACAAATTTCCTCTCATTTCCCATGATAGTTGACTACTCACTCTACCCAATGATGATTGTACTTGAGCCCCATTCTCCCCAATAACTATTGGATGTGACTCTCACACCCACCCTATGGAATATATTCAATGATTGGGCTCTCATACACTCAACCAGAGAATAAAAGTTTTCCCGAAAATGATAATAAAATTTGGAAATGTGGGTTTGAATTAATACTCATAAATTATTTCCCTTTGAACCCCTCTTGGACACTCTGTAGGCATTCCCCATTTATTTTGGATTAATCAACCCCCATCTCTGTCCATATCCCAACAACTCGTATCACATTATATTTATTTACAATTCAGAAAATATATTTCACATTTGCATTGCTTGGCCATAGCCACATCTATATCTACATTATGCATTAATTAAACCGGGGATTATAGTGGAGATGTTACAAATACGGGGTACCATTTTATTCCATGCTCAAGTATACCATCTTCTTAACAAGTAGCATCCCCTCCAATCCACCGACCATAGCCGCAACAAGCCAATTGTTCAAGTTACAAGCTCTGCAATTTTTTTCCATCCCTAGTTATAGGCCTTGCATATTTCCATAGGCTATAAAGAAGCATGCCTATTATCAAATGTCAAAACATGAATATGGATTTCAGGTAATTCAAAAAGAAATATCGTAAAACAAAATACAAAATTTAATCAAAGTTTTAGGTTGTAATAAATTAAAGTGTGGAAATGACTACTTGATATTATTTAGATCTCCAACTCATTTGATTCCCTATATGCAACCTTAAAATATGTGATAGTGAAATTTGATCATGTTTTTGCCTCTTCTTTGACAATGAGATGAAGAAGCATTATGTACAGCCTAATGCTTAATTTATTTAACTGTGGTCACGCGAATAGACGTGGGAGAAACAAGTTCAAGAAATTCAAGAAATTTGCATAAACCAAATACAATTTGAGCATTTAGATTCTCATGACATATGAGTTTGTATCTAACGATTTGAGAATTTTGTTATGCTTAGTTGAAGGAAAGACTCGTTATGAAACTTTGTATATATATAAAAGAACAAATGTAAGCTATTTAGCACGAGTAACAAAGACTAGCTGGGTAATGATTTGGCATGTAACCAATACTAATGACTATTTTTTTTTTTCAGAGGAGTTAACGCAGAAGTATTTGATATGAAGCTTTATATAAAAAAAACCCAGATGTAATCTATTTTAGCAAGGGTAATAGAGAATTGTGTTTGATTGGGAATTTTCCTAGGCTAATCACCATCCTACAACTTGAAATGGCGAAGATGATGGATTCGCACCATCCTACAACTTGAAATGGTGAATATGATGACTTCGATGCTCACCGTGAAAATTATCTCATGACCAAGCAAGTAAAAATTACTCTCACTGGATTCTTCAACGTATTGCTGAGATTCTCGTGGGTTGGGACTTCGACTCCATTGGTGTCGGTTGAAGGATATTCGACCCCTGGCTAGAGAAGGGATGTTGTCAATGTTGGTGTAGATATCAAGATAAACATTTTTGTTGAGTTCAAGTATGCTCTAAAATAAACCCACGCTTTTTTTTGGTCTCTAGAGAAACTATAAAAATCTAGGTAAACTATCAAGCCATATATTTAAGTATTTTTCAAAATCATATGTAGCTCTCCATCTTTGATCGAAAATAAAGGTGGAAAACATATGAAGGTGAACATAGGTAGGCTGGGGTAGTGAGGCAGTGGCTAGGCAGGGGTGAGGAGGTGGTTATGAGTGGCACATCATAGCCTTGGACATCCTTTCTTAGATTGTAGTACAAAGAAGTCTTGCATATATTGACTGCAATGTATCTGAAAGCAAAGTGTCAGTGTCGGTTACTGATTTCCAATGACGGTGCCATCCAATAGAAGGGAAGGTAAATAAATATTTGAAAAAGATGGCATTAAAAACTTTCTGCATCCCAAGAAGATCGCCATCGCCTACGCAATAAGACTCCAATTTGATCAACCAATCATATGATAAATAAACAAATTTAAATATTTAAGAAAAATAATAAAATTCAATGTCTAATGTGAAACTATAGAGAAGATGCAAGATTTTTTTGGGTCAACGAACCAACTAATAGGCATTCTGTTAGATATGAGAGTCACCCTATGATTGCAAGAGGATAATCCCAATACCCATCAAAATAAAGTAAA
>ML793910.1:227606-245457 GCA_009831015.1 Picea engelmannii
CCTACAAAATCTAAGCTAATGTATTTATATCATATCATTCCACAACTGCCAGGAGTGTGATCCGACCATCCCATTCAAATATTTAGGTCTGTGCCTTCTTCTGTCAGGCTGTGCATGTATCCTCTTGTCAGACGCAAATTCAGCTCAACATGGGCCTACATGAAAAATCGTCCATTGTTGTACCTCGGGCTGAAAGTCTTGTGTCTCCACGCCTAGACCTTCCATGCTTTCTAATTGTTGAGTGAGTCGAGGTTTCAACCACCAGTCCTTTATTTTATTAACTGAACCCTCGGGATTGGGACGAGGTTTAACGCCTAGGGGACTAGCACGTGCTACTCTTGGATTCGTTGTTATATAGGCACGTGATTGTAGGGCCGTCAAAGGTGATTTGGATCCACACTGCTTTTGAGCCCGCAATTCACCACCTTCTCCCACGTAGCTCTTTTACTATACCACAGTTTCGATTGTGGGACCACTCAATAATTTTAATGCTCGAGCAAGTTGCATCCCCGCAATGAAGCGTGGTCGTCGATCTAGTCACAATCTATGATCTAGGAAAGCCCCAATTTTGTTGCCACGTGCCACTCTAAGATGGACCCTGCTTCCTGTTGCGAAGATCAACGATCCACAATTATTTCCGGAGTTCAGGCTTCGGCTCCTCGGGACTTTTCAATGCAAATATATTAGAATCCTCCGAAGTGTGAGATCTGGCGTCGTGTGTCCTCTTGTTTTGAACGGTCGAGAATTACTTCGGGAGTTTAGGCTTCGGTCCTTTTTCTCCTGCTTTCTCACGCAATTATCTAAAGTGTCGAATTCCCAAAGTGTGGGATCTAGTGACGCGTGGCCTTTTGATTTGGATGATCGAGATTTACTTCGAGAGTTCAGGCTTCAGGCCTTTTTCTCCTGCTTTCTCGCGAAATTCTCCGAAGTGAGGAATTCCTGAAGTGTGAGATCTGGTGACGCGTGGCCTTTTGATTTGGATGATTGAGATTTACTTCAGGACCTTTAGGACTTCGGGGCTGCTGCCAAGATCAATGGTCCTTGTTGGTTTGAGATCAACGATCCACAATTGTTTTTGGATTTCAGGCTTTGACTCCTCGAGACTTTTCGATGCACAGCTCTTACAATCCTCCGAAGTGTCGAATTCCCGAAGTGAGAGATCTGCCTCCACATGTCCTCTAGATTTGGATGACCAAGATTTACTTCGGGAGTTCGGGCTTTGGCACTTCGGGACTCTTCAATGCACAACTCTTACAATCCTCTACAGTAAATCTTCCAAAGTGCAAGATCTGTCAACGCGTGTTCTCAGCCTTCAATGGCTCAAATTTACTTCGGGACTTTGAATCCTCTTCCTAGTCGATAATCCTTGTGTGAATTTGAAATCTTGACCGCCCGAGAGCCGCTGATCTGAATTGCTTATGGGATCTCCACCATTGAAAATCAAACTTGGCTTGTTGGTGATTAGAGCCCGAAATGGACTGCTTTGAATGCTGCGCTTTTGTGCTCAAGACTGATATCTGCGTAGACCACAGACTTGGTCATCCTGCGACCTTTTGACAGCTATATGTGATAACACATTCAATGATGAACAAATGCTCTATACCATGCCAAACAACATGTATAATAATAGTATCGTCAAGCCATAACACTAACAATTTTGTAATAGACTAAAGTACAAACCTATATGCTATGTTTTTTTCCAAAAATATTTAAATAAAACGACATTTAAATATTCAATATGTATATTTGCAATGAGTATAAAAAGTTGTGTGTTACAATCCCTTTATTTATCGCCCAATCTAGTGCACTTGTAACACATAAATTATAGCTCAATATAAAACGTTTGAGAGAAGGTAAGATTTTTAATTTCAATAGAAAATTTTATTATTATTATTATTAATGTAATACAATATCTCATCATAATTATTGAAGTATTGGTTCACAAGTTTAATTATAAACTAATGTGGTATTTTTTATTTGTAAAAAATTAATAAAATAATATATAATAATCAATAAGTTTTTAAGTACTTTCTTTTTGTTCCTGTATAGAATTAAGGAAACATGTTTAAAATATCATATTCAATAAATACGATTAATGCCATTTAGTGGGATATCACAGCTTGTTATAAGTCATTAATGCCTTTTCTCTAACAACATAATAATTATGTTGTATGAAATTTCTGGATATAAATTGTGTGAAGAGTTTTGAAACGTCAAATGTTTATAGTGGACACTCCACCCATCATGAGGGACAATTGAAACTGAGTATTGTCCCTCAAATATTTTACCTTTATATTTGTTACTAAATTATGTGTACCAAGTACATAAAAAATGGATGCTAGAGAGTAAATAATAGTGGGATCACAAGACAAAAGGTTTTATATTCATTATAAATGATTATGCAATTTTTATTTAAATATTATTATGTGGTATTATTGTTTTTCTCTTTTTATCATTGTAATTGAGAATGTGATTTTTCATTTTTTTTGCAAAGGGAGAACTGCTTTACTTTAATATTTATATGGAAAGTCATTTTATTCTACCGAAGTGTAATATAATATCAAAATGTTCGATTGATATGTTCTTTATATGCATAGTCTTTGTGAATGTGATAGAAGAAACTTCCTTTGAAGATGCGGTTGGATCTATTCCTATCACTTTCACAAATTAATATTTAAGTTTTGTAATGATTGATATTGGCACTTTCCTTATAAAATGAGTGGAATGGTTTCCTTTAGGCATCCTGTTGATCATATATGATGGAAACTAGCATTCTTTTCACACATAAGATGTGGTAATATGCGATCCAATATATGGAGGTGTGCTAGTTTGCAAGCAGGCAATCAAACACTTTCATATTAATCCTCTGAGTACCTTTTTTCCTTCACTAGCATCCGCCACCTTTGGATGGACAAGCATGCAAGTATTTATTAGACATGAGTTGCATATCCACACAACTTGGCTGACAATAGACTAGGGTGGTCACACAGACACAAACACACACCGTTTAGACTATATATATACACATCGTTTAGACTATATATATACAGACCGTTTAGAACATATATATATAAACTAAATTTCACAACAACATCTTTGAGGGAAAATTTAGGACAAACATTATATGATTTTTTCTCTTAGAACAAAGGTATATTTTCAACACAGATTGACTTTTTATGTTATAAGTATTTAGTACACCAATTTTGTTGTTTTCCATAATTGCTCACAGATTTGATATTGATAGTAGATCATTTGATATCGATATTAAATAGTTTGTGCATCCATTTCCCATTAGAAATTTATAGTATATAGTTTGTGACTCTCTTACAACTATATTACAACTACGATAGATAATAATGCTATGTACTATCTGGCATCAAATTATTTCTTTTATTGACAAGTCCAAGGTTTTACGAAGCACTAACATCACATTGTACTTGCAAAAGATATTGTTTTCTTGTTTTTTTGTTCTGGGAAGGTACATCTAAGAACATCATTACTTCATTGGTTAAAACTTTGGGACTTTTTGATCAATTTGACTTGTGAGAGGGGATACCTTTTATTGACATTTTAACCTTTTCCTTCTCAAACCCCCAGGTCACCAGGGACGTCTCACCTAGTTTATCATCCCTAAATAGAAATAGGTATCTTATTAAGGTGATGGTGATAAGAAAACCTTATGTTACGTCAATTTGTCTTCCCTTAGCCTTTCCCTTCGGGACAAGTGCAAATTGCACGATAACATTTTGGCGCCGTTGTCGGGGAGCACTAAGTCAATTCTCCTCAAAGATGACACTTTTTCGGTAAGCCTTTCCTCAAAAAGCCTTTCTTTTTCAAAGCTTACCTGGCGACCCCACTGAGGGTGATCCTCTCATCCCTTTGATAATTTAAAGAAAATTATCTAGCAACTTCACAAATGATGACCCATAACGGATGTCAATACACACTCTCTTCTACTCCTATAATTCATTTCCCCTATAGATCCTCCTAAATGGTATCACAAAGAACTCTTTGGTCCTTTGGACTTAGCTAACACCCAAGGAGGATTACATGACCTCCAAAAAGGGGTTGATTCTTGGATACCTATATTCTCGGGAGAGGTAGGATCCTATGGAAACTCAGATTGGACTAAGTTTTATGATGGGTATGAATTTCACGAATCAAGGGAAGAACACCCTGACACCTTTATGAGGCTCTTTGCGAGCTCACTCACCGAGAGTGCCATGACCTGGATTAACAAATATTCAAATGGGAGCTTCAAAACCCCTTAGGATCTGGAACGAGATTTCAAGAAAAGATGGTGTAAAAAGGAAAGTATAGCTTCCTTCTACTCTCAGTACCTTGAAGTTTGCAAAGGAACCAATGAGAACATTAGGGATTTCAATGATAGGTTCAATATTCTCATTAGAAAACTCCAACCCAACTTTCACCCAAAGAGCACTATTCTCCAACATTACCTAAACTCCTTAGAGGGAACTTTTTAGTTCATCCTCAAAGGTCGATTACCCGCAAGCCTGGAAGAAGAACAAGAGGTTGCTTACCAGATTGAGGAAAAAATTAGGTTCAATTATTCTATCCATCAAATTAACCTCTTGAACGATAATGACATCTAGGAACCCAATGATGAGAGCATGAAAGAATTGAAGCATGACCTCCTAGAGATCCCCGAGGTAGAATATAGTTCTTACCCTAGAAAATGGAACACAAGTTTCACAAAAATGGAAGATGCTTCCTTATTCTCTCAACAAAATGAGCCTCATGAGGATGTGGAACCCACTAAAGACATATTTGGAAACCCTGAGGTTGAAGATGTTGAATACTCCCTGCCACAAATTTATGAGGATGACAATTTTGAAGGAGAATCCCCTTTTGTCTACCAAGTAGGGAGCATGGGAAGGAAATATGGGGAACCTGCACCTTTTTACGTTACCCTCCAAGTCAACAATTTCCTTCTCCATAATTGTGTGTTTGAACCGAATACTCCTAGTAATATTATAACCGAAAGGGTCATGCACCAACTAGGTCTAAGCATATCACATCCAAACACACAAAAATGATTTACATGAGGCATTATTAAGGACCTGAGTGTTGCTTTCCATGCATGCCCTGATGTTCCCTTTACTATTGATGTGTTAGTAATAGATGCTCAAAGAAATTGGGGGATCATACTCCATAAGAGCCTTATATAAAACTTGACCAGAAGTTTCCAAAACCAAGGGTCCGAAGATATCATACCTCACCCTGAAGGAGGATTATTTACCCTTCACAAAGAACCTACCATAAGATGCCTTATTGAGACCCCTGATGAACCTAATGATCAACTCCCTTGTGTTAACAATGGGATTGAAAATTGGTTCATCCAAGGAACAAGTTCAGAAGATAAACCTACCAAGACACTTGGAGGAATGTGGACTTTAGAATTTGATGGAGCTCATTCGAGTTATGGCTCAGGGGTAGGTATTTGCTTGACAACCCCATCCAAGGAGACGTTCTATTATTCCTATAGACTTGAGTATCATTGTACAAACAATGTTTCTAAATACAAATCTTTGATCCTAGGTCTCAACTTGGCAATCGACAAAGGTGTCACACACCTAAGAGTTGTAGGAGACTCGAACTTGATATTATCACAAGTGTTGTTGGACTTTGTTGTCAAGAATGAGAGATTAAAAAGGTACCGTGACTTTTCAAGATCCATTGCAAAATATTTTGAAATGGTGTCGATCAAAGTAGTTCCCCGAGAAGAAAACTATGTAGCAAATGCCTTGGTTGTTTCCACTTCCACTTTACAACCTTATAATGGTTGACTCCAAAACCTGTAAAAAATGGAAGTCTTGTTTAGACCATCAATCCCTGATAACTTGGAACATTGGAAATTCTTTGAACATGATGACCAAATCATTAGATTTATGGAAAATAATAGAGAATTGACCGATTCGCAAGTAAAGTTCCTAGTTGATTCCATGAACCTAGATGTGGTTAACCTGCAAAATAATGCTTTGCAAAAACGATGTGTCCCTTTAGAACACCTCTTTTACATACACAATTTTTAGAAAGGAAAGAACCCCAACAAACAAACAGATGAAGCCCTAGAGTTCAATATCGGCATAGATATGGATCCAAGAATGGTCAAAATAGGGAAAGGGACTACTGAAAAAGAAAGGATAGAGATACTATACCTCATAAGATAATTCAAATATACCTTTGCTTGTAATTATGATGAACTAAAGGCTTATAGGGGAGATGCTATCCAACATGCTATACTTCTGATATAAGGAGCCAAACCTTTCCGACAAAAGTTAAGACATATTGACCCAAATTTGGGAATCATATGCAAAAGGAAATCCAAAAGATGGTCGATGCTGGTATCATATATCCCATTATATATTCTTCATGGATGTCAAATTTGGTATTTTTTTGAAAGAAAAGTGGTGATATCCGCTCATGTGTAGATTTCTGAAACCTTAACCAACTATCCTTGAAACAAAACTACCCCCTCCCAAATATGGAACATTTTTTATAGAGGGTTATCGGGGCAAGGATGATGTCCATGTTTGATGGATTTTATGGATACAACCAAGTCTTACTCAAGAGAGAAGACCAACTGAAAACATCATTTACCACACAATGGGGAAAATTCATGTACTTGAGAATGCCTTTCTGCCTTATGAATGTCGGTGCCACCTTCCAAAGAGAAATGGACTTTTCATTTAGGGATCTCATCCAAAAACTCATAGAAATTTACCAAGATGATCTCACAGTCATATCAAAGGAGAGGAAAGAGCACATATCACACCTTAGAATTGTTTTTGAGAGATGTAGAAAGTATGGTATCTCCTTGAACCCTAAGATATCTGTATTTGTGATAGATAAAGGGAAAATTTTGGGATACATATCCTCGGAAAGGGGAATTTCTATAGACCCTGAAAGGGTCCGATCTATCAAATATGTACATCCCCCAGCTAACAAGAAATCCCTACAATCCTTTTTTCGAAAAAATAAATTTCATTCGAAGATTTTTCCCAAACTTTGTCGAAAGAATAAAACCCATGAGTGTGTTACTGAAGAAGGATACAGTGTTCAGGTGGGATGATAAGGCCATTAAATCCTTTGAATACATAAAATATGCTATCTCCCAAGCCCCGATATTGATTAGTCCTGACTATTCACAAGATTTCATAATATTCTCTTTTTCCTCCCAAGACACCATTGCAAGTGTCTCATTGTAGAAAGACGTTGACGACCATGAACACCCCATTGCCTTCATGAGTAAAGTCCTTAGTGATTCATAGCTGAACTATTCGATTACTGAGAAACAATCTTACACCTTAGTGAAATCCCTTAATCACTTTAGAAACTACATGGGTTATAATAAGATCAAGGATTATGTCCCTTCCCCGACAGTAAAGGATGTCTTATCACAACAAGATTGTATGGGTACTAGGGGAAAGTGGGTCTCCAAGATCCAAGAGTATGACTTAGAGATAAAACCCACCAAGATTATAAAGGGACAAGGCTTGGCCCAAATGATGACTGAAAGAAACCAAGAGGCCATACAAATGGGCGAAAGCGAACAAATAAACGTGGTAGTCAGTGAGTTAGAACATGATGAATGGTATTATAATATAATATACTACCTTAAGAATTTATCGTGCCCATATCACCTAGTAGAATACAAAATAAGGGCTTTGAGATTTAAAGCTATGAAATAATGTTTGACTAAGAATGGCCTTGGTTGGAAATACCTCAATGGAGTTATCCTTAGATGTGTGAACCAAGAAGAAGCTAATAAATTGTTGAAGGAATTACACTCTGGATGTTGTGGTGGACATTTTGCGGCCCGTACCACCGCACACAAAATCCTAAGGGCTAGATACTATTGACCAACACTATTTGTTGATACTCACTGATATGTATGATCATGTCAGCCTTTCCAATAATTTACTGGTAAACCAAAACACCCGGCACAACCCTTGAAACCTGTGGTAGTAGAAGCTCCTTTTCAACAATGGGGGTCGGAATTTATTGAGGAATTTAAAGACAATTCAAGTAATGGTTATCAATGGATTTTGACAACCACTGGATATTTTAGCAGGTGGTTGATTCTATTCCCACAAAGAAAGCCACCGAGGAGGTGGTCATGAACTTTTTGGAGGAAAGAATCATACCAAGATTTGGGGTCGCATCCAAGATTACCACAGACAATGCTAAATCCTTCAATTCTCTTGCATTAGAGAATTTTGTTTCAAGTATGGCATTGTTCTATCTCATTCCTCTAATTATCATCCACAAGGCAACAGATTGGCAGAATCTAGCAATAAGAACCTTATGAACATCATCAAGAAGGTTGTGGGAGAGAACAAGAGGTCTTGGGATAGAAAAATTAAATATGCCTTGTGGGCAGATCAAATAACAACAAAGACCTCAATAGGAAGGAACCCTTTTGAGATAGTGTATGGGTTAGAAGCCAAACTTCCTGTGAATATCCAAATCCTTATCCTCTGTTTTTCTCAGCAATGCACCACTGATGGAGAGGCAATCCAAGGGATAATTAACCAGTTAATAGAGTTGGATGAATCTAGGAGGATCGCCCTAAGCCAAATGGCCAGAAACTAGGAAAAGATAAAGAAGACCTTTGATCACAAGGCAAAGGAGAAGGATTTTGCCGAAGGTTATCTAGTGTAGTTATGGGATAAGAGAAGGGAGAAACCTGGTATGCACAAGAAGTTGGATGGACTATGGATAGTTCCCTACAAGATCATAAATCCCGTAGGAACAAACTCTTTCAATCTAGGGACCATGGAAGGAGAGGCTTTGAAGTTACCAGTGAACACTATACACATAAAGCGTTACTACCTGCCAACAACATGACAGGTAAGTACAGGTAAGTAGGTAGGCATTTGCATTCATTGTATATACCATCTTCATTTCATGCTAGATTAGTTGTATTTCCATTTGTATATATGCTTTCTTACTTTCATTTTCTTGTACCATATATCAGCCAGGGTTGATATCACCACCCCAAATGATTACTAATAAATTTTTTGAGATCTAGCAGGTCACAATTTGTGCCATATATGTTGAGGTTATCATGCGCTCTACGGTGAGCACATGTCCCCGAGTTGGAGCCAGATGTTATTCCCTAGCCTAGGGATAACTAAGGATATTATGTCTCGAGGCCCACATGTCCTATAGATGGATTACCAAGAACCATATTGACTTGAGCATGGCCCTAGAGGGCCTATCTTTCTTCTTCAACGCCTCCATCCTGTCAGCAACAACAACATCCATTCCATCGACCTGGTCCTTCAGCAAAAATGGGTCTTTGTCCATGAGGAAATGAGTCCAGGTATCATGGTATGTGTCACTATGATTCTCAAAACATTTGAATATGTGCATTTAATTATTTTTGCTTCATGACGTGTGCTTGGAATTTATTCCTTTAGGGGGAATGACAGGATTCCCTAGCAAGTTGGTTCCCTTAGGATTTGAGTTTCCAATGGGTGGGTTCATGAAAATTCATCATCCATTCCCACCATACTTATCACTTTTCATCATTTTCCCTCTCATCCATTCCCTGCATTGGTTCGGGCATTGGGTTTGCCAAGATAGAAAATGGTTGTACCTTTCCTTGTGGGAAGAAGGGGCTAAAGTTCTAGAGGGGAAAAGTATCTGGCAAAAGATAAAAGCCACATGAACAAAACCTTCAGATGCTTTGCCCATGGATCCCCAAGAAAGAAATAAAAGGCTTCTCAACAAGAAATGGAGGGACCCATAAAATAATAAAATCAATACCTAGTTTGAGGATAGGGGGTCTCATCACGAGCCAACCTATTAGGTCCATGGGAATGTAACGGTATGAAACTACCATTCAGTTGGTCACCACACTAGGGTAGTGGCTCTTGGTGGCATATCCAATATAAAGGGGGTCTCATCACGAGCCAACCTTCTCATCTATGTGAAATGCTTGTGGGTAACACTGTCACCACTGGTCACCATGCCAGGGCAGTGTCCCCTAGCTATTCTATTGAAAGAAAAAGGAATAATATAAAAAGGTAAAAGGCATTGAATGAGCTTGGAAACATTTGCATCCATGACAAGGTGCAACTCATCCTCTCCAGAGGAACCCACAGGTAAGCCATACATTTCCCTGTCATCACTACACCCATTGCTCAAACATCCCCACACCACCTCATCCACTTACATGACCTAGATTTGTCTTCACCTGGAAACATCCCACATCCAATGAGAATTATCCCAATAGGACCTCCTGAAACCCTCTCCAAACCTGGCTTGTAGAATAGCATAAGATCTTTGAGCACTTGTCTGGGAAAGGGGGGTTTTATTCACATATTTAGATAATTTGATTATTAGACGTGATTGACATTTCTATGATCCATGTGACTTATGAGACCATGGAGGGCGTACTTGTTGTTGTTGCAGGGCCACACCCAATGGACATGTACACATGGGGAGATGATTAGTTCGGACCTCCATAGGGATAAAATCCCACCAGATGGATGCTGAGACCCCAGGCAGGGGCATACACATATCAGAGGCTTGCACCAGAGAGGAGGATGTTCCACTAGAGACATATAAGAGAGGAGCACGTTCCACCAGAGACATCCTAGAATGCCTGGACCCAGGGGGGTCTTGCCCTCCCACTATGATGTTGGCCTTGGAAGGCCCATGATGTCACCTCTGTGACTCTTGACGTCACCCAACGTTTGATGGACACAATGGAAGTGGTTGTGTGCCAAGTGACACATGTGGCTTGATCCAGAGGCCTTGGGAGGCTTAACGTTTTTCTTCTGGAGGCCAAAATTTCACCTGGGAGGCCCAATGTCACCCTAGAAGGGCATGATGTCGGCCTTTTTGACCTAATTTTGTAAATTAAAGGTCATTTTCACTGTATAAATAAGGGTTTTTTCCCTTGTATTTTTCATCATCTTTCACTCACACAATTGAGGTCTGAAATTTGTGCCATACTTAGGGTTTATTGGCTGAAATTTCATGCACACTTCTTGGAGGAGGCTAAATTTGGTGTTTCTTGGTGGAAAATCTTCAACTAGGATATTTACTAGATTATTCTTGGTGGATGTAAGTGAATTTATGAAATCCTTCTTTGTTTTGAATGGTTATGGTATATTTACTTTGCATTTATTCCAATATTATGAAATTTCTAGTTTAAAACCCTAGGAGAATAAGCACATGTTATTGTCCTTGTCTTAACAATTTTTCACCTACTAGATTATGCTAGAAACTCTACTTTCTTGAATAATTGTGCTGAGGGCCCTACCATTGTAGCACCCTAGAATAATTTGCTTCATCAAGCCATCATTTACTTCATTCTTGAGCTAAAGAAGGAGGAAAACCGCTAGGTCCTAGGGTTACCTACTTCCTAGTGGTTATTTCCCCCCTAGGGTTTAGTGATTGAGTTCTTGGGTTACCAACACCTCAATCATTGACCTTATTGTCTCTATATCTCAATTTATCATTTGTTCTTTCAAGTTTGCTTCTGCAAAGTGACTCCATTATCCCTAAAAGACACCGATTTAGACCTTGAAATTGATTGATTGATGAAACCAACCCTCAAATATTTTACCTCAAGCAACCTACTAACCTTTCCTAACCCTAGATTAGACTAATTCACTATCCTTCTTGTTGTTGTTTCAAAATTAATCTACATACATTTATTAAAGCAGTAAGAGCACTTACAATCAATTGCAAAAGTTGATTTATACACTGCCTAATTAGCTTATGACAACTACTAGTACATTGCTATTGTTGGGTTATTATTTTTGGTCATTGTGAAGCTCTTTTAAGGCATTTATTGTGAAGCTATTATCTTGTAAACATTATTGTTATAAAATTCTATTTGCTTCATCTTACCTAAACTTATTTATTTTATTAACAAGTCCAAGGTTTTATGAAGCACTAACATCACATTGTACTTGCAATACATATTGTTTTCTTGTTTCTTTTTTCTGGGTAGGTACATCTAAGCACATCATTGCTTCATTTGTTAAAACTTTGGGACTTTATTATCAGTGTGACTTGTGAGAGGGGATACCTTTTATTGACATTTTAACCTTTTCCTTCTCAAACCCCAAGGTCACCAGGATGTCTCCCCTGGGCTATCATCCCTAAATAAAAAGAGGTATCTTATTAAGGTGACAATGATAGGATAACCTCCTGTTACGCCAATTTTTCTTCCCTTATCCTTTCCCTTCGGGACAAGTACAAATTGCGCAATAAAACAACCTTTGTTAATTTATCTATCACCACCATGATGGAATCATGCGACTTCACTATTCTGGGAAATTTAAAAAAAAAACAATTGTAACCACTTCCCATTTCCACTAAGGAATGGAAAATGGTTGTGGCAGCTCCGCTAGATTTCTATTCTTTGTCTTCACTTTTTTCCATTCTAGACACCTCGCTATGTAATTAGCCACTTCTTTCTTCATTCATGGCCAAAAGTATTGACTTCTTACAACTGCAATTGTTTTCTAATATCCTAAGTGACCAACATATGGCATATTCTACATTTCCCTCAGCACTATATTTTTCATCTCACTAGAATTTGACACATATATTTTTCCTTTGTAAGTGAGAATTTCATCCTCTTTTAGCACAAAGTCTTTAAATTTTTGTTGAAAATTACCTTAATGTAATGTCTCTTTTATTTCCAAATTGTGATGATCTAAATTTTTCTACTACAATAATTTTATCTTTCAGATCAGTAATGTACATGATGATAGCTGCAATATGCACCTAATCATGTGCTCTCATGTTGAGTGCATCAACCACTTGATTTTCCTTTCCTTTTATATGCTTATTTTTAAATTCATATTCACTCAGAGATTTCAACCATCTAGTTTGTCCATCATTTAATGTTGGTCAAGTCCAAACAAATGTTTTAAACCATAGTGGTTTATCCTTAGCTCAAATTTCCTCCCCATGAGGTAATGTATCCAAATTTTTATTGCATGAATAATGGATGCTAATTCTAGATCATGGATAACATAATTCCTTTCACGCTCTTTTAATTTTTTGGACTCATAACATACGATATGATCTTTTTGTGTGAGGACTACATTGAGCCCTTCCTTACATGCATCAGTTCACACCACAAAATCTTCATCTAAATATGCAATCTTCAATATTGGTGCACTTGTCAAGATGTCTTCTAGCTATTGGAAGCTATCTTCACACTTGGAATTTGATTCAAATTTGATTCAAATTTCACTCCCTTCTTTTGCAAAGAAGTGACGAGGCTTGCAAACATTGAAAATCCTTTCATAATTATTTGGTAATAAATGACAAGACCCATGAATTATCTGACCTCTATAACATTTCTTGGCATTGGCCATCCTCTAATGGCCTCTATCTTCTCAAAATCAACAACTATCCCATTTGCTAAAATTATATGCCCCTATTAGCACTATAAAACACACCATCAAAGTTTTAAGCACCTTCATAAATTTTGTGTTAGATTTTCCAAATTACTTTGGTCCTTTGCCTACGGTCATAGCCTCCCAATTCATCATCGAGCCTTGACAATTTCCCATTAATTGCGTTGGCCAAAGGTGGTGTGTGCTCAAGTTTTCTAAGTCTATACTAATTCAAACCTATCTACCAAATCTAATGCATATACCAAGACTGAGAGCCAAGAGCACCTGTCATCAAAACAAGACACGGATTAGAAGCTCCATGCACACATTAAAGAGAAAGATTATCCGAATGGAGACTTTCCTAAAATAGAGGAGGTGCGCTACTGAAGTTGCAGAGTTATTTCACAGATGGCGCTACAAAATTGTCTATATTGACCATTTCAAAGGATCAGTGCTACTGAATTCATAGAGGATAATTCAAGATGGATGCTATGGAATTTCACAATAGGATCAATGCTACGAAAACTGCAGTCCTGTTTTGGATCGATGCTACAAAATGTGTAGAGTTATTTTGCAAGGACGCTACAAAATTTGCTACCTAGAGCGCTACTGAATGGTGCTACGAACTGGCACCTGGAATCAAGGGATTCAAATTCATCACTCTTTTGGGTGGATGATGATGTGGAGACGAGCAAAGATCATAGGTGGTAGCATGGTGACAACATTAAACCACTGGAGGACACTTGGCAATGGAAAGGAATGTGCATCAAGGGAGAAAATGACATTTAAAATCTTGTTGGATTGGTTGCCAACTTGGTTCTTACTTTGTAGCAGTTTGTTAATAGCTGTTAGCACAGGTGTTATATTGATAACTGATTTGGAGAATCTGATGTGAGGAAGGCCAACTCACACATATAGCTGTGGAATTTCCTTTTTTGTTATAATACATCTTCTAAATGGATAGGGGGGGGGGTCGAATGGTTGAGCTGAGGCTCCTATTATTGTAATTTGTTTTACTTTAAAGACCGGTTCTCTGGTTATGTATCGGATTTGAGAATTTTTAAGTAATAGAAGTTAGTTTATCTTATATCATCTTGTTGCCTCTTATGCTGAAGTTTTCATGATTGGAAGATCCACATGAGATTGTTATAGTTGTGTTATGATGAATGTTAGATTATAATACTGCTATGATGTTCTTCAGTATTCTATAAACTTTGAATTCAAGAAGATCTTTTGAGTTTTTCCTCCTTAGGCTGCTTAAAGACTTGATGTCAATTGTAGACCTTTACATATCCATTAGTAAGTCTTCCTCCTATTCATTTTTACTCTCATTCACTGACTGAAGTTGATCAAGACCTCAATTTTTTGTGCATGATAACCCAAATTTATGAGTTAAAACATTATTATTCTGAGCCTTGTCCATTTGAACTTAAATCACTCATTTACATTTACAAATATTTTGATGGGTACTGGGCTTATCCTCTTGCAGTTTGAGGGTGATTCTTAGTACTAACATGAATGGCACTGTTGTCAGGGACGGATTTGAACAGATTGAAAATCTCCCTGGGAAGAACGACATAGATCCAGCTCTTAATGGTAGACAAGAGAGGGATACAAAAAATTCATTGTAATCATCTACCTGGCGACTCCACCATCAGAGACTCCACTGGGGAGGATCCTATTGATAGAAAGATGAAGGGGTAGAAGTGTAAATACATGTATCATTTCATTAGTTTTCTACATGAACTCTTGTTCCTCTTTATCAACTCTTTCCTATCTTTTCCTTTACATATAAAGATAATCATTTGGTGCTTTGTTTATTCGGATGATCATCAACCTTCCTTTATATATTCATCCTTGGAAGGAGAATACCTACCTTCTTCCTGTGTTGTATATGTTGATCTTGTATCCTCACCTCAACCTATTCATAAGGATGAGCTTTGTATTCAAATCCCTCATGAATTTGACCACCCTTGTAACCTTGAGGAAGTTGAAACTGATTCAAATCCTTCTCAATTCTCATCACCTTATGTTGTTACTGTTGAATCTTTCCATCAACTTGTTAAACCTCATATCCATCCCACTATTTTTCAAACTAGAATCAGAGACAAGATGTTCAAACCTTTAAGGTTTCCATATTTCCTTCACCCTTATCCTCTTGATTTCCTTGAGTATCTTCCTCGGTTTTCTAGATAAGATCATGTTATAGCTAAGAGGTATTTGAAGGCCCTTGAGAATTTTGTTGATCAGTTTGAGATAGTTCATGATGATGTTACCATGAGGTTGTTATCCAAATCCTTGTTTGGATATGATGGTTTGTTTGGAGATGTTGTTGTGTGGTTTAAAGGTTTGTGAGCCAATTCCATTGGTTATTGGATCGAGCTATGCAATGCATTTTTAAAGTATTGGCGTGAGAACAAGTCCCTTGATTTGTACCTCGCCGATTTTTATGCTTTGAGGAGAGGAGAGGAAGAAGCTTTGTCCGTCTTTAACAAAAGGTTCTACAACATTTATCGTGACATGCCCTTGGAGATCCGACCTACAAAGACTATTGCCATGGTGTTCTATGTTATGGATCAATATCCATAACTTGTCCTTCTCCTGAGATAAAGAAAGTATTCATCCTTAAGAAGCTTATTTGAAGATGCTCAAGAAGTTGAGGAGAACATCCGTGCTTCTAGGAGGATCCAAGAGCAGGTTTGCCTTGAAACTATGAATGCATATGAGCAAGAGGATTGTCAATATATTTTAGATTTGCAGCAATAAGACAGTGAGTATGAATCAAATATGGAACAACAACAATGATGTAAGTATGATTCACTTTTGGAATCGAATTCTTCAACATTTGTTGATTTTTCTATGGACGAGAATGCATGTCTAGTTTATGATCAATTTACAAAGCATGTTGAACATATTATAACTGATGATTGCATAGATAGCTATATGTTCTTGGCTGATCATAATTATCAGTGTGATTTAAACCCGATTGTACCACTATCTTGTGATCATCATGCTGAAAACAAAGAGACTGCAATTGTTGATGATCAAAATCTGATCTCAAGGGAACTAGAAGGTTGTTTGTTTTCAAGCAAAGAGGAATGTATGTATGAGAAGTTGTCTTTTCTTAATCAACAATTTTCCAACCATGGTCTCGAGGATCCAATTGCAACTTATATGGATTCATATGTTTTAGATTGTCTGAAAATTCCAGTTTTCATTATTTCACAGGTATTCATGGGTAAACATGTTTCTCTGAAAGAATTTCTATCTTTTTTTTCATACCTATGTTATTCTCTATTGATCAGTGGTATGGATGGGATTCCTTCAATCATGAAGTTTCTTGAATGGTTACTATGTAAATTTTCCTTTACTTGAGCAAGTTGACAATCTGGTTAGGGTAGGGTAGCATAGGTAATAAGCTCGCTTCCTTAGCATTGCTTTACTTCAGTTTCTAGCGAGTCTTTCAATTTCTTGAATAAGTGGTAGTTTTTTAAAGTATTTAAAGGTTGGTTACATAGATGACTCCATATCCCAATAGATAAGGCGACTAGAACTGCTAAATTTCTTGGAATCCTCACAGGGAGGCCTCCATCCCAATTGGAGCTAGTGTTAGCACTAAAAAATGCACCATCAAAATTTTAAGCGCCTTCATAAATTTTGTGTTAGATTTTCCAAATTCCTTTGGTCCTTTGCCTATGGTCATATCCTCCCAATTCATCATTGATCCTTGACAATTTCCCATTAATCACTTTGGCCAAAGGTGGTGTGTGCTCAAGTGTTCTAAGTCTATACTAAGTCAAAACTATCTACCAAATCTGATGCATATACTAAGACTGAGAGCCAAGTACACCTGTCATCAAAACAAGACACGTATTAAAAGCTCCATGCACACATTAAAGAGAAAGATTATGTGAATGGAGACTTTCCTAAACCAGAGGAGCTGCACTACCAAAGTTGCAGAGTTATTTCACACATGGTGTTACACAATCGTCTATATAGACCATTTCAACAGGATCATTGCTACCGAATTCATAGAGGCTAATTAAGGATGGATGCTACGAAATTGCACAACAAGATCGACGCTATAGAAAATGCAGGCCTATTTTGGATCGACGCTATGAAATGTGCAGAGTTATTTTGCAAGGACGCTACAAAATTCACTACCCAGTGCGCTACTGAATGACGCTACGAACTGGCACCTGGAATCAAGGGATTAAAATTCATCACTCTTTTGGGTGGCTGATGATGTGGAGAAGTGCGAGGATCATAGGTGGTAGCATGGTGATAACATTCAACCACTGGAGGACACTTGGAAATAGAAAGTAATGCGCATAAAGGGAGAAAATTTCATTTAAAATCTTGTTCGATTGGTTGCCAACATGGTTCCTATTTTGTAGCAGTTTGTTAATAGTTGTTAGCACAGGTGCTAGATTGATAATTGATTTGGAGAATAC
>ML793910.1:266902-283300 GCA_009831015.1 Picea engelmannii
ATCGCTATGGTATTGAGAAGACATATGAAGGTACCTCTGGTAAAAATTTCATCTCTTGATTCACTATAATTATGGAGATACACTCTGTGGAATATAGGGTTTGTGACCAGTCCTGAAACTAGTCAATAAACAGGTGTTCTGGGTAAAATAGTCATAACTTTTTCATATGGAATCCAAATGTAGTGGGACCACTTCCATTGGAAATATTACAGACTTTAGTTTCTTGTGTGTGAGTTTCAGAATTAGAGGTTAAATATTGAGCGCGGGGCATACTGTACAAGTTGGGTCTTCTGAACAGACCAGAATTGAATAAAGTCTACCATTCTTTCTATAACCTCTTTTTGGAAAAGATAGAGAGTTCAAATCTCTCTTAATATTGGAGGATTGTATCTTCCTCTTGGAGTTTTATCCCTCCCTTTACATTTGGAATCTGTATCTACCTTTGGAAGTCATTACTTCCCTTGAAAAAAACTATTGATTATTTCTCATATATTGTGCATGGTGTATTGGTGTAACTCTTATAATATTGTTCATTACTCATTGGATATAATTGAATGGTTTAAGTATAAGTTGAAAAAGGTTTTTAAATTGTACTTGATATTGATTCACCCCCCTCTCAGTATCAACACCTTTGATTCATCCTCTTTGATTAGTTTACAAACAGTTACCATGGGTTTGTTGACATGTTTGCGGTCTTCCATTTCAAACTTCTTCAACATCTCCTTGATGTATTTGGTCTGAGAAAAAAATATTCCTTTGCTAGTTTGAGAAATCTACAACACTAGGAAGAAGGGCATTTCTCATGCATGGACATCTCAAATTATTTTTGCATTTATTCTTCAAACTTTTAACTCATTCTATCAACATAATTACTTCCAAAAATGATATCATCCACATAAACTACAATGATTAGCATATTTGCATTGTTTGTTTTTGTTAATCCCTACATAGTGGAAAATCACCCCTTAATTGGGGAATATTACATTAGTATTATTATTTTATTTATGTCGGATTGGGTCCATTATTTTTAATTTTTCCTCCTAGTCTCCTATATATACCAAGGAGAACTTTTCATTTGGAATCATCTTGTATTTGTGAATTTATGTGGTGTATAAGGAGGTTTCCCCCTCAAAGAGGCTTATTATCTGAAATCATCTCTTTGTCAAGGCGTGGAGTAATTATTATGATTTTTTTATGCTATTTGGATTTTTTTTCCTAACATTTGGTATCACATCTCAAGGTCTTGGGGTTTCGCTGCTGCATCTGAGGCACCTTGGCATTTTTTCTATAACTTTTTTTTCTTGAACATTTAAGAAAGAACGCCTTGGGGGATATTTAGTAGACAGATCAAGGTACCTGTGATGATTTAGACTGTGGAAATCACAAAATATTCATAGGAATTATCAATGTATCTATGGTAAAAATTACATCTTCTGGGTCATCCTAATTTTGGAGATACACCCTATGTAAGATAGGGTAGTTGACTAGTCCTATTAACTAGTCTCAAATAAGTGTTTCGGGTAAAAGAATGATATATTTTTCAGTGAATATCCAAATTAAGTGAGAATAGTTGCATTGGATAGTGGACAGTCTGTAGTATATATGGTGTAAGTTTCAAAATAAGATATCACATATTATGTAGTTGGCATGATTTACAAGTACGCTCTCCTAGAAAGGCCAAAAATAAGAAAGGCGTGGGAAAGTTACCATAACTTCCACTTGAAACATCTAATTTTGATCTGATCTGTGGCATTGCAAAGAGGAAATATCAGAGAACTACATAATGAAATTTTATACCCAAAAGGGTCGAAATTTTAAATATACAACAGAAGAAAGGTCGGCTACCAGACTAACCTCCAAATCAGGTTTTAAAAGGTGTATTTTTGTTTTTGGAAATTTTCATATCGTTTGACTAGAAAATCCAATTGGGGTGATTCAAAAAGTAGAATAAAGTGGGATAAAAGGAGTATCACATAAGTTTGAGAGAAACTTAGGGATTGTTTTTAGGTACAAATTTTTTCCAACATCTCTAAATGTAGGAGTTATCATTACTAGTCAATGCTACAACCTGGGAACAATGTGGTTCTTCCACGTACCTAGATTATATCAGAAGGCCCCTTTCAAATAGTTGTGCATTAGACAACACCACTATGGATTTGAGCTCCTACATACCTAGCGTATATCATTAGACCCTCTATAATCCTAAGACTTACCGAGTAAACCTTTTGGTCATCTTGTTGCTATAGTACACCGAGAAAAACACTCGGGGAGATCACTCTCTAGTACCTAGGTAGTCGGATAATACGACTAAAGGCATGGTCAAGCCACCTTAGTTAGTTACTTGAGATATTGGGCCGAGTAATATTATTGGAACCTACACGTATATTAGATAGCCATAGCACTTGACACTCCCTTGTATCTGAGGTTCTCTGCCTAAGCCAATTAGGAATTCCTGCCTTGCAATTGCAGTGATACTTGGCCAACATGCCACCAAAAAAGGGAGCTTCTACACCAAATAATCCTTCAGAAAATCCTACTTGGACTCTTGATGAAGGTTAAGAAATGCACAGGGACATAAATTATTTACAAAAGAAAGCACTAACAAAATATGAACTACAAGGTTTGATGGATTCAATTGAAGCTAAGATGGAAGCGATAATGGATACTAAGATGGATGGTTTAAAAGGGGAGAACATGGAAGGATTGAAAAAGTTGCTAATACAGAGGTCACTTGAAAGTGACAATGTATCCCATGAAATTCATGATGAGGACACAAGGAAGATGAATCAAGACTGGAGAAACTCCAACTTTGGGTTGAAGACCAACCACTTTCCTAAGATCGATATAAGGAAGTTTGATGGAAAGTATACAATCACATGGATACTCCAGATGGAGCAGTTTTTTGATTTGCATGATGTGCCTCACACAAAAAAGGTACGAATTGCATATTTATATTTAGAACCCAATGATTTTGTGTGGTATTTATGGATTTTTTATCGCAAATCACTTGTCACTTGTACAATTTTCACAGAAGAAATGATAGCACACTATGAATATACAAGGAGCAATACCTTCTTCAACCAATTGATAAATATCAAGCAAAAGTGTTCAGTTGTGGAGCACATTGAGAAATTCCAAAGATTGAATATAAATGTAACGGATATTCCAGATGAGCACCTTATTGATGTATTCATAGGAACTTTAAAGGATAACATTCAACATGAGGTTCACCTTTGGGAACCCAAATCATTGGAGAATGCGTTTAGGGTGGAGAGAAATGTTCAAAGTAAAAATCTGGTGATGGCTACTAGAAGGACCACTCCTAACATCTATCGAGAGAATATTGTTGCTTCTTCTAAACCACCTCAACCTACAAGGTTGACACCTCAATAATTGGAGGAAAAAAATAAAAAGGTATATGCTTTAATTGTGACTGCTTTAATTTTGACAGCAAGTACAGTAAGGGACATAAGTGTGTTGAGAAGAAATTATTCTACACAGATTGTGAAGAGGAAGAAGAACAAGAAGAACCATCTCAAGATGAAAATGTAGAAGATATTTCTTCTAAAGAGTTGACTCCCACCATATCATGTAATGCATTGGTTGGAATTAGTACTCCTCAAACCCTCAATATCGAATGATATATCAAAAAGAAAAAGGTAATATTCCTAATTAATTCTGGTAGTACTCATAATTTCATTCACTATAAATTAGCCAAAGCTCTCAGTTGCTTTATAGATCTAGCGTCAGAGTTACAAGTAATGATTGCAAATGGAGGAACTATCAATTTCTCATGAAAATGACATAAGATCAATCTTCTTATGGGGGAATATGTAATGAATAATCCAATGATTTCTATAACCATGGGTGGTGTTGATGTCGTACTAGGAGTCCAATGGTTACAATCATTGGGAATAATGGCTTTTAATTTTCAAGAACTTTTCATGAGATTTTCATTGGAAGGAAAGGAAATTGAGTTAAATGGTATCACAGGGAAACCCAATAAGGTGATAATATCTAATGGCATGACAAAATTGTTGAAAAAGGGGCATCAGGGTGTAAGTGTACAACTTCACTAGATGTTCAAAATTCTAATCCATCTATTCCCCTATATCTCCAAGGGATTATTGATAAGAATTCCAAATTATTTGAATATGTTCCCAAAGGTCTTCCACCCACTCGCGATCATGATCATGCTATTCACCTAATTCCTTGGAGTGTTCCTCCTAACATCAGGCCTTACAGATACCCTTATGCTCAAAAGAGTGAAATTGAGCTTATGGTTGAAGAAATGTTAGAGGCTGGCATTATTAGACCTAGCCAAACTTCTTACTCTGCACTGGTGGTAATGGTACTCAAGAAAGAGGGCTCATGGCATATATGTCTAGATTATAGAGAGCTCAACAAGATCACCATTAAAGACAAGTTTCTCATTCCTTTCATTGATTATGTTGCCACCATGAATTTCATAGCTAGAGTTAGAGGTTTGTCCAAAGTTTTCAAAGTCATGACATGATCTTGGGAAAATAAAGGCATTCCTAGATGAGTCATAGGTTAGGTTGAATATCATGTCAAAAGGTATTATGTTTCATCATCACCTTTCATGAGGTTAGAGAAGGAACAATAATGAAACTCCATGTCATTCGTATCATTGCAAACTTCAAAAGCATACTTTTTTTGCAAGTTTGTTGCGCAAAGGATTTTTCTTCTTTCATCTGTTGCACGCTACACAGAGGATGTTGTCGCATAGAGGATGTTGTCATGCATAGGATGTTGTCGTGGAGAGGATGTCGTCACGGAGAGGATGTTGTCGCGTAGAGGATTTTTTTCATGCATAAGATGTTGTCGCACATAGGATTTTGTCGTGCAGAGGATGTTGTTTCACAGAGGATCTTGTCGCGCATAGGATGTTCTGGCGCAGAGGATGTTGTCGTGCATAGGATGTTTTCATGCAGAGGATGTTGTCACGCATAGGATGTTGTCACATAAAGGATGTTGTAACGCAGAGGATGTTTTCACGTAGAGGATCCTTTCGTGTAGAGCATGATTTTGCGTAGAGGATGTTGATGCATAGAGTATGTTGTCATGCATAGCATGTTGTCGTGCATAGGATGTTGTTGCGCATAGGATTTTTTCGCGCAGAGGATGTTGTCGCGCAGAGGATGTTGTAGCACATAGGATGTTGATGCGTAGAGGATGTTGCAACGTCGAGGATGTTGTCACAAAAAGGATTTTTTCGCATAGAGGATCCTATTGCACAGAGGATGATGTCGCACAGAGGATGTTATCATGCAGAGGATGTTTTCACGCATAGGATGTTGTCACGCATAGGTTTTTTTTGCGCAGAGGATGTTGTCGTGCAAAGGATGATGTAGTGCATAGGATGTTGTCGCTTAGAGGATGTTGTAACATAGAGGATATTGTCGCATAGAGGATGTTGTCGCATAGAGGATGTTGTCATGCAGAGTATTTTCCCATGCACAGGCTATAAGGTGTGCTACGTAAATCACTGGTTTAGTGGTCAAATTAAAGATCACTTTCTGACCAACTGGAGAGGAATTTTGAAAATCCCTGCGATGTTTTTTTTTAGGACAAACCAAGTAATAAAAATTTCTCTAATGTTTTCAAAAGGTGTCACAGATTAGGACATTCAAAGGAATATTTGAGCCCTATTTTTCAGTTTTCATGATTTCCTGTTTGAGACATGTTTTTGCAACACGTATTCTGGCCAGCTGGAGATGAATTTCAAGAAACCGAGAGAGGTTTTTCTTAATAATGAGCTTACCTACAAAAAAAATTCTCATAACACTTACTTTGTCTTTGTTATTTGTGAGTACACCACCAATCATTGGCTCAATATTTTAATTTCAAAAGTTGACTCCATTTCCCAATGGTACCTTTTCCTTGTTTGTCCCACCAACCATTTTAAAACAAAAACAAACCCATCCTATCGCGGAATATGAACTTTGTGCATTTATTGATGAAACGCTTGAGTTATTACCAGTCATTAGACATCTAAGAGAGCCCTCTCTGGTTGTATAGGTCAAAATACAATCTAAAGTTGGTTGAAAAAATTACCTTGGGGTTTTCTTTGATACAACCCAAAGAGATTTTCAAGTTCTAACAGATTAATTGTTAGATGAACTACATGAAGAAATATACTTCACAAATTTGGATCTTCATTTAGGGTATCATCAGATTAGAATGAAGGAAGAATATATCCCAAAAACGACATTTAGAACTCATGAAGGCCATTATGAATTTTTGGTCATGCCTTTTGGCAATACGAATGCACCTTCCACATTCCAAGGGTTGATGAATTCCATTTTCAATCCCTTCCTTCAAAAATTTGTGTTAGTATTTTTTGATGATATACTAATCTATATAAAGTCTTGGGAGCATTATGTTCGACATGTTGACAAGGTGCTACAACTACTAAAGGAGCAACAACTATATATGCCAAACCATCCAAATGTTTCTTTGGGGTGAAGGACATAGATTATTTGGGTCATATTGTATCTCATGAAGGTGTCAAGGTATACCCTAACAAGATTAAGGCCATGATGGACTGGTCGATTCCTAAAACATTTAAGAATCTTAGAGGATTTTCGGGTTTGACAAGTTACTACCGCAAGTTTGTTCGGAACTATGGAAGAATAGTGACACCTTTAACAACATTAACTAATAAGGATGTATTTTCATGGACTCCAGAGGAAACTCAAGATTTTGAACAACTAAAAGAGGTGATGTGAAAATTTCTTGTCTTGACCACACCAAACTTCACAAAAACCTTTATTGTGGAATGTGATGCCTCAGGAAATGGAATTGGTGTTGTTCTAATGAAAGAAGGAAGGACCCTTGCTTTTGAAAGTTGGTTACTCAAGGGAAAGGACTTACACAAACCCATTTATGATAAGGAAAAGATGGAAATACTACATGCATTGAATCAAAGGAGCCCTTAACTAATAGGTAGGTAATTCAAGGTCAAAATAGATCATGACAGTCTTAAATAATTCTTGGAACAAATACTATCTTCAAAAGAACAACAAAAATGGGTGACCAATATGTTGGGTTATGATTTTGAAATCATTTACAAAAAAAGGAAGAAAAATGTTGTGAAAGATGCACTCTCAAAAAAGGATGAATATGTTGAGGCCTTTCTCTATGCTATCTCTATCATCCAACCTAATTGGATAACAAAAGAAAGGGATGAATGGAAGAATGATAAAAAAGTGTGGAATCTCATTCAAAGGATGCAACAAGATTCCATTGCATCAGATACATTTACATGAAAAAATGATTCACTATGGTACAAAGATCTCTTATATTTCTGTAAGAACTCCCAACTCAAACAAAATGTACTTTTGGAATTGCACGCCTCTTTGGTAGGAGGGCACTTGGGATTTTTGAAAACCTATCACAAGATCAAGAAGGAAATTGTTTGGGATGACCTTAAAACTGATGTTCAAAGGTTTATGGAAGAATGTTTGGTGATGAAGATGCCCCCACCTCAGCAGGGTCTGCTGACCTCCGGGTCAATGAATCTTCAATTTTCCTAAGCTGGAGCAGCTCTTTGGGTTCTTGCTGGAACCTCTAAGAAATAAATCCATGGGTCCTTATGAAACTTCGCCTGTGCGAACTAGCATCGGGCGCAAGATTCATCCATGTGATCATTGTTTATGAATACATGCCTATCCAAAAGGCGCTTCACGACCTCGGGCCTTAGGTGGTTTTACTGTGAGTCACCTCGACTCTACCGATTCCCAAAATCCAAACTAAGAGCCTAGCGAGTGCTAGCTCTGTTCCCCTATTTTCCACTGATGTGACCTCCAACTTCGACCTGGGGCCCAACTCTTGAGCGCTTCGGGACTTCACACTTTCTGTCCTCAGAAGTTAGCTCTCCTCGTTTCTCCCGAAGTCCAAACTCCAAACTCCGCTCATGTCATATCAATGGCCCACAACTCCAGTGATCCAATGGTTCGGAACCCCTCTTCCTAAATCAGGACTTAGCAATTCAGGACTTCGCGTTTCAGGACTTTGGAAGATGACTCTCTTCTTTCTTCCCAAATTCCCGATCTCCAAAACCTCCTTCCCAAATTAAGGGAATCAACATTCCACGTCCTTCCTCTATCCAATGGTCCATATCACTTCTTCGTGAATCAGGACTTCACGAGTTTCCGCGACTCTTGCCTCTGGCTTTCCAGATTTCTGAATCGTGAATTGTCTCCACATGGGGAGATCAATGGTTCTTCGGATCGCTTCTCGATCAATGGTCGAGATATACCTTGGGACTTCGACACTTTATCAAGTCCACTCTTGTGCATGTGAAAATCACTAAGGCTTGTGCACTTTTCTTAGATCAGATGACTGTTGATCTTCTACATTGTGATCCAACGGCTACGGTCGCCCTCTCTCCTGAGCTTCTGATATTTTTTGTCTTAAGAAGGTTTTCTAAGTATTCAAAGAGCTTGACCTTTGCTCCTCCTACGAGTCTGATCTCTTAGACTTCATATTCACTTTTGGAAAGTGTTATCCCTTCTAAGATTGATCTCCTCGAATATTTCAATCTCCCACACACTCCTTGCATTTCAGGGATTTCGTCAAACTCAGGTCAAAGGATTTCTTGAAAAGAAATTCTTCTCACCCTCCCAATGTTCCTCTATTCTGATTCTTTGCTTCTTACAGAGTCACCTCGACACTTAGTCGAATTTCGGATCTATGCACTCCTTGAAACAGATTCTTACGCAAGGTTTGAGTTCTTGCGGATGATTGTGCACGTCTTGCAACAGTCACTTTGCATCCCTCGTAAAGGGAAAGTTTTGTGCTATCTCTTCTAAGCTTCAGAATCGAAACAGATTTCGTCAACACACTCCTTGCGTTCTGTGTGCGCACTTTGAATAGACTCAGTAGAAGAGAAACAATTGAAACTTATGCAAACATCTCACAATCTCATACGTTCGTGACGAAATTCATTCATTCATGAAAACAATAATAACAAGGGATTGCAAACAGTAACAACACTATGCACTTGGATCAATTTCCCTCTATTATATTCATTCAAAATTAAAATGGCTACAACTATGATCAAATAACAACTAAAAACTCAGAAATTTTCTACTAACTCGCAGCGGCCTCATTTGGGTGTCCAAAACCTCTATTTATCTCAGAGGGTTCTTAGGGTTCCCCCCGACTACTCGTCTACTCAAAAACAAAACCTAACTTCTACCCTAGTTCAGTTAAATTCAAGGCTAGGAGTGAAAATCCTAGATCACTCGTGATCATTCAGCTTCCAAGCATTTGATATTCTTCCATTTTTCAATCAACTCCAAAATATTCACAGTAACCACCAGTGTTTGAGATTCTGAAATGATTCCCAGGTGTTAAGTTGTCCTGCCACACACACTTGTTGACGATGCTCCTGCATCATACTCCCCTGGACAAAAATTCATGGACTCCTTTCCATGAGCTCCTGAACTGACTTTCCATGCTTCTGGATATCAGCTTCATTTTCCAAAATGGAATCTTCTATTGGGTGTCCCTTCCACTTGACTAGATATTCAAAATATGTCTTCCTCCTGGTCTTATTACTATTCCTCTGATCAACTATCTTCTCCATCTGTGGTTTTTCTGCTATAGGAATTTGTTTCTCCCACTTAACCTTCTCTTGATCTTCAAATCCCTCTGTGTCATCTTTCCTATAAGGATACAGGTCTGAAATGTTGAATATGGCTGATATGCCCACATCATCTGGTAGCTCAATCTCATATGCGTTTGCATCAAACTTCCTCAAGATCTTGCATGGACCTATCTTCTTCATATTTAACTTTTTATATGTTCCCATAGGGAATATTTCTTTCTTGAGATGTTCCAGAACCTGGTATCCTACTTCAAATTGAATATCTTTGTGATGTTGATCAACTCTACGCTTGTACTCTTGGCTAGAGCTCTGCAACTGTCCTCTGATATGGCTATGGAGCTTCTGCATTTCTGCAACAAAATCTTCTTCTCCAACACTTATGATCTCACTCTTTTCCAGGTCTCTCAACTCAGATACTCCCCTTGGTTGCATTCCATACAATTATTGGAATGGGCTCTTTCCAATGCTCTTGTTTGGTGATTCATTGTATGCAAATTCTACTTGTGGAAGAATCTGATCCCACTGATTATGATGCTCAGTGACCAGAGTCCTCAATAAGTTTATGAAACTTTTATTTACCACCTCAGTGTGTCCATCTGTCTAAGGGTGATAAGCTAAGATGAAGGAAAAATTTGTCCCCAACTTCTTCCACAGTGTTCTCCAGAAATGACCAACAAATTTAGTGTCTCTGTCTGAGACAATGCTCCTGGGTAGTCCATGAAGTCTCACAACTTCCTTGAAGAACAGATTTGCAACATGTGTTGCATCACTAGTCTTCTGGCATGGGATAAAGTGTGCCATCTTTGAAAATCTATCCACCCCCACAAATATGGAATCACATCTTCTTTGCGTTCTTGGTAGTCCCAACACAAAATCCATGCTTATTTCATCCCAAGGCCTCTCCGGTATTGGCAATGGTTGATACAATCCAGTGTTATGTATTTTACCCTTTGCATGTTGGCGGATTCTACATCTGTTCACAAATTTTATCACTTATGTTCTCATACCTGGCCAATAGTATGAACTTCTCAACTGTGAAAATGTTTTATCATGGACGAAATGTCCAGCCAACCCTCCACTATGTTTTTCCCTCAAAATGTTATCCCTCATTGAGAATTTTGGTATGCACAATTGATTTCCCTTGAACAACAATCCCTCTTGAATCATATACTTTTTCCACTGGCTCCTCTCTCCCAGCACAGGATTTGCACATGCTTCATATTCTTCCTTGAAATATGGATCATCACAATGCATATCCTTTAGGTGTTCAAACCCCAAGGTCTTCACCTGAAACTCCTGTAGAATCAAACATCTCCTGTTTAATGCATCAACAACTTTGTTAACATTCCTAGCAATATGTTTTATGACAAAAGTAAAATTCTGCATAAACTCAATCTACTTTGCATGCCTCTGATTAAATTTTTCCTGCCTGGTTATGAATTGTAAAGCCTGATTATCACTATACAAGACAAATTCATGTGGGACAAGGTAATGTCTCCATTTCTTCAATGCTTGAATTATGACATAAAACTCCTTATCATATGTGGACTATTTTCTCTTAGTCTCATTCATCTTCTCACTAAAATAGGCAACATACCTATTATCCTGGCTCAAAACTGCTCCAATTGCAACTCCACTTGCATCACATCTCACTTGACCAAAATTTGGTAAGACCAAAATTGGTCATTCTTTTATTTTCTCCTTCAATATATTGAAGCTCCTCTTGGCCTCCTCTGTCCATTTAAAATACTTGATCCTCTTCTTCACTGTATCCATCATTGGTGCACAAATCCCATTGAAATCTCTGATGAACTTCCTATAGAAACTTGATAATCCATGGAAGCTTCTTACCTCAAACATACTCCTTGGTGATGGCCATTCTTTGATTGCTTTCACCTTCTCTAGATCCATATTTAGTTCATTTGAAGAGATCACAAAACCCAAGTAGATGAGCCATGTCTTCATAAAAGAGGAATTCTTCATGTTTATCTACAACTTCTCCTGATATAGTATCCTCATCACTAGTGTCAGGTGTCTCAAATGCTCCTCGTTAGTCCTGCTAAAGACCAGTGTATCATCCAGATATACAACCACAAACTTGCCAATGAAATCTTTCAGTATTTCATTCATCAACCTCATAAAAGTACTCGGGGAATTTGTTAAGCCAAATGGCATAAAAAGCCACTCATACAAACCTTCATTTGTCTTAAAGGTTGTCTTCCACTCATCACCTTCTCTCATTCTTATTTGGTGATATCCACTTTTCAAATCTATCTTACAAAAGAAATTTGCTCCACTTAAATAGTCCATTAAATCATCCATTCTTGGCAAAGGGAATCTATACCTCATGGTGATTTTGTTAATGTCTCTTGAGTCTTTACACATTCTCCATCCTCCATCCTTCTTTGGACTCAACACAATTGGCACTGCAAATGGAATGAAGCTCTCTCTGACCAAACCTTTGTCTAACAATTCCTGGACTTAGTTCTTTACCTCCTCATTCTCTCGAGGTTTTTTTCTGTATGTTGCTTTTTTTGGAAGACTTTATCCTGGTATCAAATCAATATGATGGTTGATGCTTATGATGGGTGGCAATGAGTTAGGCAGATCACCCACCACTATGTTAGCAAAATTATCCAACAATTCCTGAACTTCCTCAAGTAAATCATCCATCGAAGTACTTGTAAGGATAACTTTGGGTTTCCTCACCACATCAAACTACATCTCCTGTTCTTTCTTGACTTATTTTAGGATTTCCATCCCACTCATGAGAAGTATGCTTGTGTTTCCTTCCTCTTTCACTTTCTTCTCTTCTATTGGAAGAAACATGTGTGTCCTACCATTCTTCTCCAAGGTGTATGTATTCTTCCTCCCATCATGAATGACATTCCTGTCAAACTTCTATGGTCTTCCCAACAAAATATGACATAGATCCATGGGAATTACATCATACATAATTTCATCTCTATATCCTCCTATCTTAAATTCAACCAAGCATTGTTTAGTGACCATTACCTGGTGTCCTTTCTACAACCATGAGACTTTGTATGGCTTCAGATGTGCAGTTGTATCCACCTCCAATTTCTCCACCATCTCTGTGGATACTAAGTTATCAATGCTCCCACTATCAATTATCACCTTGCATACTCTGTCTTTAGTCTTGCAAGTTGTCATGAATAGACTGTTCCTCTGCACTGGCTTTCCAACCTCTGCCTTTGGTTTTAAGAGAACCTTTCTCAACATCACGAATGTTCCATCCTCTACTCCTTATGCTTCAACATTCCTTCTCTGTGCTTCTGAACTGTGAGATTCACCTCCTCCTTCTTTATTTTTCTCGAGACATTCCCAAGACATGTGCCCTGTCTTTCCACAGGCATAACACCTTACTTCTCCTCCTCTGCTTCTTCCTCTTCCTCTAGAAGAAATTCTTCCACCACCTTGTCTTCCTCGGGAACTTCCTCCTCTTTCTGAGTGACCATGTGGTTTCTCAATCTCATCTTCGGATTTATGTGCCTTGTCATGGGAAACTCCCTTTCCTTTGTTCAAGGTTGGACTTCTACCTCTTCCTCGCTGGTTTTGTTTTCTGGTCAACTTCTCTTCTTCCTTCAATGCAAATTGATAAGCGTCCTCCACTATCCTTACTGACATCATGTTGATCTCATCCCAGATTTTGTACCTCTGGCCATTTTATATAACTGACAAATTTTTCTTCATCTTTCTCTCTTTGTCCAGTTCCGGTGTTCATCTTGTAGAACTCCTCTATGTACTCTTTAACTATCATACCCTTCTGTCTCAGATTTTGCATCTCCCTGAACAGATTGATGTGATAATCTTTGGGCATGAATTTATCTTTCATCTTGGCTACCATTCTGTCACAATTATTTATCTTTTGTTTTCCCTTGCTTCTCCTCTCAGCCTACATTTCATCCCACCACAGTGTTGCATGTCCTTTTAGCCTAGTGACAACATATCTCACTCTTTTCTCCTCATCGACATCTTCATAGTCAAAATATTTTTCCATGGGTCTTATCCAATCTAGCAGCTCTTCAGCATCCAAATTGCCTTCATACATTAGGACCTCTATCTTGGCTCTAGCTCCCAATCTAACAACTTCTCTTAGTAAGCGTTCTTCACCAAAAGTTTCCCCTACAGCTTATTCGACTTCCACTTCACTCTCTGCATCGTTGATGTCTCCAGCATTAGGTGCCCTCCTTTGCGCTGCATCCATCGCCTCTAATCTTGCATGAAGCTCTCGTATTTCTTTTTCTACAGCTCGATTGTCTAAATGTGGCTCCACTCATCTCCTCGGTGGCATTGTGTTGACTGTCTCTCACACACAGAGTATAACTTTGAGTTGTTTTATCTCTTCTCTCCTTTGCATGTTGTCTACAAGCAAAAAAATCATCTCTAATACCACTTGATGTAGACGCCCCCACCTCAGCAGGGTCTGTCGACCACCCTGTCAATGGATCTTCAATTTTCTCAAGTTGGAGTAGCTCTTTGGGTTCCTACTGGAACCTCTAAGAAATAAATACACAAGTCCTTATGAAACTCGGCCCACGCGAGCTAGCACCGGGCGTAAGATTTCTCCACGTGATCACTGGCTATGACCACACACCTATCCAAAAGGAAATTTGCGAGCTCGGGCCTCAGGTGATTTTTCTGCGAGTCACCCCGACTCTCTCGATCCAAAAACTCCAAACTAAGAGCCTAGCGATCACTAGCTCCATTCCCCTATTCTCTACTGATGTGACCTATAGCTTCGACTTGAGGCCCAACTCTTGAGTGCTTCGGGGCTTCTCACTTTGCGTCCTCAAAAGCTAGCTCTCCTCATTTTTCCTAAAGTCCGACATCCGAACTCCTCTCATGTCAGATCAATGGCCCACAAATCCCGTGATCCAACGGTCCATATCCCATCTTCCCAAATCGGGACTTCATGTTTCAGGACTTTAGAAGATGACTCTCTTCTTTCTTCCTGAATTCCCGATCTCTGAAACCTCCTTCCCAAATGAAGGGAATCAACGTTCCACATCCTTCTGTTATCCAATGGTCCAGATCACTTCTTCGTGAATCGGGACTTCATGAGTTTCTGTGACTCTTACCTCTGGCTTTCCTGATTTCTGAATCACGAATTATCTTCACACACGGAGATCAACAATTCTTCAGCTCCCTTCTCGATCAATGGTCGAGATCTACCTTGGGGCTTTGGGACTTTAGCAAGTCCACTCTTGTGCGTGTGCAAAGCGCTAAGGATTGTACACTTTTCTTAGATTAGAAGATTGTTGATATTATGCGCCGTGATCCAATGGCTACGGTCTCCGTCTCTCTTGAGCTTTTGATCTTTTCTGACTTAGAATATTTTATAAGTATTCAAAGGGCTTGACCTTTTCTCCTCCTACGAGTCCAATTTCTTGGAATTCATCTACACTTTTGGAAAGTGTTATCCCTTTTGATCTTGATCTCCTCGAAGATTTCGATCACCCACGCACTCCTTGCGTTTCGGGGATTTCATCAAACTCAGGTCAAAGGATTTCTTGAAAATAAATTATTCTCGCCCTCCCAACATTCATCTATTCTAATTCTTTGACTTCTTACAGAGTCACCTTGACACTTAGCTAAATTTCATATCTGTGCACTCCTTATAATAGATTCTTATGCAAGGTTTGAGTTCTTGCAAATGACTATGCACATCTTGTAGTAGTCACTTTGCACTCCTCGTAAAGGGAAAGTTTTGTGCTATCTCTTCTGAACTTCAAAACCAAAATAGATTTTGTCAATGCACTCCTTGCGTTCTATGTGCACACCTTGCACAGACTCAACGGAAGAGAAACAATTGAAACTTATGCAAACATCTCACAATCTCATACGTTTGTGACGAAATTCATTCATTCATGAAAACAATAATAACAGAGGATTGCAAACAGTAACAACACTATGCATTTGGATCAATTTCCCTATGTTATATTCATTCAAAAGTAAAATGGCTACAACTATGATCAAATAACAACTAAAAACTTAGAAATTTCCTACTAACTCACAACAACCTCATTTGGGTGTACAAAACCTCTATTTATCTCAGAGGGTTCTTAGGGTTCCCCCCCAACTACTTGTCTATTTGAAAACAAAACCTAACTGCTAACCTAGTTCAGTTACATTCAAGACTAGGAGTGAAACTCCCAGATCACTCGTGATCATTCAGCTTCTGAGTGTTTGATATTCTTCCATTTCTCAATCAGCTCCAAAATATTCACAATAACCGCCAGCATTTGAGATTCCAAAATGATTCCCAGGTGTTGATTTGTCCTTCCACACACACTCGTTGATGATGCTCCTATATCATTTGGTTTGCCAACAAAATAAAGTGGAAAAAATTAATACTCCATGTCTTTTACAACCGTTAGCCATCCCAATTGAGCGTTGGGAGGATTTTTCCATGGATTTCATCACAGGGTTACCGAAGTCTGAAGGAAAGAGTGTCATCATGGTGATTGTTTATAGAATTACCAAGTACACACACTTTTGTACACTCTCTCATCCTTTCAAATACAATACAGTTTCCACTGCATTCATGGAGACAGTTCAAACGCTACATGGAAGCCGAAAGATTATTGTAAGTGACAAAGATCCCATCTTCACTAGACATTTTTGGACATAAATGTTTTCTTGTTTGCGTACTCAATTTTCTCATAGATCATCTTATCATCCTCAATCTGATGGAAAAACTGAGATAATGAACAAATGTCTAGAAGGCTACCTTCGTT
>ML793910.1:292143-306877 GCA_009831015.1 Picea engelmannii
AAACCTTCCTTAACTTTAACAACAAGAGACTAGCATTTTCATCAAACTTTACTTTAGTCTCACATGACTAATTTTGGATTAGTCAACAACCCTAACTTGAAATAATCATAACTATGTACATGTATTGAATAAAGATATGAAAATAATACACAATGTTCTTTAGTGTCTTTTATGCAATTCCTCCAGGTTGCACTACTTGGAACCTCTCAGAAAAGGAGTTATAGAAAAAATGACATACCTTGTTGAATTTTGTCTTATTCTAGAGAGAGAACGTGTAGAGCATGCCCCACACAGAATATTTGTTGTATGGATATGAAAATGGTACAAAAACTTCTACAAACAATACTCTAACCAATATATTTGGTATTACGAAATGTGGATCTGTTATGAAGAAGTTATGATGTTTTTAACCAAAACACATGTTTTAGACTAGTTTCAGGACTAGCCACAAACCCTATTTTCCTAACTCCAAAAATTCAACGACCCACAAGCTGAAATTTTTATCATAACTAATTGGATAGGTTTCCTCAACGAACTCCCAATTTCATGATCTAAATCATTCTATAAAACAATTTATTATGAAAATGGTGAGATGACTTGTAAATAACATACCTTAGAAAGCATCATAAAATAATTTATCCTCCCTTGAATTTCGGCCTTCTTTACTTCACCTTTCCTTTGAAATTCGACTTAGATATCCTTTGGTTACCTCAGTAACTTGTAGATATTCAATATGCTCAAGTGTGATTAAAAATGAGAGACCCTTGCCTCTTATTTATACTTTCATGTAGCTTCCTCAAAGGGTTACCTTCTAACCATCTTAACCCACTTTCCTTATTTTAGGGCTAACCCGCCTCTAACCACTTGTCCACTTAGTAATTTCTCCATTAACTTTATTATTTAAATAATTTATTTTGTATCCACTTTGACTTATAGTACATACATCACTTCACTTTATTATTTAAATAATTTATTCTTTGCAACCACTTTGACTACTTTGACCTTTTGGGGCTTCTAGATGACTCATGAGGGTTCTCCAACTTCACATGTCCATAACTCTCTAACCATGAGGAGTTATGTGAAGGAAACAAGAGAAAAAATTCACCAAAGTCAATTCCCTCTACCTAGGAATAACATTTTGCTTGTTAGGATATTTAGACACTTATGAGTTAGTTAAGATCTGTTTTTTTTAATGTGTCATTAGGTAAAAGTGTGTTTCTTTAGTATGCATTTGTAGTTAGGAAATCTGACGGTCACGATATGTTCCCGTCATAGAGTGATCTGACGGTTCATATTCTCCTTAATCTTAACGGCCATTGATCTCTGGCTTGACAACTGATTGGTCCATGATTTCTATTTAAAGAGCATGTAGGGTCATTTTCCAATGATCGGTTGTGAGAAACTCTCTTGTAAAATCTCTCTGTAATATTTTTCTTTTGCATTAATAAACTGCTCCAAGTGACCGCGTTGGCTGGAGAAGTGGATGTTTGCCTGTAGGGGTTTTAACATGTCAAAAGATCAGTGTGTTGATCTTTGATATGGTTTTGTGAGTGGTTACTGAAGGTGTTCATCCTCTGTTGGAATACATGTGTTGTCGAACATGGTATCAGAGCCTGTTTGAAGACCCGCTCCTATTGTAGATCAAGATCATGAAGTTGAGTTGCTTCATCTACATTTTTGTGCATTTATGGGTTGAGAGGACTATTCCATTGCATCCAAAGTGCTCGTTTCAGTCAAGAAAACTTTTTGTTTCACTCAAAAAGGTTTATGTTTTCCCAATATATGACCATTTCAGTGAGATTCGAAGGTATAAATCCTAAATACGCCACTTTTAAATTTTTGCAGAGTATTATTTTGGTTTTATTTCGGTTTTATATTATTTGTTTCCGGGTTGCTACTCTTTTATATCTGTGTATTCTCTTTGCCTCGTGCCCTGTACGATCTCGAAAAATAAAAAACAGATAGGAAAATGTGCATTTTCTGGGTAAGCTAACTGAGGTCTAACCATTGTTGTCATCGAGAAGCGAAAACAATTTCTTCTGTTGAAAGAGTTTTTGTAGCAAGCTCTTCAAGGTCATCTTCAACAACAACAACAATCATCTTTCTAAACAATACAATATGTTTTGCTAGACCATTTGGTTAAAAGTTTCCTTATTAAGTAAGAGGTCTTGAGTTCAAGTCTCTCTTTTTGTTACTTGTTTTGAAAAAGTTCATGCTCCATTGTAAAGTGTATTTCACTTCAAGTATAAAAGTGAATCACTATAAGTAGCTTTAATATTTTAGAGTTATTTATTTTTCATACAAATTTCTTTTTTATAAAGTAACTTCATTGTAAAAGTGATCCCCACTTCCTTTTATAAAAGTGTGTCACTTCATAAAGCAACTTACACCATCAGGTGGTCCTTTGGTTACCATTTATGTTTTTTTTTTTTAAAGGGCACAACTTTCACATCCGAAGTTTGTTATCAGTGCTGTTTTTTTTTAAACCACCTAATTTTTCAAGATCTTTCCGTCCAGATCATTAGTTTTAGGTTTTAGATCCATATTATCTACATATTTGATATTTATTCTTCGAGTAATCTTTTTCTTACCTGCACCACCAACTACTTCCAATGGAAATCCCATATGGAGGATTTATTAAGAAGTAAAGGCTTGTACCAGATTACCTTGGGAAAGGAAACAACACCCATTGATGTTGATAAGAAAGTAAAATGGGATAATAGGAATGATGAAGCATGTGGATTAATCAGAATTTCCATCTCTCCTGATTTAAGGTTCCACCTTCAACCAATTGATAAACCCAAAGAAGCTTGGGAAAAGATTGAATATGTGTTTGGTAAACACAATATTATTCGAGCACAATAGTTAGAAAATCAAGTATTGACTTTAATTCCAAGTGATTTTTCTTGCATTGAAGACTATTTATCTAAGTTTAAAACACTCATAACTTTATGTGAAGAATGTAAGATAAAGATAGACGATGATCGTTGCATCTATCTTATTCTTTCTAAACTAGGTAGTGCATATTTTGTGTTCGTATCTACCTTTTAGGTCATGCAAGAGGCTCTAAGGACAGCTTATGTAAAACCCACTCTTGAGAACTTTTGTGATGCTTTGATTAGAGAGCAAGATAAGCTTGTACAACTTGTAGTGATCAACATTGCATGTACCTCCAACAAAGTCTTAGTTGTCCATATGAAAGATAAACCCAGGAATCCCAGGAAGCAACATCCTTGCCACAACAACAAGCAATATAAGGGTCCCAAACCCACTCAGACAACTTCAACTCCTAATGGTGACAAAGGAGAAAAATATAAAAATAAGAAGACTGACAGACATTGCAACTTTTGTGATAAGCATGGTCATGATGATTCCTGTTAGTATCTAACTTTTTTTTTAATTACGTGAGTTGTCCCTAACCATTAATCCTCCCTGCTTATGTTTTGTTGCCTAAAACTTGGTTTTTACACCTTGGTTTGATTTGTCATTCTTTGCAATTTTTGCACTTTTAAACGATTTTCTTAAGTTTTTAAAGGTTTAGGATTTGATTTGATGAAATTTGTCACATCACTTGTCTATTCATTTTTGAAATTTCAAATTTTTTCCAAGTCATGAATGGCACTGCAGGAATAGTGTTATTCCTACAGTGCTAAGGATAATCATGTTTTTACATGCGCCAACTCACCCTGATTGCGTCATAATTGTGCAAATCATGATTAGAGGATATGCATGCCTCTCCACGATCTCTTATCGAGTTGATACTTCAATTATAACCATCACATGGAGGGATCGAGTTGTACCATCCTGACCTGCATCAAATCAAACACATTTTGATATTATTAATAGAAAATATCACCTTCTATTCTAATGTATCGGGTATTTTGTGCATAGATTCAATTGGAAACATAAAATATTTTTAGTTTCTAACAGTTCATAGGTTTTAAAATTCTTAGTATCAAACCCTGCAGATCTATTCACAGGACTATATCAGTAGCATGGCACCGAAGAAGAGTGGACAGGTTATTAGATTGGAACCAGAGGGCACATAATTGATTGAATCATACCCCCAAATGGTGCAGAGGTTTAAAGATGCAGGTTGGTTTGAGTTTCTCACAACCTTCCAAGGACACGTTGAACAGATCTCAATGATTTCCGCATAGAACTTTCATGGCTTTGAAGTTGTAATTAGGAAATTACTGAGGATGGTGACTAAGCATTAAATTGCAGAGCCTGTAAATTGCTAGTTGGTGGAGAAAGGTGGTGGAAGAAAGAGAATGTGGTTATGGAATTTGTGAATAAGTTCTTAATCCCAGAAAAACAAAATCACAACTGGAAAAAGGGAATTCCACATAGTTGGGTAAAGAATGAATGACATATTGCTTTGATGATCATCCACATGTATATCACTTGTGAGGGTAGGTTTTCACTGGTTTATATTTACCATATCAGACTGTTAATTCACATTAATGGGGATTATCCTCTCAATTTACCATATTTCCTACTTAAGAGTTTATCTAAAATGTCCAAGAGGGTGCAGTCTCATCCTGCTACAACTAAAGGCAATCTTTTTCACCAAGTTTTAATAAATAAATTGGTCATCGCATCTTTAAATGAAGTTCAAAGCCCCTAGGATTGGCTAATCTAGTATTTAGAAAATGATTCACAGCCAGCTCAATCCAAAAAGGCCAAAGGTAATCAATCATCTCAACAGAAATAGATTGGTACAATCATTGAGTCCCCAATTAAAGAAGGATCATCTGCAGCTAGGGTAACACGAGCTAGCAAAAGGAAGATGCAAACTCAACAAATCTTTGGAGATGCTCCTGTAGGTAAAATTCAGGAAGAAGCTACCACCAGTAAAGGTAAGAGATCAAAACCAGATGAAAATACTGATATATTTCTTGATCTAGAGATAAAAATGGAAATTGATGTGGATGAAGATTATACTACGAACCCAATTCATTCCCCAGTCAAGCAGAAACATGATTCTACAATTAAGAAAAGTGCAAAGGGAAAAAAACAGAGGAAAAAGGCAACACATGTGCCTAAGTTCCTAAGGAGAAACTCCACAAGAGAAACCAAAAAATCAAATTCAAAATTTGAAGCTATGATTAGAGGTACATGTGTGGTTTCTGATGACAAAGATTATCTTTCCGTAGATCCAGATCAGATTCCAAATCTTCCAGAGAGAAAGGATTCAAATAGTACTGATGATGAAGTTCATAGCTCTAAATTATCTTCTAGACACTAGATCAAATTAAGAAAACCTCAGGTTGCTATAGGCCCGAACCAACCTGCAGCTATAGAGGAATTCCCAGAGTTTAAATTTAAAGTTAGAAGTGAAAAGGACAATATTAAGAAGCTACATGAAATACTCTGGTTTTTTTTACCTGTTTTAGTATTTAACCTCAAGAGAGGTTTCAGAAAAGATGAATTTATTGAAACCAAACGAATTTTTTGTTGGGAACTTTCCCCTTTACAAAAACCTCTCTCATTTTTTACACAACTATCACATTTTAAGAGATTCGAATTTGTATTTGAGGCCTATTTTTCTAAGATTTCACAATAAATAATTTCTCGTTTTAGTCAGTAATTTTGGGAGAGGTTTCATAACATATGGAGATGAATTCGTTCAAACCAAAAGAGATTTGTTGGGAACATGCCCCTTCACAAAATCCTCTCTCATTTTTTACACAACTATCACCGTTTGAGAGATACAAAGAGATTGTTGAACCCTATTTTTTAGGAATTTGACAGATTTATTTTCCTAAAAAATCTCATGGACAATAGTTGACAAGCCACCTCATCAATTCGACTTGGAGATCAGATTTGATCTTCTCTTTGATTATTTGAAACAAGAAACTAAATATACATGAGGAGGTTTTTAGATACATTTATTTTAGATCTTGATAATTATGTATTGTTTCTATATAAACTCTGTAGAAGGAGAAGTAATGGTCGAAAGGTTGGGCTTTCACAGAGCTATTTTGAATATATTTGTAAGACGGTTTTATTCCGTATTGATACTTAATGGAAAAGACATGTTGATGGTCATATTTTTTCTTATTTCATGTTCTATTTATTTTCTTGCTTGAAATCATTTTTTCAGTTGCAATCCATTGATTTCTTGATCTTAATTAATACAGTGAAGATTTTGTTGTTATTGTTTATTATCGAGATTTGATTTTCAAGTACACGTTCTTGTTTCTAAATTACATTTTGAAATAAGAAATTTGTATGGGGTTGACAAATTGAATTCTCTCATATTTTCCTTATTTATCTGATCCATTTATGTGACTACCTTTAACTAAATCAGTGGGATATCTCTTGACTTATTTTTGAGTTACGTGTTTACCTTGAACCCTTGAGCCAACTTTCAACCATCCTCAAAAACCAATTCATAAAACCCTTAAAATACCATTGCAATAACCTTGATGGTGCCCTAGATTTCCCATCACATTCAAGTGCAACTTTAGGGACTAACAAGTCCAAATGTTTCAAGAAGATGGCAGCTTTAGAAGCAGCGATGGAGAAGCATGACATCTGTATCGATTCTACTTCTTCTTCTTCTTCTCATGGAAATGCACTTTCTGCTTCTGATTTCTCCTTCAATACAACTTCTACTTCTACTTCTGATGAGTGGTTTATTGATTCTGGAGCATCTTATCATATGGCTAAGGATAGAGACATATTTTCTTCTCTAAATGAATGTAACACCAAGAAAATATTTGTTGGTGATGATAGATCTCTTAGTGTTGAAGGATCTGGAACAGCTCAAGTAGAAAATGGTCATTTCAATGATGTATTATGTCTTCCAAGTCTTTCTTGTAACCTTCTATCAGTATATCAAATCACTCATTCAGGTGAAGGTAAAACCCTAGAGTTTTCACCTCACTGAGTTGTGATCAAGGATATAAAAGATCTTAAGAATGTTCTTGCAACTGGAATTTCTAATGATATTACCAGGTTGTACAAGTTTGAAAACTTTGGGTTATCATCTTTTTCATCAATTTGTGTTTCTCATAGCGATGACTTGAACAAACTTTGGCATGATCAGTTTGGTCATCTAAACTATCACCCATTGTAGAAACTATGCAATCAAAAGATGGTGATTGGTCTTTCTCCTGTTTCATGCAGAAATGGTGTTTGTGCCAGTTGCGATCTTGGAAAACATCATCGGGATAGTTTTGACAAATGTGCCTCTTGGAACACCTCGAGCCCTTTGCATCTTGTTCATAGTGATTTGTGTGGTCCACTTTCTTCTCCTTATTTTTTTGGGTGCAATTATTTCTTAACTTTCATTGATGACTTTTCCAGACGTACTTGGGTTTACTTCTTAAAACTTAAAAGAAACATTTTTGACAAGTTTTTGGCTTACAAGGCCCTTGTAGAAAATAAATCTGGACATCAAATTCAAAGGTTAAGAACAGATAATGGAGGTGAATATGTGAACAATAATTTTACAATTTATTGCACTACACATGGCATCCAAATGCAACACACTGTTCCATATACACCACAACAAAATGGTGTTGCAGAGAGAAAGAATCACACATTAAAAGAAATGTCTAATTGTATGATCCAATCTAAGGGATTAAGTCTAAAGTATTGGGCGGAAGCCATCAACTGTGAAAATTACATAGTAAATCACACTCCCACAAAGGCTCTTACAAATATAACATTGGAAGAAGCTTGGACTAAAATTAAACCAGATGTAAGTCACTTCTATTTATTTGGCAGTATAGCATTCTTGATGAGAAAAGGAAAGCATTGCAGCCTATAAGTGAGAAGTGTATATTTGTTAGTTATTCTAAAGATGTCAAAGGTTATAAACTTATTCAACCACATTGTAATGAAATTATTATTAGAAGAGATGTTAAATTTGATGAAAATCTCTTGTCCTATGAGCCTAATTCAATGTTTGTGCCTTCTTTGGCCTGCGACCCTAATTCGGCATTTGTGCCTTCTTCGACTTGTGATCCATCTTCAACATTTGTGCCTTCTTTGGCTTGCAATCCATCTTCAACGTTTGTGCCTTCTTTTGTTCTGGTTTCTTCTTCAGATGATGACAGTGAGGATTAAAATCCACCTCTTACTGCTTACCTTCCTTGAGATGAGTCCTTTGAACCAACACCAACTCCATCTCCACTGCTTCCTAGATGGGTCCGTTCAACACGAGAAGCAGTTGGTGATATTTTTGGTGATCCTTCAGATCAGCATTGAACACGTTCACAGTTCCAATGATCCTCTTCTCTTTTGGCTCAATTTTCAGAGATTCGTGATCTAGAGACATTTGCAGAAGCTTCAGGTCATCCAGATTGGGATACAACAATGGATGAAGAGTATCGTTCTTTAATGGAAAACGATACTTGGGATCTTGTACCTCTTCCAAAAGGAAGAAAACTTGTCATATGTAAATGGGTCTACATAAATAAGTATGCATCAGATGGAAGTGTTGAAAGACACAAGGCTCGGTTAGTTGCCAAAGGATTTTCCCAAGTTGAAGGAATTGACTATAATGGAACCTTTTCCCATGTAGCCAAAATGAATTACATACTCCTTGTTCTTGCCCTTGTTGCCTCACATAAATGGGAGGTCCATCAAATGGATGCTAAATACGCCTTCTTTCATGGAGATTTGAAAGAATAAATTTGCATGGAACAACCTCCTGGATATGTCCAGAATGACTCTATCCTTATTTGTCACCTTAAGAAATCTCTTTATGGTCTCAAGAAAGCTCCCCAAGCTTGGTATGCCAAAATGGACAGCTTTCTTATTTCCAGTGGATTCTCTAGATTCCATTCTGATCCTAATGTCTATACCAAGAAAGTAGGAAGCCATCTCATAATCCTTGTCCTTTATTTTGATGACCTTATCCTTACTGGTAGTGACTCAAAAATTTTCAACCATGTGAAAACCAACCTTAAGAAGAAATTTGAAATGACAGACTTAGGTTTTTTGCACTCTTTCCTTGGCCTCCAAGTTTTGCAAAACAATGAAGGAATTTTTCTTTCCCCGTCTAAGTATGCTTGTGACCTTCTTTTTCGCTTTCATATGGACTATTGTAAACCATCCCCTTCTCCCTTCCAATCTGGATTCAAGCTTGTTGCCACCTGTACTTCTCCCGAAGTTGATTCCACCTTGTACCGTCAATTAGTTGGTAGCCTCTTATACTTTACTGATACTTGTACTGATATTTCCTTTGTTCTTGGTCTTGTTTCCCATTATATGCAAACACCCCATGAAATCCATTGGAAAGAATCTAAAAGGATACTTCAGTATGTTCGTGGTATAGTTCAGTTCAGGATACATTACAGATCAAGGGAGACTCCTTTATTGGTTGGTTTCATTGATTCATATTGGGTCATCAACCTTGATGATCAGAAGTCTAATGCAGGTTATGTTTTCAGCCTTGGTTCATGACCTGTCACTTGGGCCTGTAAGAAACAACAGGCTATTTCACTTTCTTCGGTAGAAGCAAAGTACCAAGCAGTAATAAATGCAAGTCAAGTATCCTTATGGCTTCGATAGAATATTTCAGAGTTTGGCTTCCAGCAGCAACATCTGACCAGCCTTTGGTGCGACAATCATAGTTCCATCAAGATCGCCAAAGACCCATGCAACAAACACATCGAGATACAAATGCACTTCATCAGAAATCTCATTCATGATCAAGTTATTGAAGTGCTCTTTTTCCCTACAAAAGATCAAGTTGTAGACATTTTCACAAAGTATCTTACAGAAGTGAAGTTTTCCAAACTTTGATCTATGTTAGGAGTTCAGGAAGTTGTCGTTAAGGGAGGATATGCTCTAATGCCTCCTTCCTTCTCCTATTGTGTCACTATTGTAAATCCTTCAATCCTATCCAAAGTTGTTCTTAAGGGGGGATGTTAGGATATTTAGACACTTAGAAGTTAGTTAAGATCTACTTGGTCTAATGTGTCTTTAGGTAAAAGTGTGTTTCTTAGTGTGTTTCTTTAGTATGCATTAGTATGCATTTGTAGTTAGGAAATCCGATGGTCACGATATGTTCCCGACATAAAGTGATACAACAGTTCATATTCTCCTCGATCTTAACGACCATTGTTTTGTGGATTAACACTCGATTGGTCCATGATCTCTATTTAAAGAGCATGGAGGGCCATTTGTTGATGATAGATTGTGAGAAACTCTCTTGTAAAATAACTCTATAATCTTTTTATTTTGCATTAATAAACTGCTCCAAGTGGTCGCGTTGGTTGAGGATGTGGACATTTCCCCGTAGGGATTTTACCACGTCAAAACATTGGTCTGTTGATCTTTGATTTGGTTGTGTGAGTGGTTACTGAAGGTGTTAGACCTCTATTGGAATACCTGTGTTTTCGAACATTTCTACTAATCGAGTTTTTTTATTTCTCCACTTTTCCTTATGCATTCAACTTCTTCTTAAACACCCATTTTCTTCCAATGTGATTTCTTCCAGTCGACAACTCCATTAGATCCCAATCTTAATTATTGTCCAAGGATACCATTGCTTCAACCATGGCCTTTTTCCAGAGTTTTCCATCCTCTAAATCCATTTCCTCCCTAAAAGTTGTAGGATCATCTTTAGTAATAAAAAAAGAAAAAATTTAATGCAAATCAAGTGGAATATAAATTTTTGGTTTCCTTATTTTTCTAACCAATCTCCTCAATACTTGAGTATGAGGATCTTCTTTTTTTTATTCCTATTCTTATGTAGAGTATGATTCATCATCCTTCAACTCAAACTCTATTTTCTCTCGTTCTTCCTTCCTTTGTAGGAATTCCTATTTGACATCATATTTGATTTATCTAAATACTGCATCTTGACTATACACTACCTTATTAGTTTCTAGGTTCCAAAAATTATACGCTTTCAGACCATCTTTATACCGAATAAAGATACACTTTTCATCCTTTTATCTATCTTACTCTTGTTTTCCTTTGGAATGTGAACATAAGAATCACAACCAAATACCTTGATTTGTGTTAGAGAGTGTTTCTTACTAGTCCATACCTCGTGTGGAGTATTGTCATCCAATGCTAATGAGGGTGATCTATTGACCAAGTAACATGCAGTACTCATTACCTCTACCCAGAATTCATGTCCTAGCATGGAACCATTGAACATGCACCTTGATTTTTCCATCAACATCATGTTCATCCTTTATACAACTCCATTCTACTGAGGCGTATATGGAGTAGTATTCTACCTTGATATATTGCACTTCTTACTGAATTCTTTGAATTCATTTCCACATAATTCTCCACCATTATCTGTCCTTGACACCTTAATTATTTTCTCTATCTAATTCTCCACAAGATCCTTAAATTGTTTAAACCTGTCAAAGACTTCATATTTATTCTTAAGGAAATATATCTATGTATTCCTCGATAAGTCATCTATAAGTAAGACATGGTACAAATGTTTTCCTAGTGATGGAACTAACACATGTCCAAACACATCACGATGCACCAACTGTAAAATTCCCTATGCCCTCGTTGCACTAGACGAGAATCTTTCATGAGAATTGTTTCCCATATATGTAATGTTCACAGAAACCAAAATCCAGATAAAATTTAGACATACCTTGAACCATACCTTTACCATGTAGTAGTCAAAGGCCCTTATCTCTGATATGCCCCAGTATTTGATGCCACAACATATTCTTTTCTCTAGAGACTGTAGGATCTTTTTCTTCTTTAGCTCCTATATCAGGAACAATGGAAGTATTGAACCCATCACTAATAGTGCTTCCCTGCATATTATACAAATTTCCAATCCAAAATCCCTTTAGCAACACCATTTCTCCTCAAACCATCCTAAATGTTTATTTCTCAAACACTATTTTTACCCTTGCATCATCCATTTTGCTTACATAAATGAAATTTATGGCCAATATTTGGATGTGTAGATGTAATGTTCCCAAGCCAATATGCCAGGAACATCACGTTTTGCATGAATTTTAAACTTTTACTAAGTGTGGCATTTCATCAAACACTTTGCTTACTATTGTTCTTTAGGTTGCACTTAGGGTTATATTGATGGTTGATATGTGTATTTGCAACAATATATAAAGAGATAAAGCAATGTAACATACCAAAACCCTATGCAAGATCAACAATATGATAGACAATCCAAAATGATTCAGATCTGATCTTTATTCATAATAATAAGAACCTAATACAAGGATGATGTAGATATGAAATGATCAACAGATGGATCCAATAAACATAATAGAAGCTGCTACAAAATGCCCCCGAGAAGAATATGAAAGCCTCCAAAGGTTGGATACACGATGAATACCAATGCAAGAAGATATATGGGCAGTACGAAGTGACAAACCCCCAATATTGGATGATGTTAAGTCCTATTGGAATGTTGAATAGCCTCAATAATTCGGCTTGACTGAAAGAAATCTCCAAATGACCCCAAACTTAGTAGAATGATAGATCGAGTTACTGCAAGGACAACCCAAGTGCTCAAATTCCCAAAATCCCTCTCAAACCCATAGATCTAACTTCCCTCCAAGGAATGGTGTGCCCCCTGGATGCTTGAAACCCTAGATAATTCATCCTCCCTCCTAGAGGCCTCCAAATGCTCCATAAAGCCACTAGAATGATAAATCGGGGCTCGTTTACCTCCCTGGTGAAGTCCCAAGAGAAATGGTGAAGATATGATCTATCAAATGACTGAAATGACTTTCTTAAGTGTGCTCCTCTCCTCCAATTCATCCAATGCATATAGTAAATCAAATGGTACATAAAACTCCTCTGGAATGCACTAGATCTAATGGCCAAGACCCTGCAATGAAAACCTAGGTGCTAGAATCTATAGAAGCCCTGCCAATCACCTAGAACGAACTTCCCTCAATGGATGGTGTGCCCCCCTTGCTGGAAACCCCCCAATGGTGTGCCCTCCCTCTCTTCCTATGTCTGTCGTTGGTGTAGAACCCTGCTGCACTGAGTAGATCTAAACTAGAATGGTGTGGGGGAGTATTACATCCCCGAAACCAAGCTTGGGATAAGCTAGGTGGAATCTTTCACCATTGAATCGTCCTCTAGGGTTTGTTAAGTCAAAACCCTCAAAACCCCCAAGGTATGGGCTCACTAGTTAGAAGCTAGATATCAAAAGATAATCATACATGAATGAGAGAATAGAGGCCCTTGCCTCTACTTTATACTTCCTGCTCACCTGGTCCCTCCAAAGTTACTTTCATTTTATTAATTATTAATTAATTAATTAAATCACTTTAATTAATTAATTAACCTTGTTACCTTTGAAAAACACCTTATCTCTCCTTGTGGCTTCCCTGGCCACTGAAAGTCACTTCTCATCATCCTATCTTGTAGTGTTGTTCCTCCCGATTCCAATGATCTATTACACTGAGAGGTTCCTCCAAGTATTGTTCCCAAAATGCCCTCTTCAGTGAATTTAATTAACCTATAGCTCAAAATATTCAAAATCATGGAAATCATCAGAATGCAATGGAACCAAATACAATCTCTGTGGAATGGATCATAATTATGAAATAGAATGAGCGATGTAAGTCAGACCCCAAAATATCCCTCAATCGCTCATGTACTCACTATAATCTCCAACTGGCTACTCTGGTCATCATAACACTGTGTAATACCCTGATGTCCCAAAGTGGGGACATTACAGTAGAACACCAGGGAGTGTTCTAATCCTTCCATCCATGATATTCATCTTCAATTTTCATCATCCTATGATTTTGGTTGTTGATTCATCGCCTAGGAAAACATCACCTCCATCATACCTTTCATATTCACAAAACCACTCCCTGTAGGAATTAATATGAAAGGATGTGCTTGACTCAACAAAACATGCCTCATGATCTACATGTGTGCTTGAATAAGCCACGTACACACCCCCTCCTTCTTCCACATAGGTTTCTTCTTTTGTAGAAGGAGCATCTTCATATCCCTTACCTCTCTCAACACTTTTAGATCTACATTGCTTCTTGTAGTGCCCTTTTTTTCCACATCTCCAACATACCTTACAAACTTTCTGGGAGATTTAGATCTACCCTTAGATTTAGATCTCCCACTTAAGGACTTAGATCTATTTCTTTCCTGGGAGCATCCCCTTACAAATAATGCATATGTGCCTTGTTCTTCCATGTTCTTCCACCTCATCTCCTCCGACAACAAGGATGGGACCACATCATCAAAACTTAAAGTAGTTGTATTATTACCTATGGCCACAACCAAATTATCCCACGAGTCTGGTAAAGAGAAAAATAAACTGATACACTTATCTTCATAAAAAAATTTAATGTCAACACATAATAATTGACTTACAATTGTATAGAAGGCGTTCAAATGCTCTATCACCGAGTCTCCATCTTTCATCCTCGGGTTATACATCTTCTTCTGCAGGAAAAAATGTTTACTAGGGACTTAGACTGACACAAATTCCCCAACTTATTCCATAAATCCTTGGCCATAACTTACCCTAACACATTCAGTAATATTGAATCTGAGAGACACAACCAGATTGTGCTCTTCACCTTTCGATCCAATTTTTCCCAATATTATGTTGATGTTCATGTAGGTGCAGTACCTGGATCCACAATGATACACTAATCTTTGTCCACCAATAGATATTCCATCTTGAGCTTCCACGACTCAAAATGTTTCCCATTAAATTTCTTGATCTCTATTTTCAAACTACTCGTAATTTATTTTCACCCGAAGAATCAATACCACA
>ML793911.1:0-24095 GCA_009831015.1 Picea engelmannii
AAGGTAGTAAAAACATCCTGTCATATAACTCAAAGCATCATAATGAAAGAAAAGTTTTATCATCATATAAATCCAGATCACTTGCGAGCAAGTGTCCTCAAAGAATAAGTTAGGTAAGTGCGCCAGAGCGGGATGTTACATACGCTTTATCTATTAATGCCTCTCCCCTTCGATCCCCCCTCCCACCCTCTGTATAGAGGATGGGAGGAGGGCACATTAATAGATAAAGTGTATTATTATAATACACATTAGAGGGTGAGGGGGGGGGATTAATAGATGAAGTGTATTATAATAATACACTTTATCTATTGATGCCCCCCCCTCCCACCTATAATACACTTTAAAGGGTGGGAGGGGGGTACATTAATAGATAAAGTGTATTATTATAATACACTTTATCTATTAATGCCTCCCCCCCTCCCACCACACACTTTATCTATTAATGCCCCTCCCTCCCATAGAGGGTGGCAGGGGGCTGACATTAATAGATAAAGTGTATTATAATAATACACTGTATCTATTAATGCCCCCCTTCCCATAGGGGGGGGGGAATTAATAGATAAAGTGTATTATTATAATAATACACTTTAACTATTAATGCCCCCCCTCCCACCCTCTATACAGAGGGTAATAATACACTTTATCTATTAATTCCCCCCCTACCATAGAGGGTGGGAGGTTGGGGATAATAATACACTTTATCTATTAATGCCCCCCCCCTCCCATCCTCTATATAGAGGGTGGGATGGGGGTGCATTAATAGAGAAAGTGTATTATTATAATACACTTTATCTATTAATGGCCCAACCTCCCACCATATAGAGGGCGGGAGAGGGAGGCATTAATAGGGGGCATTAATAGATAAAGTGTATTATTATAATACACTTTATATATTAATGCCCCCCCCCTCCCATATAGTGTGGGAGGGGAAGGAATTAATGGAAAAAGTGTATTATAATAATACGGTTTATCTATTAATGGCACCACCTCCCACCCTCTATATGGTGGGAGGGGGTTGGCATTAATAGATAAACTGTATTATAATAATACACTTTATCTACACCCCTTCCACCCTCTATATAGAGGGTGGGAGGGGGGTGCATTAATAAATAAAGTGTGTAATTATAATACACTTTATCTATTAATACCCCCCCTCCCATAGAGGGTGGGAGGGTGGGCATTAATAGATAAAGTGTATTATAGGGCATTAATAGATAGTGTATATTATAATAATACACTTTATATATTAATGCTCCCCCCTACCCGTGGGAGGGGAGGGCATTGATAGATAAAGTGTATTATAATAATACACTTTATCTATCAATACCCTCCCCCCTCCCACGGGTGGGATGGGGGGCATTAATAGATAAAGTGTATTATAGTAATACACTTTATCTATCAATGCCGCCGCCCCCACCCGTATTATTATAATACACTTTATCTATTAATTCCCCCCATAGTAATACACTTTATCTATTAATTCCCCCCATAGTAATACACTTTATCTATTAATGCCCCCCGCCTCCCACATTATCTCCCTCCCACATTATTATAATATGGTTTATCTATTAATGCCCCGCCCCCCCCCTCCCAAAAGTGTATTATAAAAATACACTTTATCTATCAATTCCCCCCCCCTCACACTAGAGGGGGGGGGAGTTAATAGATAAAGTGTAACACTTTATCTGTTAATGCCCCCCCACCCCCCTCCCACCCTCTATAGGGGATATAGAGGGTGGGAAGAGGCGGGAGGTAGGGAGGGGGGATATAGAGGGTGGGAAGAGGGGGGGAGAATTAATAGATAAAGTGTATTATTATAATATACTTTATCTATTATTGTCACCCCCTCCCACGCACAACTACCAGAGATGTTGAGGGAGAGGTGTGGATAGCAGCCCTACCACGGCCTACTAGCACTCCCACCGTGGCTCGAACTGTAGGTTAACGATTACCTAATTCGAGAGGACCCACGATGTTGTGAGGGGTGACTGCGACAGTCGCTCACGATGATTCTAAGGGGCGCGCAATAAGGCGGGAGCCTTACTCCTTAGAGGCCCTTAGTCTCCCACAAGTTTACCTAGTTGAGTGTTGACTCCAGGGGTTATTGATGTCTACCAAGTCAGTCAAGAGGTGAGTGGCACCCTTGGAGCACATAGTGCGTCCTGAAGGGCACATCACGCAAGGGAATAGATGAGGCGAGTGGCACCCTTGGAGCACCTAGTGCATCCTGAAGGGCATGTCGTGTTGTTAATGATAGAGGAATGAACCTAGATGGCCTTAGGATGAATAACGTGTTAAGTATTTTTAAAACAATTTCCCTAATTAAATGTCGCCTAGTACGAAATTTAAGGTCTAAGTCTAAATTACGCTAGTGGTAAAATTTAGTCTACCTTTAAAAAAAAAAATTAATAATAATTAAAATAAAAACAACTTAAATAATAATTAGGATCTTCGTAAAATCTTGTAATAGGAAGGGAGTAAGAAATTTAAATTATTCATAAAAAAATTCTGTGGGAATTAATTGTTTTATCTTTTTGATAATTTAAAAATATACTAATTAAATGATAAAAGGGAAAAAGGGTTAAAATTCCACACCTGCCTTTTTAAGTTCTAATTAAAAAAGGGAAAGAGGGAAAATCAAAAAAATTAGGAAACTAGGAGAAGAGGACATAAAAAGGGAAAAAGGGGAACATAAGGGAAAAAGAGAAAAGTCAAACTTAGAAAAAGTATCTACCATTTAAGAGCTTTCTAATTTAAACTGAACTAGCAATTTAATAAAAGAGAAAGTTATTAAAACTTGTAAGAGAATTTGGGGACACCTATGAGTAAATCTAGGTGGGTGAGGGAAATAAAGTTAATTAATTAATTAAAGAAGTTAATTTATGAGGAAGGAAGGGAATGGGTGACACTTGTATAGGGAGGAATTTTGAGGAAATTAAATATAAAAACTTAACTAAAAGAGAATTTTTGGAAAGTAAGGAACCACAAAACTCTATATAATGAAGGGAGGTGATGGAGATTAGAGGATCTTATGTTTGTGTAACGTTACGCTGTAGAAATATCTACTTAATTGATTTACTTGCGGGAGTTGGGATACCCAGCTTAGAGAGGAGTGGTAGCTCGCCCTTGTGAGGCGAGCTAGGAGCTAGTCAAAATCTCTAGATAGTGTGTGTGGCCCCTTTGCGGCTTGAGGGGCTAAGGGGGAAGAAGAGTACCCCTAGCGTTGGTTGGGAAGTACCGGTGAAGTCTTGTCAGTTGGCTGGGAAGTACCGGTGAAGTCTTGTGAAATCTAAGTGGGTGTTGCATGGAGCATGGGATGTCATTCAGAGTGGGCGGTTAGGCAATGGTACAGTCTCTTCAATTTTGTATGGTAGAATGTATTAGAACTTATGCTTGGATCTACTTGTTTAATGGAAAAGTAAAATGATGTTTTTAATTGATGACTAAAAATTTCCTTAGCCTAGCTCGATGGTTGATTCACTCTCATGGCCTTCGTTTCCCCACATGTCTTGACCACCTTGTGGTGTTTTGATTGTGACCTTATGGTTGTTTAGCCTTCGTCCCTAGCTCACCAGTCCTTGCTTGAGCAGTCGACTAGGAGCCTGATCTACAGTCATCGCCTTGCCGTTAAAAGACCTATGGATCTCAACTCCCTGCTTTTCTATGTGAGGATGAAGAGCGAAGGACGTTCCTGTCAGTTGTCTGCCTCCGTTATTGTCCTTGGATGATTGTTTGACTTGTGCCTTCTAGGGAAAAGTACCCTTGCGTATGGAATTCCTTGCATCCTTGTTCGTTTAGTTATGTGCTTGATTGTTCATCCCTACCTTGTCTGCGCTTGACTTCATACCTTAATTTTAACTTAAGACAACGATTTTATGCTCTGATTTGGGATGTCAAGGAGTTGATTACTCAATGTTTCTTGGCCTGACAAATATAAATATATTAAAAACGATTTTTTTTTCCTGACATATGTTTATTGCCATTCCAGTGGTAACGATTTTGAGTAACAAAAAATTTATATATAATGATGCGTGATGGTATATTTTGTAACCAACAATTTTTTTGTTCGCAATTTATATTACTAGTGTGGTGTAGAAGATAGCATGTGTTGCTACGTGCCTCACAACGTTTTATACATTTGGATGACAAAGTTTTGAGAACAACATTATTTTGATAGAAAATTTACTTAGGGTATAACAAAAAATTATTATCAGATTCCAGACTCCCTTATCATTGTTATCTCTCTCCTTGAATGTTTCTTTTTAACATAGCGAAGTCATTTTTCCTGAATCGAGAGAAATGATGTTGATTTTACTAAGGAAATGCCATATTATCTTGGTGTTGGGTTAATCGTTTTAGCTTTGGGTTTTTACACTTATGCTCAACATTTTATCCTCATGCATGTGCATCCGTCACAACCCTTACTTTCTGCATTGTTGAATTATGTGTGTCCAACACACCTCTCTTCTCTGTGTGTTGATGACCTGTGCGTCATTCACTCCCGTCCCTTGACTACATTTTATTTTGTATCACCATGAATCTGCTTAATAAGTTGACTGCATTTGTCTTATGGTTTCTAGAGAGTTGTCTGGAATGCACATGTATTCCCTTCAGATATCCTTACGTTTTGCTTAAGGCTAGCCATATCTTAGAACTGCACATGTCACGACCATGTTTATGTATCCAATTACTATATAAATTTCCCTCATAGAGACCTTGGTATCACCGTAATTGTATAAATTTCTTTGTCAGCATTTTTCCTTCTCTAGAATTTTTTTCGACGTTGAAACTGTTGACAGTGAATTATTAATCGAATTCTGGGTTTTTGACAATGGTGTAATACCAACTTTAATATCCTGCAGAATTTGATAATGTTAGTGAGTTACTCCTTGATAGTCCAGATATTTTTATTGCGTGCCAAAGGTGTAATGGATTTAGGAAACCGTGGACCATGCCGTGGACTGGTTAAAATAAAATCTTAAGAATTGTGTGGTTAACCTTGTAAACCTTCACTTCAAGTTTGTGTTCTACGTTGGTTAACTTTATATCATTGCGCCTTGGCTTGTAATGTTTAATTTAGGAATAGCTATTCTTTGGTACTTAATTAATTGACAATTTTAGAGTAAGATTTTCCTATGGCTATGCTTGGCAATGAGCGCATTAGTTAAGACAACGAATTTCCGGTTGCATGTACATAGCTTAGCTTAGCCCTATTTATTTCATTAATCTTTTGCTTGTTTACCACAATCTAATGAGAGCTATCATAACATAGGACATGGTGTACACTTATGCATGATGAGAGAATCCATTTATTTTAATAAATCATTAATTATATTTGGTGTTTTTTTTTTCCTTAATAAAATAGGAAATTATGATAATTAGGGAATGATGTAAGCATAAGATTCAAATTATAGATTAAGGATTGAATGTGATATTTATCATTGTAATTAAAGGTTAATTATTTTAATAATTTTGTTCTTAAGTTTTTATCTATTTTATTGACTATTGTATCAAATTTTTGTAATATTTGATATACTGCTCACTCAATGTTGATTGTAATGAAGATCTGCTTTTATAATTTTCCTTGAAGTGGAGTCTTCAAACTCCATGTTTTCTTCCTCTATTTTAACTTATTTTGGATGATGTAACTTGAATGAAACTGATGCTTGTATTTACTAACATCTCTTTAATTCTATTGGGTATAATCATGTTTTAACTAGGATTATCCCTTAAGGAGTGATGTTTTTCCTCTTAAACAAGTTCTTATTAATGGTTCATGTACTTATCTGATCTTGTTACATTTATGGATATAATTGGATATATGGATATAAGTGAATATTTGTAGTTAATGTCTAATCATGATTTTTACTTGCTAGCTTGTTGCTTTTAAGGCCAAGTTAGAATTGCCAAATAGTTGACTAGCTGAAATTTAAACTTACTAAACTGGATATGTAATTGATGTTGGTTGGATTTATAGATGTCGTCTAATTGGTAACTCATAGTCGCTAAATTGAGTCATAATTCATGTTAAGTTCGGTTGGTAACTCGTTGACTAATGGAATTTAGACTGGTTAATCAATCTATAATTAACACCAATTTAAATCGTAGATAATGACCATTTAACCTTGAATAATGGTTGTATTGTTGGCGAAATCATTTTTAGCTTGTGCCTTCCATTGAGGGTGTTGTTGTTTATTATAATTAATGATTTTCCTTATCTTAGTGGCTTGGTCTGGTTGTGTCGGGGGGGATGTAGACACCTCCTTGTTCGTCAGAACAGTCACCATTCCTGACACCTTAAATGGTCAAAATTGATGGGAACCTAGGCTTGAGCATTGCTTATGTGTCCTGGAGGTCCTAACCATTGTAGGGTAGGACGGGCGGGTATTCATTCTTATTCTTCGTCTAAGGAATGTCGTACATTCCTTCCAGGTCATTGATGTGATTTTATGTTAGGTCTTCATGTTTGGTATGGCGTGAGTTACTTGCATTGTGTTCGTCATCGTGTTGCGATCTTGAGTGTAATGTCATTTTTACATTCCTACATACACACAAAAAAAAAATTGCACTTGTTATGTGAGGCTAATCGTCGTAGCGATTTGGGAGGATGTTACATGTGGTATCAGAGCTAGGTTCAACCCATGACTTGGGATCGCTACAACTTTCGTTGATATGATTTGATTATACTGTTGCTAATCGAGTTGACTTGTATTCGTGTAGGTAATCATGGTTAGAGGGCGCCGCAGAGGCAGATGACAGGGTGATAGGGGAGGAGGTGTGATGCCTCCAATAGAATCCATGCCTGAGGGATCTAACCCCTAGGGAGACGAGCAGGTTTTTGGATAGGAGAAGATAAAAGTTGGTGATGTGGTCAGAATGATAAGATATTTTCAACACATATCTAAGGCATTGATCGGCTATTTGGACAGAGATGAGGCCTGGGCACCAGCACCTACTGAGGTTCTATCGCACGCTTCGGTCGGTGCTAATAGAATTAATCATGAACTCAAGAAGGTCAAATTTCTCGAGTTCTTTGGTGCCCCGGATGGCACAGTCGCTGAGGCATGGTTGGAGAATACGGTGATGTGCTTTGCACTTCGTGATTATACCTCCAACATGAAGGTCCGCATGGTGGTCTTTCAACTGAAGGGGAGTGCTCTTCTATGGTGGAAGATGCTCCTACCATAGCTGAACATGGTCGTCAAAGATGTGTCATGGGAAATGTTCGAGGAATAGTTTCGAGAGAGGTACCTTTCAGAGGAATTCATTGAGAATCAACTCAATGAGTTCAATGCCTTACGACAAGGAGGTCATACAGTGCCCGACTACGAGGCCTATTTTATGGAGCTGCTCTGGTATGCTCTGTAGCTTAACACTGAGAAACTTAAGGTCAACAGATTCATGTTCGGCCTTAACGACAACATACGTGCAAAGGTGAGGATTTTGATGCCTCAAACCTTGCATGATGTCATCCAGAAGGCCCTCATAGCAGAGGAGGAGCTTATCAATGAGGGTCAAACCAGGACTTTAGTGAGACCAGCAGGGCAAGTGTCATCTAGAGAAGAGCACCATCAGACACCGACCAGACATACGCTAGGATATCGTGGCTTCCAAAGGGGATCTGCTTTCACTACACCTCGACGAATGACACCTCAGCAACAAACACCTTATCGGGGACCACAACATCATCAGTAGCGTTGACCACAACAGCAACAGTTTAGGCATGTACAACATAACAGACCAGGATTCCAAGCCAGTGGGATGTCATCTTCTATTTCGGGTACCAGGACTACTGGGCTGAAGAAGGGGTGTTGGACGTGTGGGGAGCCACACGACCAGTGCGACTGCCTAGTGGAGAGGAATAGAGCATCTGGATCAACCAGACGCACTATCGTGGGAGATATGGGCAAGGCCCATTGAATTCATGCAGGGGTGAATAACTGCTAGGCAGTTCACCAGTCGACTATGCTTGACACGATAGGTACTGTCGCTGACCAAACCCTTTGTATTTTGATAGATCTCGGTGCTACCGAGAGTTTCATTTCTGGTGCAACATTAAAAAGGATTATGGTAAAGGCAGTCAAACAGGATGAGTTTAGCTTCGTAGAGATGGCTTTGAGAGCCAAACAAAAGGTTGGAGGAAAGGTTACGGGCTATATCCTTAACTTGGGAGAGTTTGTCACAAGTACTAACCTGTACGTCACGATCTTAGGATCTTATGATGTCGTAATTGGTATGGATTGGTTGGAATCGCATGAGGCAATACTTAACTATAAGACGAAATGGTTGAACTTGGTCGATGACGAGGGACAGAGATGTGTGATTATAGGACGGAACCAGGGAGTTTCCATGAGGTTCATCTCTTCCTTACAGCTACGGAAGAGCATGCACAAGGGGTGAAAGCTTTATGCGATCCTTGCATTAAACGAGAAGGGATTAACGGAAGGTTTAGAACACCTTCCGGTGGTGAGAGAGTTTGTAGACGTATTTATAGAGGAGTTACCTGGGATGCCACTGGAGAGGGATTTGGAGTTTACCATAGACCTAAAACCGGGGATTGAACCGATAGCAAGAACGCCTTATCGGATGTCAACCCCGGAGTTACAAGAGTTGAAAATGCAACTGAAGGAGTTGTTGGACCTGGGACTGATACTTCCTAGTGTGTCACGATGGGGTGCACCTGTTATTTTCATAAGAAATTAGGATGGTTCATGGAGGCTCTGCATTGACTACCATCAATTGAACAAGGCAACGATAAAAAATTAGTATCCGTTGCCAAGGATTGCTGATCTGTTCGATCAAATGAAGGGCGCGATGGTGTTCTCAAAGATCGACTTGTGATCAGGATACCACTAGTTACAGATTAAGGAACATGACATCCCTAAGACTGCCTTTAATATGAGGTTTGGACATTACGAGTTTACTATTTTACCATTTGGACTGAAAAACACCCCAAGGGTATTTATGAGTTTGATGAATGGGGTGATCTGCAAGTACTTGGAAAAGTTCATTCGAGAGTAAATCAAAATATCGTCAATGAATACTTGGACAAGTTCGTCCAAGTATTCATTGATGATATTTTGATTTACTCTCGGACGATGGAGGAGCATAATGAGCACTTGTGCTTGGTACTACAGTGTTTGTGAGAGCACAAATTGTATGGGAAGTTATCCAAATGCTCATTTTATCAATCGAAGATCCACTACTTAGGGCACGTCATCTCCGGTGAAGGTATCGCTGTGGATCTAGGGAAGGTCGAGGCCATTATGGAATGGCTTGTGTCGACGAATGCCCCAAAAGTGTGTAGATTCATGGGTTTTGTAGGATACTATTGACGGTTCATCGAGGGGTTTTCGAATATAGCAAATCCAATCACAGAGTTGTAGAAGAAAAACAAGAAGTTTGTTTGGACCGAGAAATGTGCAGAAGCATTTCAGAGGTTTGGACCGAGAAATGTGCGGAAGCATTTCAGAGGCTCAAGGAGTTTTTGACAACAACATCGATACTAAAGGTCCTTGACATGGATGTGTACTTCTTGGTATGCATTGATGCATCCAAAGAAGGCTTAGGCAGGGTCTTGATGTAAGACAGATGAATGATCGCTTACATCTCGAGGAAACTATGAAGGCATGAGGAGAAATACGTGAAGCACGATTTGGAGTTGTTAGCCATCATATATGCCTTGAAGGTTTGGATGAAAATTTGAACTAAACACTGACCATTGTGGACTACAACACATTTTTATGTAAAGCGACATGAACGCGCGACAACAGCGTTGGTCAGAATTGATTAGAGAGTACAACTTTGAGATTAGTTACATAAAAGGAACAGTGAACCAAGTGGCGAATGCATTGAGTCGAAGACCAAGTATATTTTCGGTGCAGCCTCTTTAGACGATTCTACGTGAAAAGATTCTAACTTTACAGCGTAATGATGACTGGTACAAAGAGGTCGAGGGTTTTATTAGACAAAACACAATGATGGTACCATGATTTGAAGGATTTTTGTTTGATAGCGATGGATTATTCAGGTTTAAAAATCAGATCTACGTATTGTCGAACAACGAGTTGAGGATGTTGATCCTAAGCGAGGCTCATAGACCAGTTTACATGGCTCTCCCAGGAGTCACGAAGATGAGGGCAGACCTTAAACCCTTATTCTTCTAGAAGGGAATGAAGGTAGACATAGTCAACTATGTGGCCAGATGTCTAGAATGTCAGCAGGTAAAGGCTTAACATAGACACCCAGCAAGATTACTACAACCACATGTTATTTCAGAATCGAAATGGGAGGTTATTTCGATGGATCTTATTGTTGGAGTGCCACTGATGGAAAGGAGACATGACTCGATTTTCGTAGTAGTAGACACTCTGACGAAGAGTGCTTACTTTATTCCTATGTGTACGATGTATTAGGCACCTGACATAGCTAGAGTTTTCATCAGTGAGATTGTGAGGCTGCATGGCATGCCTAAGAGGATTATGTTCTATCGAGGATCAGAGTTTACTAGACTATTTTGGACGAGTTTCCAAGAAGCCTTGGGAACCCAACTTAACTTTAGTACTATGTATCACCCAGAGACTGATGGGCAGACTGAACTAACCAACAAAACCTTGGAGGACATGTTGTGCATGTATGTGATGGACCAACAAAAGCATTGGAAAGAATTCTTGCCACTAGTGGAGTTCACTTACAACAACAATTACCAGAGCACCATTAAGATGGTGCCTTTTGAGTTTCTTTACGGGCAACCATGTTGGACCCCTTTGAGTTGGGATCGGCTTGAGGATAGGGTCCTGGTGGGACCAGAAGTGATCCAAGAAATGGAAGAGCAAATGCAAACAATAAGACAAAGGATTAAAGAAGCGCAGGATCGACAAAAGAGTTATGTCTATGCGCACCGTGTCGACCGTAGTTATGAGGTCGACGATCGAGTCTTTTTGTGGGTTAAGCCGCATAAGAGTTCGATCAAGTTTGGGAAGGGAGCCAAACTATCTCCTAGGTTCATGGGACCTTTCGATATTGTGTAGAGAAAGGGGCCCATGGCCTATCGACTAGCCTTGCCTGATTCTTTGAGGCGTATGCACGATGTTTTTCATGTATCTGTTTTGAGACATTATATTAGTGATCCTACACATGTTATTGACATGAGTTCCTTACAGGCATCAGACGAGGGGGCACTCATGGCTGAGTCGGTCCGCATCTTGGATCATTGCATTCGAAAGCTATGACATTGAATGGTAGATCAGGTCAAGGTCCAGTGGGATAGTTATAGTCTTCACTCGGCAACCTGGGAGGACGTATATGATATGCGCCAACAGTTTCTATTTTTGTTTGATAGATAGACATATGATACTGTGATACACTTTATTTCGGAATTTATACTGTGAAACTTCAGGATGAAGTTTAGACCAAGAGGGGGTGTATGTAACATCCAACTCTCGCGCACTGAGCGAACTTATTCTTTGAGAACACTTGCTCACAAGTGATCCGGATTATTATGTTATTGAAACTTTTGATTTTGATTATGAGGCGTTATGGGTTGACTACATGTTGTTTTACTGCTTTGACATAGACAGGTGCTATTGACTCAATTTTACTGAGTGTGTAGGATTATGGACCTAGAGGATGCCGAGGCATCAATGGAACACCTTGGACTCTGGATCGAGTCGGGGAGTGTACCATTGGGGTTTGATTGTTTTACTATGATTTTAGTGCTATTGATTAGATGATATGATATGGATATATTTTGACATGATTCGTTGATGATGCAGGTTGACGATAGCTTGCCGACCAGATTCACATGTGGAGTAAAGGGGTCACGCACGACTACCAGAGATGTTGAGGGAGAGGTGTGGACAACAACCCTGCCACAGCCTACTAGCACTCCTACTATGGCTCAAACTGTAGGTTAACGATTACCTAGTTTGAGAGGACCCACAATGTCGTGAGGGCAGACTGCGATAGTCGATCACAATGATTCTAAGGGGCGCGCAAGAAGGCGGGGGCCTTATTCCTTAGAGGCCCTTAGTCTCCCACAAGTTCACCAAGTGGAGTGTTGACTCCAGGGGTTATTGATGTCTACCAAGTCAGTCAAGAGGCGAGTGGCACCCTTGGAGCACATAGTGTGTCCTGAAGGGCACGTTGCGCAAGGGAACAAATAAGGTGAGTGGCACCCTTGGAGCACCTAGTGCGTCCTGAAGGGCACATTGTTTTGTTGATGATAGAGGCATGAACCTAGATGGCCTTAGGACGAATAACGTGTTAAGTATTTTTAAAACAATTTCCCTAATTAAATGTCGCCCGGTACAAAATTTAAGGTCTAAGTCTAAATTATGCTAGCGGTAAAATTTAGTCTACCTTTAAAAAAAAATGAATAAAATAATAAAATAATAAAAATAAAAATAACTTAAATAATAATTAGGATCTTCGTAAAATCTTGTAACACGAAGGGAGTAAGAAATTTAAATTATTCATAAAAAACATCTGTGGGAATTAATTGTTTTATCTTTTTGATAATTTAAAAATATACTAATTAAATGATACAAGGGAAAAAGGGTTAAAATTCCACACCTGCCTTTTTAAGTTCTAATTAAAAAAGGGAAAGAGGGAGAATAAAAAAAATTAGGAAACTAGGGGAAGAGGTAAACATAAAAAGGGAAAAAGGGGAACATAAGGGAAAAGGCGAAATGTCAAACTTAGAAAAAGTGTCTACCATTTAAGAGCTTTCTAATTTAAACTAAACTAGCAATTTAATAAAACCTGTTAGAGAATTTGGGGACACCTAGGAGTGATTCTAGGAGTAACTCTAGGTGGGTGAGGGAAATAAAGTTAATTAATTAATTAAATAAGTTAATTTATGAGGAATAAAGGGGATGGGTGACACTTGTACAGGGAGGTATTTTTAGGAAATTAATAATAAAAACTTAACTAAAAGAGAATTTTTGGAAAGTAAGGAACCACGAAACTCTATATAATGAAGGGAGGTGATGGAGGTTAGAGGATCTTCTATTTACGTAACGTTATGCTGCAGAAATATTCACTTGACTGATTTATTTGTGGGATTTCAGATACCCAGCTCAGAGAGGAATCATAGCTCGGCCTTGCGAGGCGAGCTCGGAGCTGGTCAAAATCTCTGGATAGTGTGTGTGGCCCCTTTGCGGCTCGGGGGGCTAAGGGGGGAGAAGAGTACCCGTAACATTGGCTAGGAGGTACTGGTGAAGTCTCGCTGGTTGGAAAGCGGGTGTTGCATGGAGCGCAGGATGTCATTCAGAGCGGGCAGTTAGGCAATAGTACGCTCTCTTCAATTTTGTATGGTAGAATGTATTGGGACTTATGCTTGGATCTGCTTATTTAATGGAAAAGTAAAATGATGTTTTTAATTGATGATTGAAAGTTTCCTTAGCCTAGCTCGATGGTTGATTGACTCTCATGGCCTTCATTTCCCCACATGTCTTGACCACCTTGTGGTGTTTTGATTGTAACCTTGTGGTTGTTTAGCCTTCGTTCCTAGCTCATGAGTCCTTGCCTGAGCAGTCAACGAGGAGCCTGATCTACGGTCGTCGCCTTGGCGTTCAAAGACCTATGGATCTCAACGCCCTTCTTTTCTATGTGAGGATGATGAGCGAAGGATGTTCTTGTCAGCCATCTACCTCCGTTATTGTCCTTGGCTGATTGTTTGACTTGTTCCTTCTAGGAAAAAGTACCCTTGCGTATGGATTTCCTTGTGTCCTTGTTGGTTTAGTTATGCGCTTGATTGTTCATCCCTACCTTGTCTGCGATTGAATTCATACCTACATTTTAACTTGAGACAACGATTTTATGCTCTTCTTTGGGATGTCAAGGAGTTGATTACTCGATGTTTCTAGACATATGTTTATTGCCATTCCAGTGGTAACGATTTTGAGTGACAGAAAATTTATATATAATGACGCGTGATGGTATATTTTGTAACCAACAAATTTTATGTTCACAATTTATATTACTGGTGTGGTGTAGAAGATAACATCTGTTGCGGCGTGCCTGACAACATTTTATACATTTGGATGATAGAGTTTTGAGAACAACATTATTCTGATGGAAAATTTATTTAGGGTATAACAAAAAATTATTATTAGATTCGAGACTCCCTTATCATTGTTATCTCCCTCCTTGAATGTTTCTTTCTAACATAGCGAAGTCATTTTTCCTAAATCGACAGAAATGATGTTGATTTTATGAAGGAAATGGCATATTATCTCGGTGTTGGGTTGATCAAAATCTCGACCAGGGGTCAAAAATTTGCTCAATTTTCAAAGTACTCGGACTGCAACGAAAATGGTGCCATTGCGTCTGTCTCGTCTTCCTGATTCTGGCAGTATATTTACTTTCGCAAATGGAGTCCGTATGGAGAAGTTATCGCGATCTGTTCACCGAGCCAAACAGGCAAAAATTTGATGCTGACTGTACCTGTCCGTACAGTCCGTACAGGACACGTGGTAGGCCGTACATCATACATGGCATGTCCGTACAGGACACATGGCGGCTCCAGGGTGTGACACGTGTCATGCATTTTTGGACTTTTCAGCGTACGGTTTGGCCAATCCTGAGGTGACACGTGTCACCACTAGAAGGGTGACACGTGGCACATGATGATGTCAGCATCCTGCGTGTCGGATGACGTCAGCAACACGTGTGGCGATGACGTGGCATGCGTTTAATGGTTGGTTGCTGGTGAATTGCATTGTGACATGTGTCATATTTTGGGCAAATGGTATGAGGACACGTGGCTCAATCGGAGGGCGCCACGTGTCCCCCTCGTTTATTGGTTATTGGGTTTGCATACAAAAGTTTTGTATGTCGCCGGATGGATTCAAACCGCCGACCTCCTCCACGCACAACGCTTTCGCACGACCTCCCCGCTAATAGGCCCCCGTTTGTTGCTTGTTATAACAATGGGAAATAATTTATTTATGTTTAACATTTTGTATAATGGGTGGGGGGTCGGGCCGGGGCTAAGCCCCGACCGGTGGTCGCGTGTATATGATATGACCATGCTACATTTCTTAACACCCAACGGAAAGGCGTGGTTTCAATGTTTAATCTGCGGTTATATTATATGTAACCGTTTGCGCACGGGAATGTAAGCCACGGTTTTATTATTGTAATGTGTTTTAAAATGCGCATGGGTGTATAACAACAACCCAAAGTTTTGTATGTGCGTGGTTGTTATATGTGCGGGGTATGTGTGTTAAAACCCGGTTTTATAGCCGTTATGTATATTCGCGTGGGGTTTTAAAATGTTAGCCAACGGTTTTGCGTGTTTAACCATATGACCACAGTTGGAGCGCGCAGAGTTGGTTTCAAATGGTTATGGTTTAACCACTTTTTGACATGCGTGTGGTCACATTGATTCCCATATGCCCGAGAGCTAGGCGGTTGGGGGCTGGAGGCGCCCTAACCATCCTACAGTTTGCACGGTTATTCGGAACTGCCCGGTGCCAAGTTATAACGCGTTTTGGGAGCGTGTTCCAGGTTCATGCACACAGAGGTGCGTTTTGTAGAACCAGTTCCAACAAAGCTTGAAGGAGGAAAACGGAGGAGGCCTAACTTCTTCATCGTTTGGCCGATTGAGGTGTCGTAAAATCCTAGCCAGGGGTTTTTGGACGTGCTGGATCCATTGGTGCCATTTTCAAAGCCATTTGAAGACTTCTTCTACAAGATTTTCACCACTGCAGTTCCAGGAAGCTCGAGGGAGTTTCAAGCCCTCTTTGATGGAGGACATGGTTTGGTGAGCCTATGTTTGTTTTCTGTGATTGAATAATAATTTTTGACTAATTGATATGCTCTGAACACATTGGGATAGGTTTCAGAGGCTGTTGAGGACTTTTACAGGTGTTTTTGCCAAAGAGAAGCTCAGGGAAGCTTATGGCCACATGTAGAAGAGGTCATGCACGAATAAGCCATGATCCGTTTTCAGAGTTCTATTAGTCATTTTTGGGGTTTATATGTGTTCTGATCTCAATGCTACAGTCTGTTTTTCCATTGGAGTTGAGTAGCATCTTGTAAAAGAACTTTTGACTAATTAATCCCAAAGAGCCAAGTCCATTATGGAGGCTCAAGGAGATGTAGCCCGGAGGGGGGTGAACTCCTTTATCATGTTGTTCTTGTTGTGCGTTTGATGGTTTATTTGCTGCAAGTATTGTTGCTGTGTATTTATTTGAAGTACATAATTAACCATTTACAAGAACATTTCCTCATACATAAGCATTTACAAGAAGATACATGAACTTAACACATAAGTTTATTTTGCATATTTTAACACATGAAGCAAGGTCGTGTAAAGTTTATTTTAATGAAGTAGGGGTGCTTGCATAGCATAACAAGTCAGCCTTCTATTTTTGGATCAGGTGGTATCAGAGCATAGTTTGTTTTGCTCATGTGTTTTCCATTGATAGCTTGAGATTTAGCTATTGGTATTGTGCAAGTTTTGTGTTGAAGTTTGCAAGGATGGCAGAAGCTTCAAGCATGGGTAGTTCTCATACATTTTCATTATCTCAATTCTTTAACAAAGAAGAGATTCTAACTTTGAGAGATGTGATGAAAAAGATGTGTGAAGACAGTGATGTGCGCATTTCTCTTGAAGAACAGTTGACGGTCATGAAGCAGGAGAAAGACCAACTTTTGCAAAGGTTGCATGAGATGGAGATTCAACTCCATGAGGCAAAGGAAACCCTTACCACGTACATGCATGAACATAAGGTATGCAGTGTTAGTTTATCTTCTAATTCCTCTAAAGATGAATGTTTTGGTGGTTTTGAGAGTCACACAAGAGGAATAGGGTCCAAGTTGTTATTTAAAATGGGCTATGAAGGTAAAGGTTTGGGTAAGCATGCACAAGGCATTGTTGAGCCTATTATTGTTGAAGAAAGACCTAAGTTTTGTGGTCTTGGATATGAACGGCAAGATGGATCAAACTCCAAAGTCAAGGAGACAAAGGAAAAAGTTCTAAGAATAAACTTTGTTTCGAGTTCACCTCCTCAGGAAGGCTTTAAAGGTGAAAGTTCGAGAACTTTTGTTGAAAGTTCAATTCCTTCAGCATGCAAGGCTTGTGTTCAGGATGAATGCAAATGTGAAAGTTGTCACAGTGATGAGGACAATAACACTGTTGATGGTCTTCAAAGGAGAGCTTGTAACTCTTCAGATTCACCGCCTCAACGAGGCGATAAAGGTGAATACTCCAGGTATAATCCCTCTTTTCATTCAGTTGCTTTTGATTATGTTAAGCATAATAACTTTGTATGTAAAACTGGAAGAAAGAATCCATGTACGTATTGTGGTTTGTATAACCATCATGTTTCCAAGTGTTGGAAAAGGTTGGCCACTTTCAGGAAACTTTCTAAGCAAAGGCAGCGTGAAAGGAGGATGCAAAAGGTTTGCACTCATTGTTAGAAGCGGGGTCATCTTGTTGACCAATGTTGGACGTTGCATCCAACCACTCATCCACAGCATAAGAAGCAGTTGGATAAAGAGTTTGGAAAGAATGGAAGTGGAGATTCCATCATCGATGTGAGTCAACATGATTCACAAGAGGACGATGTTCAGCAGAAGAAGTCACCGTTGAGTTGGCTTGGTAAGAAATGGTTGGATTTCTTACGCAATTAACACTTGCATTTTTCTGATTGTAAATGCACTTTTCAACATTATGTGTGCATTTATGGGAAAGTTGATAAGATGTTTCAATGAGTCTCGACCGGTGATTGATGATTTTCTGACTACTATGTTGTGTCGATCGTGTTGTTCGACTTGTGTTTAATCGATGGTGTTTATTGACTTGAAAGTTGATTTTGAAAACACCATGTGCTTTGATAAAGTACGAGATGCGACAATTTGTTTGAAGAACAAAAGTTTTTGTTGGCATCATTTTCAATCTTGTATGATTTGTTTTCAAGATTGATGGTTCTCTTGGCTTGTGACAAGATGTCGCAGGGAAGTTTTTGCAGCCATTGGACAGTTGATTTTGTTGACGCCAAAGAGTTCGAAAGAGGGACTTGATTTTTAGTGGGAAGGTTGGCAGTCTTCCAAGCACAGAGAGAGAGTGGGTCAGCAGCAGCCAGAGAGCAGTGGTTGAAGGACATAGCCAATTGCAATGCACGGCATGTCAAGGTATTCAGGTGATTGTCAAAAATATTTTGATATAACTTGAAAGCAGATTGATGATCATAAGCTTTTGTGGGTCCAAAAGCATTTTAGTGGGAAGGTGTGATCAAAATCTGGACCAGGGGTCAAAAATTTGCTCAATTTTCAAAGTCCTCAGAATGCGACAAAAATGGTGCCATTGCGTCCGTCTCGTCTTCTTGATTCCGACAGTATATTTACTTTCGCAAACGGAGTCCGTATGGAGAAGTTACCGCGATCTGTACGCCGAGCCAAACAGGCAAAAATTTGATGTTGATTGTACCTGTCCATACAGTCCGTACAGGACACATGGCAGGTCGTATAGCATACGTGGCATGTCCGTATAAGACACGTGGCGGCTCCAGGGCATGACACGTGTCATGCATTTTTGGACTTTTCAGCATACTGTTTGGCCAATCCTGAGGTGACATGTGTCACCACTAGAAGGGTGACACGTGGCACATGATGACATCAGCATCCTGCGTGTCAGATGACGTCAGCAGCACGTGTGGTGATGACATGGCACGTGTTTAATGGTTGGTTGCTGGCGAATTGCATTGTGACACGTGTCAGATTTTGGGCAAATGGTATGAGGACACGTGGCCCAATCAGAGGGCGCCACGTGTCCCCCTCGTTTATTGGTTATTGGGTTTGCATACAAAAGTTTTGTATGTCACCGGATGGATTCGAACCGGCAACCTCCTCCACGCACAACGCTTTCGCACGACCTCCTGGCCAATAAGCCCCCGTTTGTTGCTTGTTATAACAATGGGAAATAATTTATTTATGTTTAACATTTTGTATAATGGGTGGGGGGTCGGGCCGGGGCTAAGCCCCGGCCCGTGGTCGCATGTATATGATATGACCATGCCACATTTCTTAGTACCCAACGGAAAGGCGTGGTTTTAATGTTTAATCCACGGTTATATTGTATGTAATCGTTTGCGCGTGGGAATGTAAGCCACGGTTTTATTATTGTAATGTGTTTTAAAATGCGCGTGGGTGTATAACAACAACCCAAAGTTTTGTATGCGCGTGGTTGTTATATGTGCGGGGTATGTGTGTTAAAACCCGGTTTTATAACCGTTATGTATATTCGCGTGGGGTTTTAAAATGTTAGCCCATGGTTTTGCGTGTTTAACCATATGACCACAGTTGGAGCGCGCAGAGTTGGTTTCAAACGGTTATGGTTTAACCACTTTTTGACATGCGTGTGGTCACATTGATTCCCATATGCCTGAGAGCTAGGCGGTTGGGGGCTGGAGGCCCCCTAACTGTCCTACAGTTTGCATGGTTATTCGGAACCACCCGGTGCCAGGTTATAACACCTTTTGGGAGCATGTTCCAGGTTCATGCACACAGAGGTGCGTTTTGTAGAACCAGTTCCAGCAAAGCTTGAAGGAGGAAAATGGAGGAGGCCTAACTTCTTCATCGTTTGGCCGATTGAGGTGCCGTAAAATCCCAGCCAGGGGTTTTTGGACGTGCTGGATCCATTGGTGCCATTTTCATAGTCATTTGAAGAATTCTTCTGCAATATTTTCACCACTGAAGTTTCAGGAAGCTCGAGGGAGTTTCAAGCCCTCTTTGATGGAGGACATGGTTTGGTGAGCCTATGTTTGTTTTCTGTGATTGAATAATCATTTTTGACTAATTGATATGCTCTGAACACATTAGGATAGGTTTCAGAGGCTGTTGAGGACTTTTACAAGTATTTTTGCCAAAGAGAAGCTCAGGGAAGCTTATGGCCACATGTAGAAGAGGTCATGCCCGGATAAGCCATGATCCGTTTTCAGAGCTCTATTAGTCATTTTTGGGGTTTATATGTGTTCTGATCTCAATGGTACAGTCTTTTTTTCCATTGGAGTTGAGTATCAGCTTGTAAAATAACTTTTGACTAATTAATCCCAGAGAGCAAAGTCCATTATGGAGGCTCAAGGAGATGTAGCCCGGAGGGGGGTGAACTCCTTTATCATGTTGTTCTTGTTGTGCATTTGATTGTTTATTTGCTGCAAGTATTGTTGCTGTGTATTTATTTGAAGTACATAATTAACCATTTACAAGAACATTTCCTCATACATAAGCATTTACAAGAAGATACATGAACTTAACACATAAGTTTATTTTGCATATTTTAACACATGAAGCAAGGTCCTGTAAAGTTTATTTTAATGAATTAGGGGTGCTTGCATAGCATAACAAGTCAACCTTTTATTTTCGGATCATGGGTTAATCATTTTAGCTCTGTGTTTTTACACTTGTGCTCGACGCTTTACCTTCATGCATGTGCATCCCTCACAACCCTTACATTCTACGTTGTTGAATTACGTGTGTCCAACACACCTCTCTTCTCTGTGTGTTGACGACCTGTGCGTCATTCACTCCCATCCCTTGACTGTGTTTTCCTATGTATCACCACGAATCTGCTTAAGAAGTTGACTATGTTTGTCTTATGGTTGCTAGTGAGTTGTGTGGAATGCATAGGGCTTCCCTTTAGATATCGTTGTGTTTTGATTAAGCCTAGCCATATTTTAAAACCGCATGTGTCACGACCATGTTTATGTATCCCATTACTATATAAATTTCCCTCGTAGCGACCTTGGTATCACCGTAATTGTATAAATTTCTCTGTCAGAGTTTTTCCTTCTCTGGAATTTATTTCGGCGTTGAAACGGATGACAGTGAATTATTAATCGATTTCTGTGTTATTGACAACGGTGTAATAGCAGCTTTAATATCCTATAGAATCTGATAATGTTAGTGAGTTACTCCTTAACAATCTGTATATTTTTATTGCGTGCCAAAGGTGTAATGGATTTAGGAAACTGTGGACCATGGTGTGGACTGGTTAAAATAGAATCTTCGGAATTGCGTGGTTAACCTTGTAAACCTTCACTTCGAGCTTGTGTTCTTCGTTGGTTAAATTTCTATCATTACGCCTTGGCCTATAATGTTTAATTTAGGAATAGCTATTCTTTGGTAATTAATTAATTGACAATTTTGGGGTAAGATTTGCCTATGGTTGTGCCTGGGAGTGAGTGCATTAATTAAGACAATGAATTTCCGGCTGCGTGTACATAGCTTAGCTTAGCACTATTATTTCATTAATCCTTTGCTTGTTGACCACAATCTAATGAGAGCTATCATAACATATGACATGGTGTACACTTATGCATGATAAGAGAATCCATTTATTTTAATAAATCATTAATTATATTTGGTGTTTTTTTTTTCATTAATAAAATAGGAAATTATGATAATTAGAGAATGGTGTAAGAAAAAGATTCAAATTATAGATTGAGGATTGAATGTGATATTTATAATTGTAATTAAAGGTTAATTATTTTAATCATTTTATTCTTAAGTTTTTATCTATTTTATTGACTATTGTATCAAATTTTTGTAATATTTGATATACTGCTCACTCAATGTTGATTGTAATGAAGAGCTGCTTATGAAAAATAATTTACATTATAATTTTCCTTGAAGTGGAGTCTTCAAACTCCATGTTTTCTTCCTCTCTTTTAACTCATTTTGGATGATGTAACTAGAATCAAACTGATGCTTGTATTTACTAACATCTCTTTAATTCTATTAGGTATAATCATGTTTTAACTAGGATTATCCCTTAAGCAGTGATGTTTTTCCTCTTAAACAAGTTCTTATTAATGGTTCATGTACTTATCTGATCTTGTTGCATTTATGGATATAATTGGATATAATTGGATATATGGATATAAGTGGATATTGGTAGATAATGCCTAATCATGATTTTTACTTGCTAGCTTGTTGCTTTTAAGGCCAAGTTAGAATTGCCAAATAGTTGACTAGCTGAAATTTAGACTTACTAAACTAGATATGTAATTGATGCTGGTTGGATTTATTGATGTCGTCTAATTGGTAACTCAGACTCGCTAAATTGAGTTGTAATTCATGTTAAGTTCGGTTGCTAACTCATTGACTAATGGAATTTAGATTGGTTAATCAATCTATAACTAACACTAATTTAAATCATAGATAATGACCATTTAACGTTGAATAATGGTTGGATTGTTGGCGAAATCATTTTTAGCTTTTGCCTTTGGTTGAGGGTGTTGTTGTTTATTATAATTAATGATTGTCCTTAGCTTAGTGGCTTGGTCTGCTTGTGTCGGGCGGGATGTAGACACCTCCTTGTTCCTGAGAACAGTCGCCAGCCCTGAGACCTTAAATGGTCAAAATCGATGGAAACCTGGGCTTGAGCGTTGCTTATGTGTCATGGAGGTCCTAACCATTGCAGGGTAGGACGGGCGGGTATTCATTATTATTCTTTGGTCGTACATTACTTCCAGGTCCTTGATGTGCTTTTATGTTAGGTCTTCATGTTTGTTGTGGCATGAGTTTCTTGCGTTGTGTTCATCGTCGTGTTGCGATGTTGAGTGTAATGTCATTTTTACCTTCCTACATACACACACACACAAAAAAAAATGCACTTGTTTTCGTCGTAGTGATTTGGGAGGATGTTAGAAGTGGGAGGGGGGCATTAATAGATAAAATGTATTCACAGAGGGTGGGAGGGGGTGCATTAATAGATAAAGTGTGTTATTATAATACACTTTATCTATTAATTCTCCCCCTCCCACCTTCTATGAAGACACTTTCATTTTATTTGGTCTGTTTTCTTACTGTCAAATATAGTTGGTTTGAATCAACATTTTTACTATCAAATATAGTTGGCTTGAATCAACTTCCGCTTAATAAACTACTATTTTTTTAACAGTGTATGTTAGGAGTTTCATTTTTCCCTGTATTGTGCCTGCCTACAGGATCATTTCATTTAATGATGGAATTATATATATCTTTAATCCCTCGGGCACAAATAGTTGGGGCAACCAGAAACCCTTTCCTTTGCTGTAAAATTTAATTGGGGATTCTGAACACCCTATATTCCTCTTCGCGAACCATTGGAGGCAAACCATCAGACCTTTCAATTTTACAATGAATTTTTTTATTATCATATACAAATATCTTTCTTATCTATGTTCATTTTTATTCCTAACTTGGCTTTGATCGAGCAGGTTACCATTGAGTTGAGGCCTCCTCAGATTTTTCTCTACAATATCATATATGAAGCAACATTCAAGGTTTTCTTTTAGTCTATTTCTAAGTTGTCTTTAATCACATAAGTTACCATTGAGTCAAGGCCTCCTCGGATTTTTTTGGCTACAACATCATATATATATATATATATATATATATATATATATAGCATTCAAGGTGTGCTCAAGTGGAATTAGACGTCTTCTGTAAGGTGAAAGTGGAGGAGCCAATCCAACAAGGTTTGTTATAAGTTTTGGCATTAGGAATAGGGTTGCCATTGTTTTGGCAGTTGTGTTTTTTCACTATTTTGTAATTAGGGTTAAAGTTGCTATTATTTTTGGAGCCAGTTTCACCAAAACACTGTATCCATTGCCTTCCATTTTGGTAGCCCGTTATTCTAAGAGAAAATAACTCGATCTCCATTCTAAAATTTGTTGTATTAGTGGATGGATTCATTGTTTCCTTCGCATGCAAACAACAACACTTGTGTTGGTTTCCTCTACTATGATCATGTACTGGGAATACAAGGGTTTTTTAAAGTGTTCCCCTTTCTATACTTTCTTTTATTCCATGAGGTTTCGAAAATTATAGTTTACCCATGATTTTGTAGTGGTTTTTTTTCAAGGAATGTTTTTATCCTGGATTAAGTGATGTAAGTACATCACTGGATTGTAGTCATTATTAGAAGAAGTCTCTTAGCAGGAAATTTCTTAGGGAAGGATGTTTTTCAATATTTTATTCAAGTTGTCTAGTTTTGCTGATGGGTAACCATTATTATTTTGGTGATGGGTATCTATTATTGGAAGACATCTCTAAGAAGAAAACTTCCTTAGAATATTTTATTCAAACTGTTTGGTTTTGCT
>ML793911.1:28535-47697 GCA_009831015.1 Picea engelmannii
GGGCTTCGTACGTCGTTCTTAGGGTCTTTAGTGTCCCCCTTTCAGAATTGATAGTGTGCTCCGTTCATATTTCTCTGTGCACCCAGCCTCAGAGAGAAACTAGTAGTGGATGAAAATCATGTCACCGCGTAAGGAGCCATCCACATAGGAGTCTGCATTTAATGTGAATGCACCAATTCAATATTTGGCTCTGGATCTACATGAATTACTTCATATGCAGCAATGTCGAGCTCCAATACCCATGCATCTCCATACATGCTTCCAATTTCCCAACTTTCGGGCCAAATGAATGGAGAGATTGTAGATTCTTGGCTTCGAAGTATGGCCACCTACTTCAAGACGTGTCCTGAGATGACCGAAGACTTGAAACTTTAGATTGGAAGCCTCTAGTTAGAAATCATAGTGTAGGCTTGGCTGGATACCCAACTGGAGAATCGTTAATTGGTCGTAGACCGACGAATGAGAAACTACAATGCCTTACAACATAACATCATGGAATGGCATTTTCCGGGAACTCAGAGACTGATTCTATCTCCTGGGATATCAAGAGAACCTCCTGGCCAAATGGTTGCAGCTCCGAAAACTCCCCAATTAGTCCGTACACAGGTACATCAATGTCTTCTCCAAGATACACATCGAGCTAAACATATCCAATCTGAAAGAGTTATTTATTTTCAAATTCAATTCCAATTTATTAATGTTATTTTGTCGTGGATTTGAATTGTTTTAGACTCGTTCCTTTGAAAAGGCCTTTCTTCACCCCTTGGTCATGAAATGTAAAGTGGATTCTCGAATCTTCTCTCCTCAAGCCTGACCTCGTGCAGTTAATGCAAGAACTTGTCATACTAGTCCCTCGAATAGTTCCCTTACCTCGCTATCCTCATCTCGTACTATGCTTCAATGTCCTTTTCATAAGACCAATTCCCATACCTCTTCTTACTGTAAGGCACTTATGAACCTGCACACCAACAAAACATTATTTTCATAAGCCTCTCAACCCGATTCTCCTCACCATCCTAAATTAGTGTCTCTCGATAATCCTACTAAATATGACCCCTCTCTGATTTTATTGACAGTCAATGAACCCCACACCTCTAGTGTACCCCTATTTACACATAATTGTCACACTAAACATGAGTTGGATACTCCCATCCTTGACAATGGAAGCCAAAAGAACCTTGTTTACTAGGACTTAGACCAATGCCTTCAACTCCCCATCCAACCCCATATCAACTAGTATTGGTACAAAATGGAGGTCCTCATCTTATTGTATCCCATTGCTATTCAATAACATTTTCTATTTTTCCTTTATAAGATATGGTGGTATGTGACATCTCCCCCTTAAAACTGTTCATTTTTGTTACTTTTCCTTCCTTACCAGCAAGTCCAACATGTTATGTATTATGTGAAAACCGATAAATAACACCTACATCATGAGGGATGTACCTATGTTCTTATGTCAATTTCCCCTAGATCCACCCAACCTATAATGAGAAAGGCAACAATTAAGTAGCTCAGTCTACACAAACATGTCTTTCTCTACTTAGTGTGCCCCATTAAACCTGATAACCTCACCAATACTACACCTTCGGACATGGTTCCCCTACTAAAAGAATTTGATGACATCTTCACCCAACCCACTGGTTTACCACCATCTTGATCTAATGAACACTCTGTCGATCTCATTCCTGATTCTTCTTTACCTAGGGCACCATCCTATCATCTCACTCCAATAGAGGATGTTGAGATAGAATAATAAATTTCCCAACTACTGGATTCCAGACATACTCCACCCTCTGTAAAATTTTTAGACAGTCTTGCTGATTTTTAGCCAATGTTTAATGCCCAAAACTATATTTATGACAACCAATTAAACTCAGCATAAAAATAAATTTCAGAAATGAAACATGAGGATTTTGAACATCGTTTTAATGCAGAAATAAAATATATCAACAACACATAAACTTAGAAAAATAACATAGTGATTTTTGGTCTAACAACGACCCTGGAAAAACCCACAAGGGGAAAACTAGTGAGAGAGGGAGTTTTTATTATTTGTGATCTTGAGAGAAATTTTGTTATAGCATATTCATCTTCAGAAATTTAATGAAAAACTTATCTTGATAACCGTGCCAACTCTTCACATAGGAAATGAGCAAAACTCCTCAAAATCCCTTCTAGAATTTTTTGCAATAAAGTGTAGGTCTGCTCCTCATTTTCTATGCCTCCTACTTGTTGTACGACTACCTCAAAATTTGTGTCAATAGTCACAAATCAAAACAGAACATTAAATGTTATACATCCACCTTGGGAAATGTGCCAAAACCACCGAAAAAAAACCACATAAACTTTCCTCGATTTTTGTGCAATTAAAACAGTGGTATGGAACATACAAACTGTATGGAATCCATACAGTACAGACTAATAACTTAGTTGTACTTTTCTGCCTCGATTTCCATGCCTATTTCATGTTGTACGAAAACTAAAAATCCGTACAGTACTGTAACATCCCACTCTTGTGCGCACTGAGCGAACTTATTCTTTGAGAACACTTGCTTGCAAGTGATCCAGATTATTATACTATTGGTCATTTGATTATGATTATGAGGCATTATGGATATGTTATTTTCTATGTTTATATAGACATGTGCTATTGACTGGGTTCTCTTGAGTGTGCAGGACTTGGGACCTCGAGGATGCAAACGCATTGATGAAACCCCTTAGACTCTCGATCGAGTCAGGGAGTGGACTATTGGGTTTTGATTATTACTGAGATGACATATGCACATCTGATTAGATGTTATGATGAGTGATTTTATCTCTGACATGATCCGTTGATGATGCAGGATGACGATAGCTTGCTGACTAGACTCACATGTGGAGTAGAGGGGCCATGCATGATAACCATAGACGTTGAGGGAGAGGTGTGGAAAACAATCCTGCGATAGCCTACTAACACTTCCGTCGTGGCTTGAACTATAGGTTAACGATTACCTAGTTAGAGAAGACCCATGATGTCGTGAGGCAGACTGCGATAGTCACTTGTGTTGATTCTAAGGGGCACACAATAAGGAAGGGGCCTTATTCCTTAGAGGACCTTAGTCTCCCACAAGATCACTTGGCGGAGTATTGAATCCAGGGTTTTTTTATGTCTACTAAGTCAGTCAAAAGGCGAGTGGAACCCTTGGAGCACGTAGTGCATCCTGAAGGGCACATCGCACAAGAAAACGGAAAGAGACGAGTGGCACCGTTGGAGCACGTAGTGCATCCTGAAGGGCACGTCGCGCAAGGGAAACAAAATGAGGAGAGTGGCACCCTTGGAGAACCTAGTGCATCCTAAAGGGAATATCACATTGTTAACTAATAAATGAATAAACCTAGATGGCCTTAGAACGAATGATGTGATAGGAAATATTTAAAAACAAATTCATTAATAAAAATTTCGCCGAGCCTCAAAAATTAAAATCTAGGTCTAAGTGATACTTGTGGTTAAATAATAATAATAATAATCATTAAACATGTGATGAAAAGGGGGTAAGAAATTCGATTAATTTATTTAAATCAAATTATATGGAGGGATTAAAATTTTAAAAGGGAATTGATTGTTTGTTACTTATGCTAATTAAAATTTATTAATTAAAAAGAAAAAGGGGAAAAGGGATAAAAAGGTAATTTTCTACACTTGCTAATTTGAGTTTAGATCAAAAGGGAAAAGAGGGAAACCAAAATGAATTAGGAAACTAAGGGTAAAAGGGGGAAACATAAAGAAAAAATGAAACATAAGTAAAAAGAAGAATGTCTAACTTAGTAAGGAATCTTGACTTTAAGAACTTTCTAAATTGAACTCAACTAGGAATTTAGTAAGGGCGTAAGACATTAAGATGTGTAAGGGAATATGGGGACACCTAGGAGCGATTATAGGAATGCTTTTAGGTGGGAGAGGGAAATAGGAGTAAATAATTAATTAATGAAATTAATTTATGGTCCAACTATGGGGATGGATAACATGTGTACGGGGGAGGATTTTTCTGAATTAATATATCGAAAACTAAATTAAATGGGAATTTGGGAAATAAATCACTTAGAAACTCTATATAAAGGATGGAGGAGGAGGAGTATGGATCTCTTATTTGATCCATAACATTACGCTGCAAAATTTTTGACTTGAATGACTTATCGTGTGGGAGTTGGGATACCCAGCTCGGGTATGAGTGGTTGCTCAACATTTCAAGGTGAGTTGGTTTCTAGTTGCTCCTTGGTTTAGAGTGTGTGGACCCTTTGCGACTCGGGGATATAATGGGGAAGAAAATTGCCCCTAGCATTAGATGGGAGGTATCGGTGAAGTCACATCGGTCGGAAAGCAGGAGCTGGACGTAGCGCACTGGATATCGACTCGGAGCTGTCACCTTGGGCTATGGTATGCAATATTTTATGTTGCATAGTAGATTACTATTGATCTTGCACTTTCATTTCTGTACTTTTATGGTGTAAAGAAAAGTGCTTTGCTAAGCGTTTTTAATCGAGAACTTAAAGTCATCGTAGCTTCATGCTCGCTGCATCGATTTGATATCCTTAGCCATTGATCCTTTATTGCATGACTCTTTTTTCTATTGATTTTTATGAAGAGTTTGTGCCTTATCTTCATCCTCATCCCTAGATCATCATTCCATGCCTAAGCAATCGGCCAGTATCTGGATCGATGGTCATCAGTTCGGTGTTAATAGACCTATAGATCCTAATGCCCTGCTTTTCTATGCGTGGATGATGAGTGAAGGATAGTGTTGCCCAGTTGTCTACCCCTATTGATTGTTCATGGTTGAGCGATTGTCTTGCGCCTTGCTACGATTGTTTACATCTGCGATTGTTTTTCCTTTCCCTCAGTGAACCACTTATGATCCTCTACGTTGATCCCTATGTTTTAATACCCTTCTTGGCAATTATTTAATTGTGCATTTCGATGCATTCCTGGCAAGTAAATTTGTGATTTAGTACCCTTCTTGGCAATGATTTAAGTCTATGTTTTTAAAGCTTCTCCTGACAAATTTACTACATCTTTTTTTAATACCTATGGCCTACGATTTTACTCTTCCTTTGGCCGCACAGAATTGTGTCTTATTCTGCTATTACTCTGCATTTCAATACACTAAACCTCAAACTTATCCCTCTGCATTTCATTATATTCGGATGACGAATTTTCCTGGTGTTTAATACCTTCCACTACGAAATTTCTCCATCTGCATTTCACTTTAATTCTAATGATGAATTTCCTTGTGATTTAATACCTTCCACCATGAAATTCCTCCCTCTGCTTTCATTGTATTTTGGTGGCAAAATCACCATTCGTTTTATTACATTCAACCCCGATTTCCTTCCTCTGCGTTTATTATTTGATGGTGAATTTATGGGGCGTCTTTATTAGGCCAACGCAGCTCTCTCCCCACCCTTTTCATTTGCTTGGAAGTGTTTAGACTTTCCTCAACCACCTTCGATCTTGCCAGTGATTTATCATAGATAATTTTCTTGAGTTACCACTGACTTCTCTTTCATTAATTTTTAATTATTGTATTTGACACATTGATAAATTGATAAATTGGTAATCGACACATTGATAACTTGATAAATTGATAATGACTGCGAATTGATAAATTGATAATGGTTGTTAATTTTTAATGACTGTGATTTCCTATATATCATCATGATTATTGTGGATGGCATTTTTTCCTGTGGATGGCATTCTTACCTGTGGGACTAGTGATACCCTGCGTTTTTATATATATCATTATGACTCGTTTACATAGCCTATGATTTTATATATATCATTATGATTCCTGTGGATGGCATTTTTTTCCTGTGAATGGTGTTTTTATCTGCAGGACTGTTGATTACCTACACTTTTATATGTATCATAATGACTTGTTTACATAGCCTGCAATTTTCTATTGGGATGGCATTTGTACCTGCAGTAATGGTGATTTCCTACATTTTTATATATTCCATTATGACTTGTTTACATAGCCTGTGATTTTCTATTTGGATGACATTTTTACCTACGGGAATGGTGATTACCTACATTTTTATATATCATTATGACAACGTTACTTATGCCTGTGTTTTTGTTTATTCATCTGCATTTCTGTTTAAATATACCCTAGGCCCTTTTGGTTATCACAGTGATTTATTTAGTAGCTAACAATTACCTGGTGATTTCATGATACTATCGCCATAATGTAATTAATAAATTGATGGTTGTTGATAGGATAGTGCAGAGCATAGAGACATGGTTTGGATATCGCAGCAGAGGTATTGATTTTTAGGATAGAGATATAATATGCAGTGTTATCATACTCTGCGATATAATATTGATAGACAATAATACTCTTTGACAACTTAATTGTGTGACCGTGTTGACAGTTATCATGATTAAATTGACTGCCCTTTTTATATGGGTTATGCATAATAATAGTTGACACTTATATAGTGTATAATCAACAACGTTATTCGCATTCTCATGGAGATTTAATATTGAATGTCTTACCCAACATGCTAGTACTAAATTGATTCACAGAGATACACACTGCTAATTTAAAATATATTTGAAGGGCAATGTGTTATCTAATGGAATAAAGAATGACACTCGAATGGCATTTAATAGACAACGTGTTGTAAATTAATATTATTAATATTTTTTTATCTTGTTAAATTGTTAACTTAGACTTGATAGTTGACAACAAAGTCGTTTTTTATATAAGCAGTGTAGATCAGTGGTTCTCTTAATTTAATGGACAATGGGTAACTGTTAATCAATGTTTCTTGTGTTGTTCAATGCCTAACATAGTTCACCTCATGATAACTCTTATGACCATAGTAGTTTGGTAATAGTTGACTCCCTCTCACTTAGACATATTGCTTAACAATTAATGGTTGGTGGTTGGAAAAGTTGTGTAATATCTTGCGCTTTCACCTTTGAATGTCGTCATCTTGAGTCTTGTCGAACTGTTGCTTGGGGCATGGGTGCAGTCTTCTTGTTAGTATTTTGGCTCCTAGCGAGTTGGAATCCTCTAGATTCCATGGTCCATCTAGGTTATGGTAAACCAGGGTTATTGCCATGCCTAACATCAGAGAACGACATGATTCCTGATGAGGGGATCATGGCGCGCTCCATTGGGTAGAGGAAAAGGATAACTTGGTCGGACTATATTCTTCCCGTTATGGGTGTGTTTTATCATTGTAAGTTTGTTGTTGGTGCTTGGGCTGTAACGCCTTCATGTGTTTGGTTGCATGCCATAGAGGTTCTAGTGACTGGTCATCAAGACTGTTGTTTCGGGATTGTGGATGTTGTCCTTAGCTTGTAAGTGTTGTCGCGTTGTGCGTTCGGCGGGAGGTCGTTTTTATCCTTTTATTTATGCATGTGTCACCCAATTGATATTTGTGGTAGTGAATGGACTCGTAGTTGTTTGTTGCCTGATCTACGTGATTTTGTTCACAGTTAGGTTGTGTCGTTCAACTGTTGTCTTCATGCCTAAAACAAAAAAAAAACTGTGCACTTAATGCTTCACTTGTAGTCGTAACGATTCGGGTCATTACAAGTACAACCTCTTTCCTAAACTGTAGCCTTCCTCAATTTTTGTGCCTACGTTTAATGTTGTACGACCTTCTCAATCCGTATAGTATGACCTGATATCAATGTTGTACCCTCTTGCTTGATTTTTGTGCTAGTTTGCATCCTTGGAATGAGTTCCCTAGCTTTGCAAAAATTGCCTCTTCCTCAAGCTCGAAAATGCTCTCTTTATCTCTTTCAAAAATGTCGCAACAACCAACAATGGTTGAGCCCTCCTTACCCTAATCGACCTCATGAGGCAATCTCAAGGGTCATCTCATCTAACGGTTGAGATTAGATGAGATCAATGGTGGGGATAAAATCACTTTACTTACCCACTTTCCCTAAGTCTCAAAAAGTCACCTTTTAATTTGCATCTCACAAATTAAATGACTAGTTTCCACATTAGAAACCTTCTAACCCCTTAGGCGCCTAAGTGATGAGAAACACTTACCTAGTTACTTTTTAATTTAATTTTAACACTCCCTCTTACCGAGGAAAGTGTTACTCACCACTCCAAGCTTGTCCTTGAAAAACACAAACTTGCCTCTTCTAAATACTTTGGTGAGTATGTTTGCAACTTGCTCCTTTATAGATATGTACTGTATCTCCAAAGCTCCTCTCTGAACATAGTCATGGATGAGGTGATAACGAATCTCGATATGATTAGACCTATCATGAAAAAATGGATTCTCCAAGACTTTTATGCAACTCTGATTATCATAGTAAATCAATGTAGGACTCAACTGCACACCAAACAATCCCACCAGCAACCTACGAATCCAAAGGGCCTCACAACTGGCCCGTCTGGGTGCCATATACTCAGCCTTTGCAGAACTCAAATCCACTAACGTTTTCTTCCGACTGAACCAAGAAACAATTGTTGAGCCCAATCCAAAAAAACACCCTGAAGTACTCTTCATGTCACTGACACATCCTACCCAATTTGAATTTGTATAGCCAACCAGATGAAATCCATCTCCTCTTTGATAGTCCAGGACATAATCTATCGTACCACAAAGATACCCGAGCATGTGTTTTTCTACCACCTAGTGCACTCTCCTAGGATACACCATGAACTAACTGAGAGTGTTGACATAAAAACAAATATCTGTCTTGGTATTGACCAAATACATCAATGAACCACTCAACTGACGATATAAAGTGGAATCCACCAAATGTGACTTAGAAGCATGAAGATTCTTCCAGTTGGTAATCATGGGAGTGGCCATGGGCCTACAATCCTCCATCTAAAATATCCTCCTAATGTCACACGCATACTTCCCTTGTCCCAGGAATATGTGTCCAGGCTCCTGCCAAACCTCCAATTCCAAAAAATAGTGCATCGGTCCAATATCAGTCATCTCAAACTCTGAAGCAAGGCTCTCCTTGCAGCTAGTGATGAGTCTCTCTGCCCCTGTAATGCAAATATCATCCACATATAGAAAGAGAATGAGAGGATCCTTTCCAACCATAATGAAGTATAGGTTGGGATCTGCCTCACTCTTCTCAAACCCAAATTGTTGTAAATAGGCATCAATCCTCGAATACCAAGCTCTAGGAGCTTTTTTCAGCTGATACAATGCCTTCTTCAGTATACACAAATGAGACTCTCTCCCATGCACCTCAAATCCCAATGGATGCTCAATATACACCTCCTCATGTATAAGACCATTCAAAAATGTGGTCTTCACATCCATCTAGTGGATCTTCCAACCCATCTCTGTTGCAATGGATACCACTGCCATGATCGAGGTATATCTAGAAGCCGATAGAAAGGTCTCATCATAATTGACTCCCTCAACATATGAAAAACCCTGAGCCACAAAGAGAGATTTGTACTTCTCAATGCTGACATCTGTAGCATGCTTGAGTGTATAGAGCCACCTAGAAGTCACCACTGAATTCCCTCAGGTCTACAACCAACTTCCCATACATCATTATTCATGATGGAATTGTACTCTTCCATCATGGAATATCTCCAAACCTGTCTACTAGTATCCTCCTCAAAAGTGGAAGGCTCAGACTCCCGAATATTGCTCACCATCGTGATGTAGTTGCAAAATCTCTCAAGAGGTTTACTCTCCCTCACTGCCTATCTGGGATTCCCCAATGAACCCTGTGCCTCCCTCAAAGTATCCTGAAGCCACTTGGGTATCCTCCTCTATGAAATAGTGTCCCATCGAGGGGACTCTCCTTTCTCAACCCCATCTCCTAAAGACTATGATCCTTAAGTAGAGTCTGGAGTACCCAATCTAGAAACCTATGGACCAGTAACCTACAAACCCAAACTCTGTGGCCCTATCACCTGTGGACCTATCATCATCGAAACCAATGGCTCCTATCTCTATCCTCCTCAAATCTAACAACCCTCCTCAATACAGTCTTCCTCAAGGAAAAAAGGTATATACAAAAATCCTTTGAAGTGTCGTTGTACCCAAAAAATATCCCTCTCTCTCTCTCTTGTGGGCTCCATATTTGTCCTATTCTCATAAGGGACATGTAAATATGCGATGCACCCAAAAATACAAAATTTCCCCACCTGAGGCTTCTTCCCAGAAAACTCCTCCTCAAGATTCATGCTCCCCACTTCCTTGTGTGGATTCTTGTTCTGCAGATAAATTGCAATGTAGCATGCCTCATCCCAAAGAAATAGTGGTATCTCCTGATCATGTAGCATGGCTCTCACAACCCCAACAATGGACCTGTTTTTCCTCTCAGCAACCCCATTCTGTTGTGGGTTGTAAGGAACAACCAACTTTATCATGATGCCCTCTCCTACAAAGAATTCTAGGAACTCCTTGGACGTATACTCACTCCCATTGTTTGTCCTTAGAACTCTGATTTTCTTCATTGTTTGGTTCTCCACAAGAGATTTGAACTCTTGGAACTGATTGAAGGCATGTCCTTTGGTCTTCATGAAGAAAATCCAAGATTTTCGTGATAATTCATCAATGAATATAACATAATATAAACAACTAGTCAATGATGTTGAAGACATCGGGTCACATACATATCAATGAATAAAATCAAGGATACATGGTGCTCTACTATCACTTATGTGAAAAGAAGTCTTGGTGTATTTTCCCAAAGCAAACCCCTTGCACAAATCCTGGTGCTCTGTACTAAAATATGGAAATCCAGTCACAATCTCCCTCAGTACTCTCAAAGCCCCATGGTGAAAATGTGCCATCCACCCATCCCATAGCTCACATAGGTTAGTGCTGCTAGTAGAATGAAACAATGCTCTTGCTAGCTGAAACATGAACTTGTATAGTTTCTCATGTCAATTCCCAATCAGTTTGTCTGAAGTGATACTAGACCCCTTGGGGCAAAGGAGCACCTTCCCATCATGGAACAAGACCTCATATCCCCTCTCCTCAATAGAATAAACTAATACTAAGTTCTTCTTCAAGCTCAGAACATATAGGACCTCTCTCAACAACATGGGAGGCAAAGACTCCCTTTGAAATGATATAGTCCCACAACCAACTGCCTTGACCACCCGGTCATATCCAAGCACTACCTCAACATCTCCAATATATGTAATATATTTCAAGTGCTCACGAATAATTTTCATATGGAGAGGGGCACCATTATCAATATACCACATATATGAATGAGTGGTCCTCGCGGATGGACACACAACCAAGGGAAATTACTTGTCAAAATTGGTGGAGAACTCTTCCACTACTGCTGAAGTTATTGTTTGTTTCATCTTCTTGTTAGGATACTAACCAGCATAGTTCTGAAACTTGTGGCATGCAAAGCACTTCACTTTTCTCATGTCCTTCTTCCCTTCACCCTTTGGTTTGTTTCCTCCCTTAAGACCCTTTTTCAACTTCTTCTTGTTGTTGGCAGTGTTGGCACGGGGGCAAAGCCAGGGTTCAATGCTCAAGAGAACACCAATAAATCCCTAACTACCAGCCCTTTCGGCAACAACTGCGAAGCAGATGAAGTATCACTCGAGGTAGAGGAAGGGGTGGTTACAAGACTTAGGTGTCTGCAACCTTAGCTGGGACATAGATCTGTGATTATATTTCCTACAATGCACTTAGCATCAATTATTCCTTAATATATGTTCATTAATCAAATTCATAGAAGGCACAGAGAATCGCAGTGAATACTTATACTAAGTACTTATCCACAGAAAGATAGGTTAGATTCAATAGATCAAGCACTGAGCATCTCATATATCAGATCCAATGTTCATTCATCCTTCAACAACACAAATCATACTAGATCTACTTAACCACATCAAACAGTTAGCCAAGAAAGAGATAAATACATAAGAGATAAGCACAAAACACCATACACATAGTTACCGTGGTTCACCCCCACCCTGGGGCTATGTCCACAAAGTCTTCTTTATATTATCTTGGACAAGTAGTTACAGGACAGAGCTTAAATGACCCTCACTTCGCACAGGACAGAAGATCTACACAACTCGCTAGATCCTTCTTCCTTGCTCTTCAACAAAATACTATAACAACCTGTACTTAGCTCTCATATCTCATGCACAAAGCACTCTAAGATACATCCAATCACACATATCCAAATACTAGCAGTAAGCTTCCATTCATGCATCACACAGATGTACTATATTACTATCTCTTTCCTATATTACTATCTATATTGCCTATTTATATATTACAAAATGGGCCTAAATGTGGGTGAAACCATGGGGTGACATCCCTTTCCCATTACATCAACCCAAAAACCCTAAAATAGACCCCAAAATAGGTCTTGCTTCCTTATTTTCTGCGTCACGTTGTGCTCCTTCCTTGGCAAGCTGTCACAGTCCCAAAAGTGGCCAAGTATGACCAAGTACTCTTCAAAACTTGGTCAAGGGCCAACAGGCCCCCAACACTCACCTGTGACTCATCCCGAGTCACTCAGGTCTGACAAATTTCTCTTTGAATGCCTCTATCTTGGCTCGAGCGACTTCGACCTGCTGAAGTGCAACATCCTCTTGTTCAGTAAATTCTTGGATTATTGTGTCATTGAGCGGTCCTTCCAGGCATTGTTTTATAGTGATGGCACCCTATTCGAGCTTAGCTCCCTAGATTTCAAGTTTGGTGAACAATTGACATGCCTTCTCTTGTAGTGGTTGTAGTCGCTAAGAAATGTCCATTATTTTACTTTGCAACATGTGTACTTGTTGTTGGGTTTTGCATTGCTCTGTGAACCTCTTCATTCTTTTGACTAGGGTCACGTACTTAAGCTGCACTTGTAGCACATCTGCATGTTTCTTTTCTTATTGGAGTTCTGCCTCCAATGTCTGCAATTATGGATTCTCTGCAAGGGTTTCATAGGTCTGGGTGCTTCTGGTGTTTAGCTGCCTACATTCCGAAGCCAAAGTTTTTAATCAGGCGACTGCGCTTTGAGCAGTGGCCTCTCTTAGATCTCTTATCTCTTGGGGTGTTTCAGGCATGGTCCAGAGCTCTAGGTCTGTGATACACTGTTGAAGTTGTTGGATTAATTCTTCCAGTTGGGTCACCTGCTGCAAAAGATGATCTTCCATCTTCACTTCTATGATTGTCACGGAGCGCAGTACCTTATGAAATCTTTCTTGTGTTTCAAGTTGCTCTGCTAGCAACTAATCCTTTCTCTGTTGTAACTAGGATTTTTCCTCCTCCCATTTCTCTTGTAAGTCAAGTTGCTCATGTGTGTCCTTTCTTCGTTTCTCTTCATGTGCGCTCTATGCTTGCACGAAATCTTGGGTGGATTTGTCTATGTCTTCTTGAGCTCATCGAAGGTGAGCTTCAACTTTCTCAGTGATCTGGCGTAACTGTGTGGGTTCATCACCTGTTCCTGATATTTCCATTGCTATCGGCGCCGTAGGAACTACTTGGCTAGACTGAAGTGCTTGTTTCACTTCTTTAAATTCGCCCGTGATCCAGTGGAATTGGTCCTCCTTCTTTTCTTCTTTCTATTCTACGAGCTCTAATGAAACATCATTTAGTGCGACAATTAAGAAGTCAAAATCATCTGGGGTAAGCATAGTCTTAAGCATGGTCTGGGTGGCCTTAGTTTTATTTCTTAATAAGGGCCTCGGTGGGGTAGTCTTCCTTTTATTGGAGGGATCTGCCTCATCCCTAGGCGGGGTGACCTCTCCTTTCATCTGTTCAACTTTTGTTCCCCCTAGTTCTTCCTCATCACCTCCCTTCATAGGTGATAGCGAAGCAGTCTTTGTGGATATGTTGTGGATATCTTGAACTTCCACATCCTTCTTAGGCTTGCACGGTCCTGGTGTATCCTGCATAGCTTCAGGGCTATCTATGTCAGACATCTCTGTGGGGTCTGCTGCAACAAAGAGGTCTGCCGACCATTCCTTGGTAATCTCATCTAGGTCATCTTCTGTCAGCTTGTAATATGACTAGAGTTGTTGTTTGTGCTCATATGCGCACATAGTGATGTAGGTGAAGTGACAATCTATGTTGAATTTCATCAAAGGTTGAAAGCTATGAAGAGTGTTGGGTGTAATGCGTGGTGTAGACTGAATGGCATTCCTCAAATCAATGTAGTACGCATGGAAGACGGCATTGGACTTCCATTGTTTGTTCATGTCGTTGGAGTACCATAGCATACAGAACTTTGCAGCCAGAGGTTCGAAGGGTTCGTTCTCTGGAAACATGACTCCCTCGGGTAGTTCCCATGCGATGAAGGCGATGAATATGAGAAACCAGCTAAAGTGGAACTCATAACCTTGGTCCTACGCTTGTCTATAGTCAAGATCTAGCTGATTTATGAGGTATTTCACCCAGTTCATTTGTATTCCCTCCATGCACTTCCCTATGAGCTCAACTACAAATCCAGTCACCTGTGTAGGTTTGTTTTTTTGGACTAACTTGCATGCAATCAGATGGAAACCAAAGCATATTGTTGCATTATGAATGGAGGCTACCTTGTAACCTCACTTACCTTTCTCCATATCACCATATGTGTCTTTTATTCGATGAGAAAGAGCATGATCTGCAGTCTTTCCAGGGTAAAAGTCTTGTGGGTCAGGGCGCTGCATACTTAGCCCAATGATCCGATTGATCAGAATCGGGTTCACAGTGATGCATTGGTCCAACCATAGGTATCCTTTATGGTATCAAGACAGCAAGAGTTGGACACAGACATTTATTTCCTAATGCCTCCCAATATGTAGAATCTTCATTACGTTGAGGAGGGTTGACTGCGCAAGGTTATGGGCCCATTGTTGCGGTACAATCTTGGGGTTCTTTCCTTTTGTAATAGTCAAATACTTGTGTGGGGATAGCATACCATATACCTTGCAATCTCCAAGGTTAAAATCACTGAATTTCAGGGTGGTGAGCTTCTCCTGGTCAGCATGAACTGTGCGCACCCCTTTCGGGAGGTACGCAATGACTACAGTATAGTCGAAGTATCTAGGTACAAAGTCTCGATTTACTGGTCTGTGATGCAGGAGCATCGCAAGGGCGTGCAAGCATAGTTGAATGTTATGCTCATGGATGTTTACTTTCTGTTATACATTTGCTTTATATGATGTGTATATGATTTCATGCTTTGTGTTTGAAGTTTGAGAGAGAGTAAGGAATGAGTCTCAATTGTTTCTCTATCTGAGCAAGAGTTCCTACAAGGAGTGTAGTGAAGTTTTCCACAAGGAGTGCATTGACAAGAGTTCAGAGTTTTATCTCTGAAAGCTCAGGAGGGTTAACATTGTTCTCATTCTCGCAGAAGTCCAAGTTGAGCACAGGAGCCATGCAAGGTGTGCGCAGGCTGAGTAAAGTCTTAGAGTTTGTGAACCTAAGAAATTGTTGAAGGACTACTGCTGCTGGGAGTGCTCAGAGTCGAAGGACTCCAATTCTTTAAAGTAATTGAAGGATTCACCGCAAGGAGTGCATGCGAGAGTCTTCGTTAAGACTCAGAGTTGGAGAAATATCAGGAGGGATAGGGTCTTTGCAGTTGTCGAAGAAAAGTACAGAAGGTTGGCGCCTTGAAGTGTTGAAAGGAGGCGTAGCAAGTTTGCATTGTAGGAAGGTAAGTTCCGCGGAGAAATACTTGGTTAAATTCACAGGAATTGTCCAGGAAGAAACAGACAGTTGGAATTCTTTGAGAAGAATTCGCGAAGTCACAAGAGCCATCAGATCTTACAGAGAAGTAGGTGCATTATGATGAGATTTCCTCAAGCGTAAGTTCAGAAGAAATCAGGGCCGTAGGATCCAAGTCAGCTAGGGCTATTGGATCGCTCGCGAAATCTCATTTCGGGGGTTTGTGAGTTGGAGAACCGGAATCCTAGTAGCGAGAGTCGCGAAAGGCGAGTAGAAAAGTGGCGAGTGGATCAAAGCCATCCATCCATAGAGGACAGGTGGCAGAGATATAGAGATCTCGTGAACTCGGAGGTTCGCAGGGTGAGATCCCAAGAGTTGGGCACTCCAAAACGTGAAGTGGCGAAGTGCGAAGTGGAGCGTAAGGAACACGTGGCAGAATCGCAAGGTGGGCCTGTGGAATAAACAGGGAGCCATGCATTGTTCATTGAAGGGAGTCAACACCCCATTGACTTCTCGTGTCTTGGGGGTTTGTAAGATAAGGGGACGAAAGTCCAACCTTGCGACTCTTGAAGTGGTGAAAGGCGAGAAGCGCTAGTGTTAAGCCTAACTGGTGGTCACGCGCGGAGGGCGCTGACAACAGGGAGCTATACCCATATCAACATGTTGGATATCGTGGGATTATACAGGAAGAGTCAAGAGTCTCGACTCACGAACTCACTAGAGGCAAGTTGTGACAAACACCTTTCAGTTTAGGCCTTGGTCATAGCCAGTGGTCACGCGGAGAAGGGGGAGCTTGCACCTAGTGCCGTTCGTGCTAGGGAAGCTTCTGAAAGGACCTATGGATCAAAAGAAATAAGATTCAAGCAGGGAATTGAAAGAGACGATCTGGCTCAAAGGGAAACGAAGAACGATTCTGTAAGCGGATCCTAAACCTGACGGCTGAGTGGGTTTGCACCATCTGGTATCAGAGCCTGATTCTTGTTTGTATATTTCAGGCAGGAAAAGCGAGAAGGAATTTCATCCATGCCACTGAGGAGAAGAGACAAACAAACACCCGATCCGCCAGAGGATAGGGAAATGCTAGAAGGAAGGGGCAGGCAGGTGCAGAATCTAGAAGTGGAAAGAGATCTGCATGACATTCGCGCCAGACTCGTGGATGTGGAAATAAAACAAAGGCACACAACTAATATTGGATATGTCAGTGAGTTTGAAAGCGAAGATGACACTAGACATGAAGAAGAAGAAATTTCAGCAGAAGATGCAGCAAATGAATGCTTGATTAGAGCTGTTGCAAGAATGAGTGCAAGAGCCAAAATGGACATTCCAGTTTATGAGGGAAACTTGGATGCTGAAGAGCTTCTAGACTGGATTAGAGCTCTGGACACATATTTTGACTATGAAGATGTCGAAGAAGACAAGAAGGTCAAACATGCTGTCATGAGACCTAAAGGACATGCAACATTGTGGTGGGATGAATTGCAAGATGACAGAAGCTACCAAGGTAAGCATAAAATCAAGAGTTGGGATAGGATGATTGCAAAGATGAAGGCAAAATTCATTCCCAGGAATTATCAAATTACTCTGTTTCGAAGGATGCAGAACTTGAGATAGAAGCTGATGATAGTGAAGGAGTACACTGAAGAGTTCTACAGGCTGAACATCAGAGCAGGTCATCATGAAAGTAATGATGAAAAGGTTTCCAGGTATATGAATGGCCTGAGATACAAAATTCAGGATGAGATGAGCATGATAACCATCCAAACGGTGGAATATGCTTATCAAATGGCTCTAAAGGCGGAAGAGAAGCTGAGCCTAAAATAAGGTCAAAGAGGTCGACGCAGAAGTCAAGCCAGGGGCAAATTAGTCGTCCAAGATAGAAATCAAAAGCCTAAGGAAGATGGAAGAAAACTCAGATTGTGAGAGGTGGAAGCTCATAAAAAGGGAAATATGCTAGATAGAGAAGGCAGTATGTTGATCAGAGAGGAGAGTATGTTGATAACAACATTTTTCCTCATACTAGAGGTAGAGGAAGAGGAAGAGGTGGAGTGATAAAATGCTTCACGTGCGGAAAGGTCAGACACAAGTTTTATGAATGTCTAGACAAGAAGAAAGAGGAAGGAGAGAATCACATTTCTGAAGCACAGAGGCGAAATGTTGAGGCAGGGGATGTTGAAGGAAGAAGATCGTTGATGATGCGAAAAGCTCTTTTGACACCAGAGAAGGAGGTGGAGAGCTCAGTCCAAAGAAACAAACTTTTTTGGATTGCTTGCAAGACCAAAGACAGGGTATGCAAAGTCATTGTGGACAGTGGTAGCACAGATAATTTCATTTCAACAGAGATTGATCCAGGTGGATATCGGTGGCCACCCATCTTTTCCAAATGGCTCAAAATGGCTTTCTGGCAATTTTGGCAATTTACTATTTTTAGCAGTTTTTTCGGGTCCTGAACTTCTGGGGCCATTTTGAGGCCCTAAACAATGTTTTTTTGGGTATGTTGCTCTTGCAAAATAGCATCTATGATGCTATTTTGTCTCGAGCGTTGTAGGCCTCAAATAGATCTTTCCAATGAGCTATTGTGTGCCCTAAACGAAGATCGTATGCAAAAGTTACGACCCCGGGAAGTTGATGTACTCACTTACCCAAACGGGGCCCACATGACTTTTGGCGCTTCATCTCCTAGGGTTAGGTTTTTGGATGTTTAGGACTTTTGGCATTCTCGTTTATTGTAAAAAGGGCCTTCAGAGCCTCATTGTAATCATCTTCTCATGGATGCGAGTAGCCATCACATCTCTTCTCAGAGATAAGCTGCCACAATTCTAGCAAGTCTTTCACTCTGTATTTTTACAGTCTCTGTACATTTATTTCATTAATAGAAATCGTGTATTACTGTATATCTGTGACTCTTGTTATTTCCGCTATATCTCTGTTATATTTATGTGTTATATCTCTGCTCTCATTTCGTGCCGAAAATAATCCGGATCAGTGGTATCAGAGCAGGCTGCTCTTGATTGTTTTTTTCAGTGCATGTCCCCGACGAGGTCCGAGTATAGCAAGTTGGGTGTCGAGCTTGTCTCTCTTGAAGACAATCTCTCTCGCACACCCAAGAAACCCTCAATGGTGGAAGAAAAGAAAATCAACGGAGCAAACGATCCTATCAATATGTTGCTTGAGAAAGCTCTCACGAGACAGAGGGACGAAATGATGGAGAATTTTGCCCACATCCTTAAACGCCTGCCGATAGCATCAGGTGCATCTTCATCAAGCGACCACTTTGGAGGCACCTCACCTTTCAAGGTACAAGTTAACTTTTATATTCCTGTATTTGAAGGACAGATAGATGCAGAAGCCCTAGAAAAATGGTTGACTCTGCTAGAAGGTTATTTCTCTATTCACAATTTTTTTGACAAAGAAAAGATCACCTTCGCACTCCTTAAAGCTCTCCCTCATGTCAAACATTGGTGGGAAACTTACTGGGAGCAAAGTTCCACAGAGGAGTCTAGAATATATGGGGTCGATCCCACTTGGGATTTTTTTGTGGATGCGG
>ML793911.1:48959-75161 GCA_009831015.1 Picea engelmannii
TACCGAAACGAGGCCCACATGACTTTTGGCGCTTCATCTCCTAGGGTTAGGTTTTTGGATGTTTAGGACTTTTGGCATTCCCATTTATTGTAAAAAGGGCCTTCAGAGCCTCATTGTAATCATCTTCTCATGGATGCGAGTAGCCGTCACATCTCTTCTCAGAGATAAGCTGCCACTATTCTAATGAGTCTTTCACTCAGTATTTTTACAGTCTCTGTACATTTATTTCATTAATAGAAATCGTGTATTACTGTATATGTGTGACTCTTGTTATTTCCACTATATCTCTATTATATTTATGTGTTATATCTCCGCTCTCATTTCATGCCGAAAATAATCCGGATCAGTGGTATCGGAGAGTATGCTGAGAACAACATTTTCCCTCATACTAGAGGTAGAGAAAAAGGAAGAGGTGGAGTGATAAAATGATTCACGTGCAGAAAGGTCAGACACAAGTTTTATGAATGTCTAGACAAGAAGAAAGAGGAAGGAGAGACTCACATTGCCGAAGCACAGAGGCGAAATGTTGAGGCAGAGGATGTTGAAGGCAAAAGATCGTTGATGATGCGAAAAGCTCTTTTGACACTAGAGAAGGAGGTGGAGAGTTCAGTCCAAAGAAACAGACTTTTTTGGATTGCTTGCAAGACCAAAGACAGGGTATGCAAATTCATTGTGGACAGTGGTAGCACAGATAATCTTGTTTCAGCAGAGATGGTAGAAAAACTGGAGCTGGAGATGATTGATCATCCAAGCCCATATAGAGTTTCGTGGTTGCAAAAAGGACATCAGGTAAATGTCACTAAGCAATGTTTAGTTGAGTTTAAAATAGGAGGGTATAAAGATGAAATACTCTGTGATGTTATTCCTATGGATGTTTGTCATCTATTGCTGGGTAGACCATGGCAATATGACAAGAATGTGATTCATGATGGGAGAATGAACATGTACACCCTGGAGAAGAATGGGAGAACTCACATGCTGTTGTCGATTAAGGACAAGGAGGTGAAACCGGAGGTGAGCAACACTGTACTTCTCATGAGTGGGAAGGAACTTCTTACAGAGGTTAAGAAGAAGGAGGAACCACAATTCATTGTGGTCAGGAAGCCAAAGATTGTTTTAACCAGCACAAGGGTAGATGATTTACCAGAAGAGGTTCAGGAACTGCTACAAGAGTTCACTGACATAGTAGTGGACGAACTACCTCGTTCGATGGCACCGATTAGAAGTATAAGTCATCGAATTGATCTCATACCTGGAGCTAGTTTTCCAAACAAAGAAACGTACATATTGACGCCATAGGAGAATGAAGAGGTCAAAAGACAAGTCCATGATTTTTTGGACAAAGGTTTGGTCAGAGAAAGCTTGAGTCTGTGCGCTATTCCGATAGTACTCAATCTGAAGAAAGACAGACGCTGGAGGATGTGTATTGAATTAAGGGCGATCAACAAAATAGCCATCAGGTATAGATTTCCATTGCCAAGGATGGATGATTTGATGGATTGCTTGAGTGGGGCCAATTTTTTTTCAAAGATTGATTTGAAAAGTGGTTATCACCAAATCCGCATGAGGGAAGGTGACGAATGGAAGACAACATCCAAAACCAATGAAGGGTTATACAAGTGGATTGTCATGCCATTTGGTTTAACATACACGTCGAGTACTTTCATGAGGTTGATGAATGAAGTCTTGAAGGATTTCATCGAAAAATTTGTCATTGTGTATCTTGATGACATACTGATTTTCAGTAAAACAAAGGCAAAGCATCTGAAACATTTGGCTACAGTGATGAAGAGGTTACAGCGAGAGAAGATGCTGATAAACATGAAGAAATCCTCATTCATGAAGACAAATCTCATTTATTTGGGGTTTGTTATTTCTACAGATAAGTTGAGGATGGTTCAGATAAGGTGGAGGTAATTAAGAATTGGCCATCACCAAAGAATATCTTTGAAGTTCGAAGTTTTCACAGATTGGCTAGTTTCTACCGAAAATTCATTAGGAAATTCAGTGGAATTAGTGCACCAATGATGGACACAGTGAAGAAGAGACGCAAATCTTTTCACTGGACAGAAGAGGCTGAGAAAAGATTCAATTTGCTGAAAAGGAAAATTACGGAACAACCAATTCTGGTGTTGCCTGATTTCCAAAAGACATTTCAAGTAAAATGTGATGCAAGTGGATTTGCAATAGGGGCAGTCTTGAGTGAAGAAGACAGGCCGATAGCATATTTCAGCGAGAAGCTGAACGAAGCCAAGATAAAATACTCCATGAAATGTTTTCTATTGCAGGAGTTCAGAGTCAAAACATTGGGTTTTGATGATCTTAGGGACATGTACAGAGATGATCCAGATTTTAAAGAGGCATATGAAGCAACTGAGAGTCCAATTCTCAGGGATAGAAGCCAATGGGCAGAATACATGATCCAGGAAGGATTACTGTTTAAAGGTAATCAACTTTGTATTCCAAAATGCTCCATGAGGGAGAATTTGCTAAAGGAGAAACATAGTGGAGGATTGGTCGTACATTTCGGTCATGACAAGACGTTCACAAAGTTGAATGAGTCATATTTTTTGCCAGGAATGTGAGCAGACGTCAAAATATTCGTGGACAGATGTAGAATTTGTCAACATTCAAAAGGAAAGAGGTAGAATGCAGTTTTTTATCAACCATTACCCATACCTGAGAGGTCATGGGATGCAGTCAACATGGACTTCATATTGGGGTTACCAAGAACACAAAGAGGGTTTGACTCAATCTTTGTGGTAGTGGATAGATTTTCCAAAATGGCACATTTCATTCCATGTCACAAAACCAGTGACGCAACTCACATTGCGAATCTGTTTTTCAAAGAAGTCATTCGACTTCATGACTTACCAAGGAGCATAGTTTCGGATCGAGACACTAAGTTTGTAGGAAACTTATTGAGAACCTTATGGAAGAAGCTGGGAACAAACTTGTCATTTAGTTCAGCTTATCATCCTCAGATAGAAGTCATGAATAGGAGTTTGAGAGACTTGCTGAGGAGCTTGGTGACAGAACACCACAGCCAGTGGGACAACATATTAACACAAGCGGAGTTTGCTTATAACGAATCACTTAATAGGATCATAGGACAGAGTCAATTTCAAATTGTCTATGGCATGCAGTCAAGACGAGTTTCTGAGCTAAGGGATTCAGAACAGATTGTGACTAGGAGTGCTAGTGCAGAAGATTTCACAGAGACGATGAAGGAACTTCACAGCCAGGTGAAGGAACGATTGCAGAGTTAGAGCCAGGAATATAAGTGGAGAGAAGATCAACACATGAGACAACTTCAGTTCAAAGTTGGTGATTTGATCCTTGCACATTTGAGAAAGGAAAGGTTCCCGAGTGCAACATATAATAAACTAAAGATGAAGAAAATCGGACCATGTAAGGTCTTGAAGAAATTTGGGGCGAATGCATATGAGATTGAATTACCCGATGGGATTGGAATTTCTTCGATATTCAATGTATAGATTTTGTACCCTTATAAAGATGAGGAAGCACAAGAAGGTAGTGAACATCCAAAGATTCAACAGACAAAACAAATGCCATTTGCAAAAAAGTCGTAGATGGAGCGCATACTGGACAAAAGAGTTGGTAAGAGGACCAGGCGAAAGGAATATTTTGAATACTTGGTCAAGTGGAAGGGCCATCTGGTTGAAGATGCTAGCTGGGAGAATGAAGAAGAAATCCAGAAGCATGGATAGACCGTGCGCGAGCTCATGGATAGGAGCCCATGAAAATTTTCAAGCGAGGGAGTATGATGCAGGAGCATCACAAGGGCGTGCAAGCATAGCTAGCAGCAAGACAGGGTGGAGATAAGAGACAACTGGAAAAGCACCGAGAACATTTTTTGAAAATGTTTTAAAATATTAATGAAGTCATTAAGTGGAGGCATGCTTGTATTATTGTAAAAGGACATTGAGTGATCCACTCTCGTCCATAGTAGATAGGAGCCTTTATGTGTAATGAATGTAGGTAGATAGAATTTAATGCTTAGATTAGACAGTTTTAGAGCGCAAGAGGGAAACGGGATATAGACACCCTCATTGTATAGTTGTAAGATTATTATGAGCATAGAGCATAGAGAAGAGAGTAGAGAGTTGTGTAGAAGAATTCCATGTATAGAAGTTCTGGATTAATACAAAAAAATCCTTGATTCAGACTCACGGTTCTCATATATTGTTTGTGTATGCATTGTTGAATTTTATGTTCATGGATGTTTACTTTCTGTTATACATTTTCTTTATATGCTGTGTATATGATTTCATGCTTTGTGTTTGAAGTCTGAGAGAGAGTAAGGAATGAGTTTCAATTGTTTCTCTATCTGAGCAAGAGTTCTTGCAAGGAGTGCAATGAAGTTGTCTGCAAGGAGTGCGTTGACAAGAGTTCAAAGTTTTATCTCTGAAAGCTCAGGAGGGTTAACGTTGTTCTCATTCTCACAGAAGTGCAAGTTGAGCACAGGAGTCATGCAAGGTGTGCGCAGGCTGAGTAAAGTCTTAGAGTTTGTGAACATGAGAAATTGTTGAAGGACTACTGCTGCAGGGAGTGCGCAGAGTCGAAGGACTCCAATTCTTTGAAGTAATTGAAGGATTCACCGCAAGGAGTGCATGCGGGAGTCTTCTTTAAGAATCAGAGTTGGAGAAAGATTAGGAGGGATAGGGTCTTCGTAGTTGTCTAAGAAAAGAACATAAGGTTGGTTCCTTGAAGTGTTGAAAGGAGGCGTAGCAAGTTTGCATTGCAGGTGGGTAAGTTCCGCGGAGAAATACTTGGTTAAATTCACAGGAATTGTCCAGGAAGAAACGAACGGTCGAAATTCTTTGAGAAGAATTCGCGAAGTCACAAGAGCTGTCAGATCTTGTAGAGAAGCAAGTGTGTTACGACGAGCTTTCCTCAAGCGTAAGCTCAGAAGAAATAAGGGCCATAGGATCCAAGTCATCTAGGGCCATTGGATCCCTCACAAAATCTCATTTCAGGGGTTCGTGAGTTGGAGAATCAGAAGCCTAGTAGCGAGAGTCGCGAAAGGCTAGTAGCGAAGTGGTGATTGGATCAGAGTCGTCCATCTGTAGAGGGTAGGTGGCAGAGATCTAGAGATCTTTTGAACTTGGAGGTTTACAGGGTGAGAGCCCAAGAGTTGGGCGCTCCAGAACGCAAAGTGGCGAAGTGGAGCGTAAGGAACACATGGCATAATCGCAAGGTGAGCCCATGGAATAAACAGGGAGCCACGCATTGTTCATTGAAGGGAGTCAACACCCCATTGACTTCTCATGTCTCGAGGGTTCGTAAGATAAGGGGACAAAAGTCCAACCTTCCGACTCACTAAGTGGAAAAAGGCGAGAAGCGCTAGTGTTAAGCCTAACAGGTGGTCACGCGCGGAGGGCGTTGATAGTAGGAAGCTATACCCATATCGACATTTCAGATATCGCAGGATTGGAAAGGAAGAGTCGAGAGTCTCGACTCATGAACTTGCGAGAGATGAGTTGTGACAAGCACCTTTCAGTTTAGGCCTTGGTCATAGTCGGTGGTCACGCGGAGAAGGGGAAGCTTTCACCTAGTGTCGTTCGCGCCAGGGAAGCTTCCGAAAGGACCTGTGGATCAAAAGAAAGAAGATTCAAGCAGGGAATTGAAAGAGATGATCCAACTCAAAGGGAAATGAAGAACGATCCTGTAAGCGGATCCTCGACCTGAGGGCCAAGTGGGTCTGCACCAGTCCACCTAGTGGTGGGATATATTTAGGTAAGATGCTTGGGATCATCTTCATAGTGGAGAAGTCATTTCTAAGCTTAGATCATCTTTTCAAAGGTGATCGGGATGGTCCTACTCGGGCAGTGGAAGGGGAGGATGGCAGTGCATCTGAGGATGATGCTTGTACACTTGTAGACATTCTGCATTCTGACATGACTCTCTCATTCATTAAATCAATTAGAACTTCTTCAACAATTTTCTCAGCAGCGCTGAGCTCATTCGACATATAAGTTTGGGTCAGCGGGCTCAGTTGCAACAGAAATTTAGAGATGACAGTGGATAGTAAGGCAATGATCTCAAGGTAAGTAAATCTCAGGGTTAGTGCTTAGATTCACAGTTGGAAAAAAGTATTCTCGGTGGGTGGAACAACAGGTTAAGTAGACAATCTCAACAATGGTCTGCTTGCAATGGACTTGTGGCCTTCATGACTCCATTCTTATTCATTTTGGTGTTATCCAATGGTCTAGTGGTAACCCATAACTGCTTTTTGATCTATTTGGAGTGGCAGTCGAACGTGTATATTGGTTCCAATGGCTATATTTCTTCGTCATGGTGAAGTACTCTCTGTTGTTGTTCTGATATCTCGACAAAGCTCCAATTCTGTAATTATTCTTGCTGTGAAGTGTCCTCTAGAACCTCTTGTAACCTTACAATATTAGCCCTCTTATTTCTTAACTTCCTAGCCTTGTTCCCAGTGAGTTTCCTCTCAATAATGCTTTTACCATTCTGATGTGTATCTTTTGTGGTCTTAGTTACTTCACACTGTGGAGAATCTTTCTTATGGTTCCTTGATAATACCTTTTCTGTATCAAAAATAGGTAACTCGATCTTCTGCAGATCCTCAATTGTTCTCTTAGCTTTGACACCGGAGGTACTAATGTTAAATATTTGTAATATGCTCTTTTTTTCTTCAATCAAGTGTGCGATCCTTCTAGTCATAAAGTCTTTTAAATCTTGCTTCTTCTGTTCCAAAGATTTTTCTTCTTCTCTTCGTCTGGCCTGTTCTCTATCAATCTAGGGTTTTCCTATGAGCATGGTAAACGAGGCAGTGTCTTCAACAAATTTAATGATCTCAAAGTCTTCCTCTGTCAAAGTTCCATTGATAGTCATAGGTATCTGGGCGAGCCTTCCACATAGGGTTACTAGCTTTCCTCTGAACAAACTTGTTCCTCCTAAGGAAGGAATCACGACAGTCTTTCCTATAGCCTCCCAAGTTCTTTTTGGCATAATGTTCACTTGTGCTTCTTCATCAAGAGTACAGTCAATGTCAAAGTCCCCTATTCTTTCTTCGATTTGCTCCTTTTCTTTGAATATCTCTGATAGCCAAACATGTCAGTGGTCATTCAAGGTATCTTTCATATGTAGCAATATCTTTTCTGATTCTTTCTGGGTTTCTTCTATAATCTTGGTCTCTTAATCTCCCTCAGGGTTAGCTTGTTCCATATTCAGCTTCTCAATCCTCGAAATAATTCTAGGGCAATCCAATACTTCACGGTCCATAGCCTTCCAAAAGAGGCAACTAAGTCTTCTCCTAGGGCATTCTCTAGCAAGATGTCCTGGTCGTCTGCAACTATAACAGAGGGTTAATCCTCTCATCCATTTAGATGTTCCCCAACTCCTTCTAGACTGTGCACTAGGATCATGGTGGCTAGCCTGCAAAAAACAATTTCTAGGATCCTGTATCTACTTATTAGTCCAGACATTCTTTCAATGCATAGGTATAACATATCTATCACTATATTTATCAGATCTATTCATATCAATTTTTCTTTCATCTATTAATGCCCTAGTTTTGAAGCTAGGATAGAATCTATCAAACATACCTAGATCCATGCTTTAGAAACAAAAAAATTTCACTTATCTTACTTCTGTAGAGCACAAAGCTTCCAGATCTAATACTTTTAACTATTCTTACCTTTATCAAGGCATAGAGCTTACAGATCTTACCTTTTTCTTGCAGATATGACCTCTTTCTTCACATATCTGACTTCTTTCCTTCAGATTTGACCTCTCTCTCTTCAGGTCTGACCTCTTTTCTTGGCACAAAGCTTCACAGGTCAAATAGAAAACTGCGCACTAGGGAAACAGATCTATGCATAGAGCTTATTTCACACAAAGCTTCTTCTTCTTCAGTTCCCAACAATCACAGTTCCAAGTCCTGACAACAGAACCATTTTTTGGCATGGGGGCATACCCAGGGTTCAATGCTCAAATGCGCACCAACAAATTCCTAACCACCAACCCTTTCAGCAACACCTACGAAGAAGATGAAGTCTCACCCGAGGTAGAGGCAGGGGTGGTTGCAAGAATCAGGTGTCTGCAACCTTAGCTGGGACAAAAATATGTGATTATCTTTCCTACAACGCACTTAGCATCAATTATTCCATAATATACGTTCATTAATCAACTTCGCATAAGGAACAAACAATCGCAGTGAATATTTATACTAAGTACTTATCCACATAAAGATAGGTTAGATTCAATAGATCAAGCACTGAGCATCTCATATATCAGATCTAATGTTTGTTCATTCTTCAACAACACAAAGCATACTAGATCTACTTAACCACATCAAGCACTTAGCCAAGAAAGAGATAAATACATAAGAGAGAAGCACAAAACACCATACACACAGTTATGTCCATAAAGTCTTCTTTATATTATCTTGGGCAAGCAGTTACAACATGGAGCTTTAATGACCCTCACTTCACACAGGACAAAAGATCTTCACAGCTTGCTAGATCCTTCTTCCTTGCTCTTCAACAAAAGACTATAACAACCTGCACTTAGCTCTCTTATCTCATGCACAGAGCACTCTAAGATACATCCAATCAAATAGATCCAAATACTAGCACTAAGCTTCCATTCATGAATCACACAGATGTATTATATTACTATCTCTTCCCTATCTTACTATCTATATTGCCTATTTATAGATTACAAAATGGGCCTAAACGTGGGTGAACCCAGGAGACGACATCCCTTTCCCATTACATCAACCCAAAAACCCTAAAATAGACCCCAAAATAGGTCTTGCTTCCTTATTTTCTGCTTCACGTTGTGCTCCTTCCTTGGCAAGCTGTCGCAGTCCCAAAAGTGGTCAAGTATGACCAACTAATATTTAAATCTTGGTCAAGGGCCAACAGGCAGAAAGAGCCACATTCTTCTCATCATGACCTGTATATGAACTACCATGTACATAACCGCTCTGGGTCTCATCCTGAACAAAGTCATCCCAAAGACGTTCCCAATTGGGAAGCTTCTCTCTAGCCACAATGCCCTCTACGAAAACAACCCATTTTTTGGAAACTCCATTCAATGTTGTCCTCACAAGCTCACTGTCAACTATGGCCTCCCCCACAACTCCAATATCATCTCTCACCTATGTCCACCTGGTAAGATATGTGATCACATTTTCAGCCTTGGTCATTTTTATACTTTTTAGTTTCTCCCTCAAAACCATCTTTCAGTTTTCATTTGTACTCTGATGCAACTTAGTCAAATAATCGCACATATCATAGACATTTTCCTTCCTTGTCAAGTGAGGAATCAAATGGTCCTTGATGGCATCAAGAATAATCCTCTTAGCCTTGATAATCTTCTTAGTGTATGATGCAAGAAGAGTAGCATCAGTAGGTAGAACCACAGGATGTGTTGTAGTATTTTCAACAATGTCCCACAACTCATTTTCTTCCAACAACAACATCATCTTCTCCTTCCAAGCACCAAAATTTGTTGCCCCATAAAGTCCATTCTCAACCCTCAAACTTGTAGCCATTGACCCCTTTCTTCTGAAAATGAAAAATTCAAAATTATGTCCGGTCAAGTGACTGTTGTCCCAATTTTTTGACTTGCTAAAATATTTCTTCTTCTCTCAACTTAGCTCTGATACCATGTAAAATTTTCAAACCCCAACCAAGTTTCAGTCTCATTGATTTTTCAACCAATGTTTAATTCCCAAACCCATATTTATGACAACCAATTAAACTCAGCATAAAAATTAAATTTTAGAACTGAAACATGAGGATTCTGAACATCATTTTAATGCAAAAATAAAATATATCAGCAGGACATAAACTTAGAAAAATAACACAGTGATTTTTGGTCTAACAGTGACCCTGGAAAAACCCACAAGGGGAAAACCAATGAGAGAGGGATTTTTAATTATTTGTGAGCTTAAGAAAAATTATGTTACAACATATTCATCTTCAGAAATTTGATGATAAACTTATCTTGATAACCGTGCCAAGTCTTCACACAGGAAATGAGGAAAACTCCTCAAAATCCTTTCCAGAATTTTTTGCAACAATGTACATGTTTTCTCCTCATTTTCTGTGCCTCCTACTTGTTGTACAGTTCCCTCAAAATTCATGCCAACAATCACATCTCAAAATGGAGCATTAACTATTGTACGGTTGCCTTCGTAAATGTGCCCAAACCACCCAAAAAACAACACATAAACTTTCCTCGATTTATGTGCAAGTAAAAAAATTGTACGGACTATACAAAATCCATAGAGTATGGACTCATAACTTAGTTGTACTTTTATGCCTCGATTTCTATGCTTGTTTCCTTCTTTACGAAACCTGAAAATTTGTACAGTACAATCTCTTTCCTGAACTGTACCCTTCCTCGATTTTTGTGCCTACTTTTAATTTTGTATGGCATGCTCAATCCATACAGTACGGCCTAATATCAATGTTGTACCCTCTGGCTCAATTTTTGTGCTAGTTTGCATCCTTGGAATGTGTTCCCTATCTCTGCAAAATTGGCCTCTTCCTCAAGATCGAAAATGATCTCTTTATCTCTCTCAAAAATTTTTGAACAACCAACAATGGGTGTGCCCTCCTTACCCTGATCAACCTCATGAGGGAATCTCAAGGGTCATCTTATTTAATGGTTGAGATTAGACGAGATCAATGGTGGGGATAAAATCACTTTACTTACCCACTTTCCCTAAGTCTGAAAAAGCCACCTTTCAATTTTCATCTCACAAATTAAATGACTAGGGTCCACATTAGGCACTTTCTTGCCCCTTAGGTGCCTATGTGATGAGAAACACTTTCTTAGGTAATTTTCAATTTAATTTTAACACCCTCTTCATCGTAAATCACATGTGACTTGTTGGAACAACAACACGAAATATTCAACCAACTATAGCATCTACATGTTTCAAAGATGATCCCCTTCCCTTGATGCTCAATTTCCATGTCAATTATCACATGTGATGCAGACCCCCTACCCTCGGGCCGAGATCCACAGAGGATCTTCCCTAAAACCACGCTAAGGCTTAATCAAACCCTTTGTTCAAGCTACAAAGGACTTCGAGTTTCGGGAGTTGGAGAGTACCGAGTTATCCCCATATCTCTTGATAAATGTCGAAATGTGAATCGTCAATGAGGGTTGAACGCTCCAACGCGCACCACCTATTGCCACTAAATTCATCTTTTCAGGACTTGAGCGAATGACCCAACAATTGTTCTTCTTTCCTTATGATTCCCTGAATTCCGAAATGCCAGAATGCTGAAATGGACTCAACGTCCGATGGAATGCGAGATCGATGGCCTTTCGGGACTCCGTGTACTGGAATTTCACGATTCACGATCCCAACTCACTTGTCACGCCAATTCCTGAATTTCAAAATAGCGACCCCTTTTCAGGATTTCGAGTACCAGGGGTTTGAAACTATCGGTTCCAAAAATCACTTGTCTCCTCTTCTTCCTGGACCCCAAAATGTCGAAATGTCGGGATTCCATTCCAAAGACACTTCGCATTTCGTGACTTCAGGGTTTTCAGTGAAAAGCGCCTCGGCTCCTTGTCATTAGGGTTTCCAAAATGTCAAACCTCGAAATATCAAAACTTCACACTTGATTATCCCTTTCGCGATTCAGGTTTTGGAGTGACCAAGGATTTTGGTCTTCACTCTGAACTTACGGATCTTGAATTTATGAAATGATCTAATGGCTCAAACTGATCACGATCAATGGTTCATGTTGATTCTTGATGTCAGGGTGGCGGATTCATCTAACTCCTAACCACCTCACAACTCCTCTAGATCTGATGATCCTCATGACTTCACGAGTTCTCCATAGAGAATTCTGACCACCAGATGCACTCCTCAAGGACTTCTTTCCAAACGACTTGGCATTCTCCCTCCTGAACTTAACTTCTATGAGAATATTTCAGCCTCCGTCTCCCTTTGAACACTTCAAAGGTTAAATCCCTCCTTAGCTTTCACTTATAAACTCAAGCCTCCAAAAGGATCCCTGATCGCACTCCTTGCGGAAAACCTTCAAATAACCTCTGGTTATTTGCGTCTCAGATCCTGTGCACTCCTTGCAACGATGGTTCTTCAACCTTCCCCTTAGTTGATAAGTTCTAAGGCTTCAAACAGCCTGCGCACACCTTGCACGGCTTTGTGCTTCACTTGCACTTCAGCTGTTATGAGAACAACGATATCTCTCCTGAGCTTTCTGAGATAAAACTCAGGCCCTCGTCAATGCACACCTTGCGGATGTTCACTGCACTCCTTGCAGGAATTCTCAAGAAGAGAAACAATTGAAACTCATTCTTCTCCTCTCTTAGACTTCATACATTCAACATGAAATCGCACAGACACTACAACATTGAAATAAAAGCATAACAGAGAAACAAAGCAATTTTAAACATACCATCCAACAAATGTAAACAGTAAGCATCATAACGCCATGAAAGTTGAGTCAAAGCTTCATATATTAACTCAAGTGCTCCTATACATGGGTTCTTCTCTACAGCGCTCTGCTACAGCTCTACAGCTTATGAAATCTGAATAATCATCCCCCAAGTTACAATGATACAAGGGTGAGGGTGTCTATATCCGTTTTCCCTCCTACACTTCTAAATTGTCTAATCTATTAAATTAAATCTACCTACTTTACATTAACAGACTTAAATGCCTATTACATCTGACAGATAAGAGTAATTTCTCCAGATCAGTTCATATCTCCAAGACATAAATGTAAGTACGCCTTTTCCTAGCTATTACATTAATGCTTCAAATTTCAAAATTTAAAACATTTTCATAAAAACGTGCTCCTTTTTCCCATCTGCACGTCCAACTGTTCCTTTGGCTAGGCGCGTGCTTCGACTTTGGCTTTGTACGATGCTCCTGCATCATACTCCCTCGCTTGAAAATTTTCATGAACTCCTATTCATGAGCTCTTGCACGGTCTGTCCATGCTTATGAATTGTTGCTTCATCCTCCCAACTGACATCTTCATATGGATGTCCCTTCCATTTGACCAAGTATTCAAAATACTCTTTTCTCTTGGTCTTTTTTCTAACCCTCTTGTCAATTATGCTTTCCATCTATGGCTCTATAGCTAGAGGCATTTGTTTTGTCCATTGAATTTATTTATGTTCCTCCTTTTCTCCTACTTCTTCAGCTCTGTAAGGGTACAAATCCATAACATTGAATATCGGTGAGATTCCGACCCCATCGGGTAATTCAATCTCATATGTGTTTGCCCAAAATTTCCTTATGACCTTGCACGGTCCAATATTTTTCATCTTCAGCTTATTATACGTTCCCCTTGGGAACCTCTCCTTCCTCAGATGTGGAAGAATTAGATCACCAACTTCAAATTGAAGTTCTCGCCTGTGTTGATCTACTCTCCGCTTGTACTCTTGACTTGAACTCTGCAATCGTTCCTTGACTCGGCTGTGAAGATCCTTCATTCCTTCTACAAAGTCCTCTGCAGTAGCACTCCTGAATTCATTTTGTTACGAATCTTTCAATTAAGAAATTCCCCTTGGCTGCATTTCATATACAATTTGGAATGGACTCTACCCTGTGCTTCTATTGAGTGAATCATTGTAAGCGAATTTTGCCTGTGGTAGAATGTGATCCCATTGACTGTGGTGTTTAGTCACTAAGCTTCTTAACAAATCTCCCAAGCTCTTGTTCATGACTTCTGTCTGTCCATCCATCTGAGGATGATATGCTGAGCTAAAAGACAAAATTGTCCCCAACTTCTTCCATAAGGTCCTCCAGAAATGCCCTAGGAACTTGGTATATCGATCAGACATGATACTCTTTGGAAAGCCGTGAAGTCTGACGACTTCCGTGAAAAATAGGTTCGCAATATGAGTTGCATCACTGGTTTTCTAGCATGGTATGAAATGTGCCATTTTTGAAAATCTGTCGACTACCACAATGATTGAATCATATCCTCTCTATGTTCTTGGAAATCCCAATATGAAATCCATGCTCACTGCATCCCATGGCCTTTCAGGTATGGGTAATGGTTGGTATAACCCTATGTTCTTCATTTTTCATCTTGTGTGCTGACAAATTCTGCACCTGTCCACAAATTTCTTGACATATGTCCTCATCCCTGGCCAAAAATATGAGCCATTCAACTTTGAGAATGCCTTTTCATGACCGAAATGTCCGGCCAATCCTCCACTGTGTTTTTCCTTCAGCAAATTCTCCCTCATGGAGCACTTCGGAATACATAGCTGAATTCCCCTGAATAATAATCCATCCTGGATCATGTATTCGGTCCATTGGCTTGTATCCCTGAGAATTGGATTCTGAGATGCCTCATATGCCTCTTTAAAATCTGATTCATCCCTGTACATTTCTTTGAGGTTATCAAAACCCAAAGTCTTGACTCTAAATTCCTGCATAAGAAAACATTTCCTGCTCAAAGCATCAACAACTTTGTTAGCAGTTCCGGAAATGTGCTTAATCACAAAAGTATTATTTTTCATGTATTCAACACATTTAGCATGTCTTTGGTTCAAATTTTCCTATCAAGTCATGAATTTCAAAGCGTGATTATCGCTGTACAAAACAAACTCCTTGGGAACCAAATAATGTCTCCACTTCTTCAATGCTTGTATGACTGCATAGAATTCTTTGTCATACGTGGAGTACTTAATCTTTGCTTCATTCATTTTTTCACTAAAATACGCGATCGACCTGTCGTCTTGGCTCAAGACCACTCCAATTGCAAATCCACTCACGTCACACCTGACCTGGAATGTCTTGCTAAAATATGGAAAAACTAGAATTGGTTGCTCAATGATCTTCTTCTTCAGTAGATCGAAGCTCTTCTCTACTTCCTCTGTCCAGTGAAAATATTTGTGTCATTTCTTCACTGTATCCATATTTGGTGCGCTAATTACACTGAAGTTTCAGACGAATTTCCTGTAGAAGCTAGCCAAACCTTGGTAATGGAAATCTATATCTAATGGTAATCTTATTGATCGCCCTTGAGTCTGTAAACATTCTCCAGCCTCCATCTTTCTTTGGGCTGAGCACTGTCGGAACAACGCATGGAATCAAGCTTTCTCAAATATTTCCTTTGTCCATTAAGTCCTGGACCTGTCTCTTAACTTCTTCATTTTCCTGCGGCATCAAGCTATACACTGCTTTGTTCGGTAAGCTGGCTCTAGGTATTAGATCGATATGATGACTTATACTCCTGATAGGTGGCAATGAACAAGGTAGTTCGTCCACTACTATATCAGCAAACTATCCCAGCAACTCCTGGATTTCTTCTTTTAAATCATCTATCCTCGTACTAGTCAAAACAATTTTGGGCTTCCTGACCACAATAAATTGTGTGTCTTCCTTCTTCTTAACCTCATGAAGAAGTTCCTTCCCACTCATGAGAAGTATAGTGTTGCTCATCTTTGTTTTTACCTCTTTATCCTTAGTTGGCAGCAATGTGTGAGTCCTACCATTTTTCTCCAAGGTGTACGTGTTCTTTCTCCCATCATGAACTACATTTTTGTCATATTTCCATGGTCTACCCAGCAATAGATGGAAAACATCCATGGGAATGACATCACATAATATTTCATCTTTATATCCTCCTATTTTAAATTCAACTAAACATTGTTTAGTGACATTTACCTGATGTCCTTTTTGTAGCCACAAAACTCTGTATGGGCTTGGATGTACAACAGTCTCCAGCTCCAACTTCTCTACCATCTTTGTAGATATGAGATTGTCTATGCTACTACTATCCACTATGACCTTGCACACTCTATCCTTAGTTTTACAAGCAGTCCTAAACATACTGTTTCTTTGGGTTGGGTTCTCTGCCTCCTTCTCCGGCTTCAAGAGAACTTTCCATATCATCAAAGATATTCCACCCTCAGCGTCTTCTACCTCAACATTCCTTCCTTGAGCTTCGACAATGTGAGTTTCACCACCATCTTTCTTCCTATATGGACACTCATAGGATTTATGCCTGATTTTTCCACAAACGAAGCGTTTCACTTCACCTCCTCTACCTCTTACTCTTCCTATGGCTTGAGGAAAAGTATTTCTATCATCATACTTCCTTCCTTGTGAGCTTCCTCCCCTCTTAGGTTGAGTTTGAGGTTTCTTACCCTCTTTTTTAGGTTTCTGAGTCCTATCTTGGGCAATTGGTTTGCATCTGGCTTGACTTCTACCTCGTCCTCTTTGACCTTGATTTCGGCTCATATTATCTCCAGCTTTCAGATCTATCTGATAAGAATCTTCCACATTTTGGATGGTCATCATGCTCATCTCATCTTGGATGTCATATCGCATATCATTCATGTACGTGGAAACTTTTTCATCATCGTTTTCCTGATGACCTGCTCTGATGTTTATCCTGTAGAAATCTTCAGTGTATTTCTTCACTGACATCAGATTTTGTCTCAAATTATACATCCTTTGAAACAGAGTGATTTGATAATCCTTGGGTATAAATTTGGCTTTCATCTTTGCAAACATTCTATCCCAGCTTTTGATTTGTTTCTTTCCCTTGCAACGTCTGTCAGCCTGCAGTTCATCCCACCACAGTGTTGCATGCCCTTTAAGTCTAGTGATGGAATGTTTGACTTTCTTATCTTCCTCGACATCCTCATAGTCAAAGTATTTGTCTAGAGATCTAATCCAGTCTAGAAGTTCTTCAACATCTAAGTTTCCCTCATACTTGGGAATCTCCATTTTTTCCCTGGAACCTATCCTTGCAACAGCCCTGAATAGGCGTTCATCTACAACATCTTAGATTGCTACTTCTTCTCATCTATTTCTAGCTTCATTTTCACTTTCAACCTCCCTGATATCCCCAATGTCAACTGTGTGCCTCTGTGCTATCTCCATAGCATCAAGTCTGGCACGTAACTCACGCATTTCTCTTTCCACTACTGGATCAGGCATTGGACTATCTCATCCTCTTGGCAGCATGGCTAAATTTTTTTCTCATTTTTCTCTGCTACAGAAAGAAAAGGATTTGTTCTTTTCTTTGATACCACAATGACACAAACCCCCTTCCCTCGAGCTGAGATCCACACAGGATATTCCCTAAAAACACGCCAAGGGTTAATCAAACACTTTATTCGAGCTATAAAGGAATTCAGGTTTCAGGAGTTGCAGAGTCCCAAGTTATCCCCACAACTCTTGACAAATGCCAAAATGTGAATCATCGATGAGGTTTGAACACGCCAACAAGCACCGCCTGTTGCCACTAAATTTGGCTTTTCGGGACTTGAGCGAATGACCCAACAATCGTTCTTCTTTCCTTATGATTCCCTGAACTCCGAAATGCCAGAATGCCGAAATGGGCTCAACGTCCCATGGAATGCGAGATCGATGGCCTTTCGGGACTCCGTGTACCATAAGTTCATGATTCTCGACCCCAAACTCACTTGCCATGCCAATTCCCGAATTCTGAAATAGAGACCCCTTTTTGGGATTTCGAGTACCAGGGGTTTGAAACTCTCGCTTCCAAAAATCACTTGTCTCCTCTACTTCCCAGACCCCAAAATGCCAAAATGTTGGGATTCCATTCCAAAGACACTTTTCATTTTGCGACTTCAGGTTTTTCAGTGCAAAGCAACCCAACTCCTTGTCATTAGGGTTTCTAAAATATCGAACCCCGAAATACCAAAACTTCACACTTGATTATCCATTTTGCGATTCAGGTTTTGGAGTGACCAAAGATTTTGGTTTGCACTTTGAACTTACAGATCCCGAATTTCTGAAATGATCTGACAGCTCAAACTGATCACGATCAACGGTTCACATTGATTCTTGATGTTAGGGTGTCAGATTCATCTAACTCCTAACCACCTCACATCTCCTTTGGATCCGACGGTCCTCACAACTTCGCGAGTTCTCCACGCAGAATTCTGACCTCCAGATGCACTCCTCAAGGACTTCTGTCCAAACGAATCGGAATTCTCCCTCCTAAACTTAACTTCTATGAGATGATTTCGGCCTTCGTCTCCCTTTGAACACTTCCAAGGTTAAATCCCTCCTGAGCTTTCACTTATAAACTCAAGCTTCCAAAAGGATCCCTGCTCGCACTCCTTGCGAAAAACCTTCAAATAACCTCTGGTTATTTGCATCTCCGACCCTATGAACTCCTTGCAACAATGGTTCTTCAACCTTCCCCTTAGTTGATAAGTTCTAAGGCTTCAACCAACCTACGCACCCCTTGCATGTCTTTGTGCTTCACCTACACTTCAGCTGTTATGAGAACAACGGTATCTCTCCTGAGATTTCTGAGATAAAAATCAGACCCTCATCAATGCACGCCTTGTAGACATTCACTTCACTCCTTGCAAGAATTATCAAGAAGAGAAACAATTGAAACTCATTCTTATCCTCTCTCAGACTTCATACATTCAACATGAAATCACACACACAATATAGCATTGAAATAAAAGCATAACAGAGAAACAAAGCAACTGTAAACATAATGTTCAACAAATGTAAACAGTAAGCATCATAACACCATGAAAGTTGAGTCAAAGATTCATATATTAAATCAAGTGCTCCTGTACATGGGTTCTTCTCTACAAATCTCTACTACAGCTCTACAGCTTATGAAATCTGAATAATCATTCCCCAAGTTACAATGATACAAGGGTGAGGGTGTCTATATCCGTTTTCCCTCCTATGCTTCTAAAGTATCTAATCTATTAAATTAAATCTACCTACTTTACATTAACAGACTTAAATGCCTATTACATCCGACAGATAAGAACAATTTCTCCAGATCTATTCATATCTCCAAGACATAAATGTAAGTACGCCTTTTCCTAGCTATTACATTAATGCTTCAAATTTCAAAATTTAAAATGTTTTCATAAAAACATGCTCCTCTTTCCCATATGCACGTCCAGCTGTTCCTTTGGCTAGGCGCGTGCTTCGGCTTTGGCTTTGTACGATGCTCCTGCATCAACATGCAACTGTATGTGACTAATTTTCATATCCTAAAATTTCTTCCTAGTGAACTAACAACAAACCCTAGATTTTATGAAACATGGATGCTAGACATAATTTAAGAGGTCATTGATATCTCATTTAGTATATGTTGATGTTTGAACAACATCGGGAAGACAATATTCTATATACATACATACATACATACATACATACATATATATATATATATATACATACAATTATTTATTATCGAAGGGATGCATCCTTTCATGGATGGTCACCATAGGCTCCATCTATATGGAACACTCATGATTGTAATAATATATTCATATACAATATCATCTTTTATGAAAAATCAACATAGTATTAGAGCGGGACCATTCTTAACTCCCTCAGACGAGGGCCCAAGATAATAAGAGAGATAGCTTGGTGTGGTCCCCCTTTAGAGGGAGTGATGAGGTACATATGCATTGCAAGGTAGTGAATGTACTAGGGACATTTTATAACTATTTGTGAGATACCCATAGACCTTGGATGCATTGGATGTGAATTCATAGTGGTGCACGTGATGAGGTACATATGCATTGTGACATAGTGGATGTCCTACAGACATGTTGTAGCTATTTGAGAGATACCCATAGGCCTTGGATGGATTGGTTGTGAAGTCACATGGGTGTGCTTGATGAGGTACAGATGCATTGTGAAGTAGTGGATCTCATGGTGGCATATTGAAGTTATTTGAGAGCTATCCAGAGGCATTGGATGTATTGGTTGTGAATCCATGTTGTACTATGGACATTTGATGAGCTCTTGTGGTGTAATATCCCTCGACTGAACCCAATTGTAAAGGTAATACAAATGTACTTAAGCCGGTGAGTTGTTTCGATCTCATTTGGTAATGCACGTCATGTGGCATAGTGTGCGCATGAACTGCGTAGTAGAATGATGTAATATGTACATTCTAGGATACCGCGCATAGTAACAAAGGTGTGTGCAGTATGGAGGACAATGAGCCTCATGTATATGATATGTGTTATAGGCTGGTGAGTCGGTTATTATAATATGGGATGCTTATTTTTTGGTATCAGGCCGGAACACCTAGATGTCAAGGACCAATGCGCCTACTTTGTACATGAGTCATGATTAATATAAAATACATTGTTGCGTGCAGACTCACCATGATAAAAGATATGGGGGAGTGAACTTAATGAGTTAGGGAAAGGGAGGGCCAAAATTCAAGGGAATATTATATTAATATTTCCTAAAACATAAAGTATGGAAAATTATATTATCCTAAGTTCTAAAGTTGGGTACAAGTGGACAAAAGTAACTTATGATATGACAAGTGTCAAGTTGGGGACATGAATTCATATCGTGGGGGAACTTATCTCATTTGGGAGACTTCTCACGAATACCTTACCAACAACCCGACGACCATTATTCGCACAATGACTTCCACGAAGAGTTCACAGTGATTCTCCTGCGCACTCAGTTATCCAGTCAATGATTCCATGACCATTTCACTCATGCATTTCGTTATCCCTGAGACAACTATTTCACCATTATGGAGCCTATTTCCATAGCCCTTTTGGTTGGTGTACTTGGTTATCTTGGAGATGGATTGAAGAAGTGGGTTGTCAAGCTCATGAGCAATTCTCCGAGTGAGAGAATTGTTGGGGATTGATTCCTGAAGGTGATAGACTGGAGCTATAGCGCTCTGAGACTTCTGGTCCAGCCTGTTGCTGAAGCCCTGGAAGGGAAGTGGGGCAGCTGAGGGACTGTTGAGCAGAGAAGGGGCACACTTCCTTGGGTGGGACGGGCATGTGGGGAATGAGAGGTTGTAGGCTATTAGTTGAGTGAGAACCTGAGACAGAGTCTTTCCTGTTGTCCATGAGCCTTAGCCTGGATAGGAACCCTTCACCCTGAGTGGAGTTCAGTCCCAGCTCAGGGGTGACTCATTGTCAAGAGTGATGAATAGTGTAGTTTATGGCTCGAAGGTTCGTGGACGGTCTGTACGCAATTGGTGACAATCTTTCCAAAAGTACCAGTTGTATGATAAAAATGATATGTTGCTTGTTATTTACATGCCTATGTTACGGTTTATAATATATGTGATTATAATTTCCTGTATGTTTATGGGTAATTCTATGTAAATGCTACATATATGTAGTTACTATTATTTCTGTATAAAACTCGTATGTGACAGAAAGTAATTGTTTGTTTATGTTTATATGTAAAGATTCTGCGAGCATGATGTATGTATATGTCTTAGTTGCATGCAGTTTAAAGAGTAAATTTATGTGGCATTGCTCTGTTGACTACTGGGTATGCTACTATATGTTCCACAGTATGGGAATGAAATCATTCCCTAGAGTAGCATGGTGTAGCCTGAAGGCTCAGAATGTTACCAGCTGGTGTCAAAGCATGAGTGGGTTCTCTGGAGTGGCGTACCCCGACCTAAGGTTGGTCGGGGGAATGTTACAGAATGGTATCAGAGCTTCAGTTCAAAACTTAGCTTGGATGGGCCAGAGCATTTCAATTGAAGTGAATATTCATAGAAGAAGTAACTTCAAAGTGACCGGAATTGGAGTCATAGATTGTCCATGGAAAAAGGTTGGTGTGCTGTCGCGCGTACGGTAAATTTTGGCACCGCGCGGGAAAACAATGGTGGGCCAGTGTGCGCGGTAAATTGTGGTGTTGCGCGGAAGATTATTATGTGTAGATGCACATGTTAAATTTAGCCTTTCATGGTGAGCACACACATAGTAATGTGCACATGGGGTGCACAAGTATTTATTAACGTAGAGGAGTTTTGTTAGTACACGCATAAGTATGAGTATAAGTTGTTTCGCGACGATGTATTCAGTAGTGTGTGCAGATATTTGGGTGTTATGGAACATGTTAAACTTGACATGGTGCATGCATAGGATGAAACACATGTGGAATATCGGTGCACGGTACAAAAACTATGCGTAGTGGATATTGGCGCACAATGCAAGAGTAGTGTGTGTGAATTGTCGGTGCGACGAAGAAGAAATGCACAATAGATTTAGGTGCGTGGAAAAGCGTTTTACCTTGTAATATTGCTATGCACGATAAATATAAATGAACAGGTCAAAGTTTAGTGCTTAGGAAGTTGGTTGCAAGGCGATGAGTCTGAGTTTAATTTTCATAATAATAAAAGAAAAAGAAACACATAACCACATCGAAGCATTAATTAAAAAGAATTTCGAGCTTTAATTTCCTCTGATTTAGACAGATGAAAATAAAATATAAGATTACAAAAAAAAAAACTTATTATAAAAGAAAACAAGATTCATAACATCACTAGATAGGAATTGTAATAAAACAGTCTAAAATCCATTTCTGTATTTATATAGTCGTATTAATCACAAAATTACAAAAGGGTGATGACAACAGTTAGCCTGTTGTAAAAAGGGTCATTTGAAGAACATGCCTATCATCTCTGGTACTCTTTACCTCTGATACCAGCTGTTCAAAATTCATTGAGACATGCTTATCTTAGTTGAAGACTTACTTCAGCTTAGCGATCTCTTCCTTTAAGGAAGAATCTAACCAGACCGATTGATTCTCTCCAATACTTTCGTCCACTTCAGTCGTAGATTCCTTCTTCTTATGCCACTTAATCCTTTTCTTCTTAGTGGCTGGCATGTTGATGACTAAATGCTTTATAGTGGGATTCAACCTAGCTTCCAACTATGAGTCTATATCCGGCTCTATGTGGAACTTAGTTGCTAGAATGTGCCCAAGGACCCTTTCCTCCTTACTCGCAATAAAGTCTAGCATGTTGCTCGAATAACCAGTCTCACTCGATTTAGCCTTGTCCATGTATATCAGGTTGTGGATACCGAAAGGTGTTTTTACAGAGAGTGTAAAGTCGAGCAGTTGGGGATTACCTCGGTTATGGATATGCAGATATATTCATACTTGGGGAGTGGTAATTATAGAACTCCATTTATGAAGCGCAGACGGATTACGTACAAGAGCGTTGGGTTTCCATGCTTGTCCAATCCATTTCGAATGATTAGCTTTTGAGTTCATTAGATGGCAGTGTTCAGTTGACGTCACATGGTTGTGAAGTACCAAACGAGTGAAGCAGGCCGATCTGACTAAGCCATCGCCCGCTGCACGAGTGGTGGATTTGACATGTTGAGACATGTGATACGCGTCTTGGCAAAAGTGGTTTCGGCGAACCACCTTCTTGCACAAGTGTATCTCTAAAGGCACTACATGTTTGTGTTTTCGAGACTTGGGTCTTATCTAGAATTTTCATGGTGATAACACCAGGAAACTGGGAGTGATAATGATGATGTGTATGTTGAATCGAAATGGTGGATATTCTCATGAATTGTTGAATTGTTAGCCTGATTAGTTTCGATGGCTGCACGTTTTGCATAATTAACAATAACTCAATCAGGTCATACCAATGCAGATTCCATAGGAATGGAAGAGTCAGAGGGGAATTATAGTCAGCAAAATGAGAGTAGAGGGGTGGATGTCCATTTGGGCATGGAAGGAACGAACTCCAACGGACATGGAGAAGAAATGAATGAAGATATGAATATGGCTAAGACCATTAAGAATTTGCAGAAGGATGTCCAAAGACATAAAGATAATAATGAAAGGCTTATGAAAGCCAAAGAGCAACATGATGACTTCAACATGAGGATATTGGAGGGTTTGAATAGAATAGAAAATAAATTGGTTAAGGAAAGTGGCTCAAGTGAATCTGGGAGTCACAAACCTTCAGAGGAGAAAATAAAAGTAAAAAGTGCTAGTATACATCATCATCATTCACAAAGGCATTACCATAAGAGAGCAGGAAACAACTCAAGTCTATCCCCTGTCAGAAGGTATAGGAGATCTGGGGTGGATGAGTTGTGAGGAGAAATGAACAAAATCAAATCTCCTGCATTTGATGGTGAGCACAAGAAGGATGAAGATGCAGAAACATGGTTGCTAGGCATGATGAAGTATTTTCAATTGCATAATTAATCTTCTCATGCAGAAGGTAGAATCATTATCTATCAACTCAAAGGAAAGGCCTCCATGTGGTGGGATCAACTTCTGTAGGTGCAACACATTGTAGAGAAAAGTGTTACTTGGAGGGAATTCAAGAAGTATTTTGAGAAGAAGTACTTGACTAAGAGATACTATGACAAGAAAATGAAAGAGTTCTTTGACATAAAGCTTGGAAGTATGACCATAGATGAATATAAGAGAAGGTTTCTGGAATTGCAGAAGTATGTCTCTTTCATCAAGGATGAAACAGTCAAAATTGAAAGGTATTTAAGTGGATTTCCATCATTCATCAGTGAAAAAATACAGTATGATGATCCCAACACATTAGAAGAGACCATAAGGAGAGATAAATGCCTATATGATCAACTGAAAGCAACACTAGCTTTCCAAAAGGCTTGGGAAGACAATAAGAAATTCAAGGTGGATCAAAGGAAGAAGGGAGCTAAGCCACCATTCTTCAGAAATAATCCACAAGAATAGAAAATGCCTAAAGAACATAGAACGATTGACACATGGAGTCAAGGGCCAAGACAACCACCTAGGCAATGTTGGGGTTGTAAAGGGGACCATAGGTTCAGAGATTGTCCTCACAGAGGTGAAAAAGGTAGGGTTGTTCACAATGTACAACAAGCTGAAACAGTGGAGGACATGGGAAGATATGTGCCAAGGATTTATGTAGCCTTGGACAACAAGCAAGCAGAGTATCAGTCCCACGTGATTGAAGTGAAAGGTATGATCAACAACCAAACCCTTGCTATTTTAATTGATTCAGGATCTATTCATAGTTATATAGACCTTAAGATGGTGGAAAGTTTTCAATTGCTAAGAAGAAAGCATGGGAAATCCTGGTTGGTACAACTGGCTACAGGAGCCAGAAGAAAGGTTAATCAGATGATTAAGTCATGCCTCATAGACATGAATGGACTGAACACCAAAGCATATTTAAACATCTTTCCTTAGGTTCTTATGACTGTCTAATTGGGATGGATTGGTTGGACAAACATCACACTTTCTTAGACTCTCACAAAAAAAAATTTACTTGCTTGGATGAGGAAGAGAAACCAAGGAAGGTACAGATAATCCCCAGGGCAGTAACCATTAGATAAATTTCAGCATTGCAGCTGAAGAAGTGTTACAGAAAAGGATGTCAAATAATTGCAGCTCATTTAGCAGAGACACCTAGAGATAAGGTGCCAAATTTGGAGGATTATGTAGTCCTGCAAGATTTTGAGGATGTGTTTAAGGAAGTACCCGGACTACCCCCAAGGAGAGACATTGATTTCTCTATAAATTTGATGCCTGGAGCAACGCCAGTATCAAAGGCTCCTTACATAATGAGTACACCAGAATTAAAGGAGTTGCAAATGCAGCTTGAAGAACTTCTGAAGAAGGGGTATATACGCCGAAGCATGTCACCTTGGGGTGCCCCAGTCTTGTTTGTGAGAAAGAAAGATGAAACACTAAGGTTGTGCATTGACTTTAGACAGTTGAATAAAGTGACTGTTAAGAACAAGTATCCTCTACCAATGATTGATGACCTCTTTGATCAGTTGAAGGATGCAAAGATATTTTCAAAGATAGATCTTAGATCAGGATACCATCAGGTAAGAATTAAAGAAGAAGATATTAGCAAGACCGCCTTCAGGACAAGGTATGGTCATTATGAGTTCACAGTGGTACCATTTGGGTTGTCAAATGCACCAACTGTTTTCATGTGCTTAATGAATGGTGTTTTCCGAGAGTATTTGGACAAGTTTGTCATTGTCTTTTTGGATGAAATTCTTATATATTCCAAGTCAGAGGAAGAGCATGAACATCATTTGAGGATGGTGTTGCAAGTATTAAGGGAGCGTCAATTATATGCCAAATTGAGAAAGTGCTCAATTTATCAGAAACAAATTCATTATTTAGGGCATATCATTTCAAAGGATGGGATAGCAGTGGATCCTGAGAAGATAGAGGCCATTAAAGAATGGTCAGCACCGAAGAATGTGACAGGGGTGAGATCATTCATGGGTCTTGCAGGTTACTACATAATATGTATTGAAGGATTCTCAAAGATTGCACACCCAATCACTTATTTGCAATGAAAGTGAGTGAAGTTTCAGTGGACACTGGATTGTGAGAAAAGTTTCCAACACATGAAACAATTATTGACAAGTGCTCCAATATTAAGGATCATAGACCCAGAA
>ML793911.1:75211-96272 GCA_009831015.1 Picea engelmannii
CAATCACCCCAACAGTGGTCAAGTAGATTAGTGTAAGATCCAAGCAGTCATCTGAAATGAAAGAGATCTAATGCATACATAAGGGGGTCATAATGATCAAATGTGACACATACCATGATACCTCGGACCAATTACCTCATGGATCAAGAACCTTTTCTGATGCAAGCCCAGGCCGGTAGTGATGGAGGCTGGTACCGCTGGCAGGACAAGTCTGGCTGAGAAGAAGAAAAGATGGGCCCTCAAGGGCCATGCTCAAGTCAATCTGCTCTCGTACTCCATGTCTAGGACCATGTGGGCCTCGAGACATGATCTCCTAGTTATCCCTAGGTATCGGGGATAATAGGATACTCCCATCCTTGACAATGGAAGCCAAAAGAACCTTGTTTACTAGGACTTAGACCAATGTCGTCAACTCCCCATCCAACCCCATATCAACTAGTATTGGTACATAATGGAGGTCCTCATCTTATTGTATCCCATTTCTATTCAATAACATTTTCTATTTTTCCTTTCTAAGATATGGTGGTATGTGACATCTCCCCCTTAAAACTGTTCATTTTTGTTACTTTTCCTTCCTTACCAGCAAGTCCAACATGTTATGTATTATGTGAAAACCGATAAATAACACCTACATCAAGAGGGATGTACCTATGTTCTTATGTCAATTTCCCCTAGATCCACCCAACCTCTAATGAGAAAGGCAACAATTAAGTAGCTCGGTCTACACAAACATGTCTTTCTCTACTTAGTGTGCCCCATTAAACCTGATAACCTCACCAATACTACACCTTCAGACATGGTTCCCCTACTAAAAGAATTTGATGACATCTTCACCCAACCCACTGGTCTACCACCATCTTGATCTAATGAACACTATGTCGATCTCATTCCTGATTCTTCCTTACCTAGGGCACCATCCTATCATCTCACTCCAATAGAGGATGTTGAAATAGAATAATAAATTTCCCAACTACTGGATTCCACACATACTCCACCCTCTGTAAAATTTTCAGACAGTCTTGCTGATTTTTAGCCAATGTTTAATGCCCAAACCCAGATTTATGACAACCAATTAAACTCAGCATAAAAATAAATTTCAGAAATGAAACATGAGGATTTTGAACATCGTTTTAATGCAGAAATAAAATATATTAGCAACACATAAACTTAGAAAAATAACATAGTGATTTTTGGTCTAACAACGACCCTGGAAAAACCCACAAGGGGAAAACGAGTGAGAGAGGGAGTTTTTATTATTTGTGATCTTGAGAGAAATTTTGTTATAGCATATTCATCTTCAGAAATTTAATGAAATACTTATCTTGATAACTGTGCCAACTCTTCACATAGGAAATGAGCAAAACTCCTCAAAATCCCTTCTAGAATTGTTTGCAATAAAGTGCAGGTCTGCTCCTCATTTTCTATGCCTCCTACTTGTTGTACGACTGCCTCAAAATTTGTGTCAATAGTCACAAATCAAAACAGAACATTAAATGTTATACGTCCACCTTGGGAAATGTGCCAAAACCACCCAAAATAAACCACATAAACTTTCCTCGATTTTTGTGCAATTAAAACAGTGGTATGGAACATACAAAATGTATGGAATCCATACAGTACAGACTGATAACTTAGTTGTACTTTTCTGCCTCGATTTCCATGCCTATTTCATGTTGTACGAAAACTAAAAATCTGTACAGTACTGTAACATCCCACTCTTGTGCGCACTGAGCGAACCTATTCTTTGAGAACACTTGCTTGCAAGTGATCCGGATTATTATACTATTGGTCATTTGATTATGATTATGAGGCATTATGGATATGTTATTTTCTATGTTTATATAGACATGTGCTATTGACTGGGTTCTCTTGAGTGTGCAGGACTTGGGACCTCGAGGATGCAAAGGCATTGATGAAAACCCTTAGACTCTCGATCGAGTCAGGGAGTGGACTATTGGGTTTTGATTATTACTGAGATGACATATGCACATCTGATTAGATGTTATGATGAGTGATTTTATCTCTGACATGATCCGTTGATGATGCAGGATCACGATAGCTTGAGTGATTTTATCTCTGACATGATCCGTTGATGATGCAGGATGACAATAGCTTGCCGACCAGACTCACATGTGGAGTAGAGGGGCCATGCACGATAACCATAGACGTTGAGGGAGAGGTGTGGACAACAATCCTGTGATAGCCTACTAGCACTTCCGTCGTGGCTTGAACTGTAGGTTAACGATTACCTAGTTAGAGAAGACCCATGATGTCGTGAGGCAGACTGCGATAGTCACTTGTGTTGATTCTAAGGGGCACACAATAAGGAAGGGGCCTTATTCTTTAGAGGACCTTAGTCTCCCACAAGATCACTTGGCGGAGTATTGACTCCAGGTTTTTTTTTATGTCTACCAAGTCAGTCAAAAGGAAAGTGGAACCCTTGGAGCATGTAGTGCATCCTGAAGGGCACATCGCACAAGAAAACAGAAAGAGATGAGTGGCACCCTTGGAGCACGTAGTGCATCCTGAAGGGCACGTCGCGCAAGGGAAACAAAATGAGGAGAGTGGCACCCTTGGAGAACCTAGTGCATTCTAAAGGGCATATCACATTGTTAACTAATAAATGAATAAACCTAGATGGCCTTAGAACGAATGATGTGATAGGAAATATTTAAAAACAAATTCATTAATAAAAATTTCGCCGAGCCTCAAAAATTAAAATCTAGGTCTAAGTGATACTTGTGGTTAAATAATAATAATAATAATCATTAAACATGTGATGAAAAGGGGGTAAGAAATTCGATTAATTTATTTAAATCAAATTATATGGAGGGATTAAAATTTTAAAAGGGAATTGATTGTTTGTTACTTATGCTAATTAAAATTTATTAATTAAAAAGAAAAAGGGGAAAAGGGATAAAAAGGTAATTTTCTACACTTGCTAATTTGAGTTTAGATCAAAAGGGAAAAGAGGGAAACCAAAATGAATTAGGAAACTAAGGGTAAAAGGGGGAAACATAAAGAAAAAATGAAACATAAGTAAAAAGAAGAATGTCTAACTTAGTAAGGAATCTTGACTTTAAGAACTTTCTAAATTGAACTCAACTAGGAATTTAGTAAGGGCGTAAGACATTAAGATGTGTAAGGGAATATGGGGACACCTAGGAGCGATTATAGGAATGCTTTTAGGTGGGAGAGGGAAATAGGAGTAAATAATTAATTAATGAAATTAATTTATGGTCCAACTATGGGGATGGATAACATGTGTACGGGGGAGGATTTTTCTGAATTAATATATCGAAAACTAAATTAAATGGGAATTTGGGAAATAAATCACTTAGAAACTCTATATAAAGGATGGAGGAGGAGGAGTATGGATCTCTTATTTGATCCATAACATTACGCTGCAAAATTTTTGACTTGAATGACTTATCGTGTGGGAGTTGGGATACCCAGCTCGGGTATGAGTGGTTGCTCAACATTTCAAGGTGAGTTGGTTTCTAGTTGCTCCTTGGTTTAGAGTGTGTGGACCCTTTGCGACTCGGGGATATAATGGGGAAGAAAATTGCCCCTAGCATTAGATGGGAGGTATCGGTGAAGTCACATCGGTCGGAAAGCAGGAGCTGGACGTAGCGCACTGGATATCGACTCGGAGCTGTCACCTTGGGCTATGGTATGCAATATTTTATGTTGCATAGTAGATTACTATTGATCTTGCACTTTCATTTCTGTACTTTTATGGTGTAAAGAAAAGTGCTTTGCTAAGCGTTTTTAATCGAGAACTTAAAGTCATCGTAGCTTCATGCTCGCTGCATCGATTTGATATCCTTAGCCATTGATCCTTTATTGCATGACTCTTTTTTCTATTGATTTTTATGAAGAGTTTGTGCCTTATCTTCATCCTCATCCCTAGATCATCATTCCATGCCTAAGCAATCGGCCAGTATCTGGATCGATGGTCATCAGTTCGGTGTTAATAGACCTATAGATCCTAATGCCCTGCTTTTCTATGCGTGGATGATGAGTGAAGGATAGTGTTGCCCAGTTGTCTACCCCTATTGATTGTTCATGGTTGAGCGATTGTCTTGCGCCTTGCTACGATTGTTTACATCTGCGATTGTTTTTCCTTTCCCTCAGTGAACCACTTATGATCCTCTACGTTGATCCCTATGTTTTAATACCCTTCTTGGCAATTATTTAATTGTGCATTTCGATGCATTCCTGGCAAGTAAATTTGTGATTTAGTACCCTTCTTGGCAATGATTTAAGTCTATGTTTTTAAAGCTTCTCCTGACAAATTTACTACATCTTTTTTTAATACCTATGGCCTACGATTTTACTCTTCCTTTGGCCGCACAGAATTGTGTCTTATTCTGCTATTACTCTGCATTTCAATACACTAAACCTCAAACTTATCCCTCTGCATTTCATTATATTCGGATGACGAATTTTCCTGGTGTTTAATACCTTCCACTACGAAATTTCTCCATCTGCATTTCACTTTAATTCTAATGATGAATTTCCTTGTGATTTAATACCTTCCACCATGAAATTCCTCCCTCTGCTTTCATTGTATTTTGGTGGCAAAATCACCATTCGTTTTATTACATTCAACCCCGATTTCCTTCCTCTGCGTTTATTATTTGATGGTGAATTTATGGGGCGTCTTTATTAGGCCAACGCAGCTCTCTCCCCACCCTTTTCATTTGCTTGGAAGTGTTTAGACTTTCCTCAACCACCTTCGATCTTGCCAGTGATTTATCATAGATAATTTTCTTGAGTTACCACTGACTTCTCTTTCATTAATTTTTAATTATTGTATTTGACACATTGATAAATTGATAAATTGGTAATCGACACATTGATAACTTGATAAATTGATAATGACTGCGAATTGATAAATTGATAATGGTTGTTAATTTTTAATGACTGTGATTTCCTATATATCATCATGATTATTGTGGATGGCATTTTTTCCTGTGGATGGCATTCTTACCTGTGGGACTAGTGATACCCTGCGTTTTTATATATATCATTATGACTCGTTTACATAGCCTATGATTTTATATATATCATTATGATTCCTGTGGATGGCATTTTTTTCCTGTGAATGGTGTTTTTATCTGCAGGACTGTTGATTACCTACACTTTTATATGTATCATAATGACTTGTTTACATAGCCTGCAATTTTCTATTGGGATGGCATTTGTACCTGCAGTAATGGTGATTTCCTACATTTTTATATATTCCATTATGACTTGTTTACATAGCCTGTGATTTTCTATTTGGATGACATTTTTACCTACGGGAATGGTGATTACCTACATTTTTATATATCATTATGACAACGTTACTTATGCCTGTGTTTTTGTTTATTCATCTGCATTTCTGTTTAAATATACCCTAGGCCCTTTTGGTTATCACAGTGATTTATTTAGTAGCTAACAATTACCTGGTGATTTCATGATACTATCGCCATAATGTAATTAATAAATTGATGGTTGTTGATAGGATAGTGCAGAGCATAGAGACATGGTTTGGATATCGCAGCAGAGGTATTGATTTTTAGGATAGAGATATAATATGCAGTGTTATCATACTCTGCGATATAATATTGATAGACAATAATACTCTTTGACAACTTAATTGTGTGACCGTGTTGACAGTTATCATGATTAAATTGACTGCCCTTTTTATATGGGTTATGCATAATAATAGTTGACACTTATATAGTGTATAATCAACAACGTTATTCGCATTCTCATGGAGATTTAATATTGAATGTCTTACCCAACATGCTAGTACTAAATTGATTCACAGAGATACACACTGCTAATTTAAAATATATTTGAAGGGCAATGTGTTATCTAATGGAATAAAGAATGACACTCGAATGGCATTTAATAGACAACGTGTTGTAAATTAATATTATTAATATTTTTTTATCTTGTTAAATTGTTAACTTAGACTTGATAGTTGACAACAAAGTCGTTTTTTATATAAGCAGTGTAGATCAGTGGTTCTCTTAATTTAATGGACAATGGGTAACTGTTAATCAATGTTTCTTGTGTTGTTCAATGCCTAACATAGTTCACCTCATGATAACTCTTATGACCATAGTAGTTTGGTAATAGTTGACTCCCTCTCACTTAGACATATTGCTTAACAATTAATGGTTGGTGGTTGGAAAAGTTGTGTAATAGCTTGCACTTTCACCTTTGAATGTCGTCATCTTGAGTCTTGTCGAACTGTTGCTTGGGGCATGGGTGCAGTCTTCATGTTAGTATTTTGGCTCCTAGCGAGTTGGAATCCTCTAGATTCCATGGTCCATCTAGGTTATGGTAAACCAGGGTTATTTTCATGCCTAACATCGGAGAACGACATGATTCCTGATGAGGGGATCATGGCGCGCTCCATTGGGTAGAGGAAAAGGATAACTTGGTCAGACTATATTCTTCCCATTATGGGTGTGTTTTATCGTTGTAAGTTTGTTGTTGGTGCTTGGGCTGTAACGCCTTCATGTGTCTGGATTCATGCCATAAAGGTTCTAGTGACTGGTCATCAAGACTGTTGTTTCAGGATTGTGGATGTTGTCCTTAGATTGTAAGTGTTGTCGCATTGTGCGTTTGGCGGGAGGTCGTTTTTATCCTTTTATTTATGCATGTGTCACCCAATTGATATTTGTGCTAGTGAATGGACTCGTAGTTGTTTGTTGCCTGATCTACGTGATTTTGTTCGCAGTTAGGTTGTGTTGTTCAACTGTTGTCTTCCTGCCTAAAACAAAAAAAAAACTGTGCACTTAATGCTTCGCTTGTAGTCGTCACGATTCGGGTCGTTACAAGTACAGCCTCTTTCCTAAACTGTAGCCTTCCTCAATTTTTGTGCCTACATTTAATGTTGTACGACCTTCTCAATCCGTACAGTATGACCTGATATCAATGGTGTACCCTCTTCCTCGATTTTTATGCTAGTTTGCATCCTTGGAATGAGTTCCCTAGATTTGCAAAAATTGCCTCTTCCTCAAGCTCGAAAATGCTCTCTTTCTCTCTTTCAAAAATGTCGCAAAAACCAACAATGGTTGAGCCCTCCTTACCCTAATCGACCTCATGAGGCAATCTCAAGGGTCATCTCATCTAACGGTTGAGATTAGATGAGATCAACGGTGGGGATAAAATCACTTTACTTACCCACTTTCCCTAAGTCTCAAAAAGTCACCTTTTAATTTGCATCTCACAAATTAAATGACTAGGGTCCACATTAGAAACCTTCTAACCCCTTAGGTGCCTAAGTGATGAGAAACACTTACCTAGTTACTTTTTAATTTAATTTTAACACTCCCTCTTACCGAGGAAAGTGTTACTCACCACTCCAAGCTTGTCCCTGAAAAACACAAACTTGCCTCTTCTAAATACTTTGGTGAGTATGTTTGCAACTTGCTCCTTTATAGATATGTACTATATCTCCACAACTCCTCTCTGAACATAGTCATGGATGAGGTGATAACGAATCTCGATATGATTAGACCTATCATGAAAAATTGGATTCTCCAAGACTTTTATGCAACTATGATTATCATAGTAAATCAATGTAGGACTCAACTGCACACCAAACAATCCCACCAGCAACCTACGAATCCAAAGGGCCTCACAACTGGCCCATCTGGGTGCCATATACTCAACCTTTGCAGAACTCAAATCCACTAACGTTTTCTTCCGACTGAACCAAGAAACAATTGTTGAGCCCAATCCAAAAAAACACCCTGAAGTACTCTTCATGTCACTAACACATCCTACCCAATTTGAATTTGTATAGCCAACCAGATGAAATCCATCTCCTCTTTGATAGTCCAGGCCATAATCTACTGTACCACAAAGATACCCGATCATGTGTTTTTCTACCACCTAGTGCACTCTCCTAGGATACACCATGAACTAACTGAGAGTGTTGACAGAAAAACAAATATTTGTCTTGGTATTGACCAAATACATCAATGAACCACTCAACTGACGATATAAAGTGGAATCCACCAAATGTGACTTAGAAGCATGAAGCTTCTTCCAGTTGATAATCATGGGAGTGGCCATGGGCCTACAATCCTCCATCTAAAATATCCTCCTAATGTCACACACATACTTCCCTTGTCCCATGAATATGTGTCCAGGCTCCTGCCAAACCTCCAATTCCAAAAAATAGTGCATCGGTCCAATATCAGTCATCTCAAACTCTGAAGCAAGGCTCTCCTTGCATCTAGTGATGAGTCTCTCTACCCCTGTAATGCAAATATCATCCACATATAGAAAGAGAATGAGAGGATCCTTTCCAACCATAATGAAGTATAGGTTGGGATCTGCCTCACTCTTCTCAAACCCAATTTTTTGTAAATAGGCATCAATCCTCGAATACCAAGCTCTAGGAGATTTTTTCAGCTGATATAATGCCTTCTTCAGTATACACAAATGAGACTCTCTCCTATGCACCTCAAATCCCAATGGATGCTCAATATACACCTCCTCATGTATAAGACCATTCAAAAATGTGGTCTTCACATCCATCTAGTGGATCTTCCAACCCATCTCTGTTGCAATGGATATCACTGCCATGATCGAGGTATATCTAGAAGCCGATAGAAAGGTCTCATCATACTTGACTCCCTCAACATATGAAAAACCCTGAGCCACAAAGAGAGATTTTTACTTCTCAATGCTGACATTTGTAGCATGTTTGAGTGTATAGAGCCACCTAGAAGTCACCACTGACTTCCCTCAGGTCTACAACCAACTTCCCAGACATCATTATTCATGATGGAATTGCACTCTTCCATCATGGAATATCTCTAAACCCGTCTACTAGTATCCTCCTAAAAAGTGGAAGGCTCAGACTCCCGAATATTGCTCACCATCGTGATGTAGTTGCAAAACCTCTCAAGAGGTTTACTCTCCCTCACTGCCTATCTGGGATTCCCCACTGAACCCTGTGCCTCCCTCAAAGTATCTTGAAGCCACTTGGGTATCCTCCTCTATGAAATAGTGTCTAGTCGAGGGGACTCTCCTTTATCAACCCCATCTCCTAAAGACTATGATCCTTAAGTAGAGTCTGGAGTACCCAATCCAGAAACCTATGGACCAGTAACCTACGAACCCAAACTTTGTGGCCCTATCACCTGTGGACCTATCATCATCGAAACCAGTGGCCCCAAACTCTGTGTCACTGTAGTTTGTTGCAAACTCACCTGAATCTGAGGTGAAGACTATTCACCCCTCTCTGTCCCTCATGAATTCCTAAAATCTCTATCCTCCTCAAATCTAACATCCCTCCTCAATACAGTCTTCCTCAAGGAAAAAAGGTATATACAGAAATCCTTTGAAATGTCGTTGTACCCAAAAAATATCCCTCTCTCTCTTGTGGGCTCCATATTTGTCCTCTTCTCATAAGGGACATGTAAATATGCGATGCACCCAAAAATAAAAAATTTCCCCACCTGAGGCTTCTTCCCAGAAAACTCCTCCTCAAGATTCATGCTCCCCACTTCCTTGTGTGGATTCTTGTTCTGCAGATAAATTGCAATGTAGCATGCCTCATCCCAAAGAAATAGTGGTAGCCCCTGATCATGTAGCATGGCTCTCACAACCCCAACAATGGACCTGTTTTTCCTCTGAGCAACCCCATTCTGTTGTGGGTTGTAAGGAACAACCAACTTTATCATGATTCCCTCTCCTACAAAGAATTCCAGGAACTCCTTGGACATATACTCACTCCCATTGTTTGTCCTTAGAACTCTGATTTTCTTCATTGTTTGGTTCTCCACAAGAGATTTGAACTCTTGGAACTGACTGAAGGCATGTCCTTTGGTCTTCATGAAGAAAATCCAAGATTTTCATGATAATTCATCAATGAATATAACATAATATAAACAACTAGTCAATGATGTTGAAGACATCGGGTCACATACATATCAATGAATAAAATCAAGGAGACATGGTGCTCTACTATCACTTATGTGAAAAGAAGTCTTGGTGTATTTTCCCAAAGAAAACCCCTTTCACAAATCCTGGTTCTCTGTACTAAAATATGGAAATCTAGTCACAATCTCCCTCAGTACTCTCAAAGCCCCATGGTGAAAATGTGCCATCCACCCATCCCATAGCTCACATAGGTTAGTGCTGCTAGTAGAATGAAACAATGCTCTTGCTAGCTGAAACATGAACTTGTATAGTTTCTCATGTCAATTCCCAATCAGTTTGTCTGAAGTGATACTAGACCCCTTGGGGCAAAGGAGCACCTTCCCATCATGGAACAAGACCTCATATCCCCTCTCCTCAATAGAATAAACTAATACTAAGTTCTTCTTCAAGCTCAGAACATATAGGACCTCTCTCAACAACATGGGAGGCAAAGACTCCCTTTGAAATGATATAGTCCCACAACCAACTGCCTTGACCACCCGGTCATATCCAAGCACTACCTCAACATCTCCAATATATGTAATATATTTCAAGTGCTCACGAATAATTTTCATATGGAGAGGGGCACCATTATCAATATACCACATATATGAATGAGTGGTCCTCGCGGATGGACACACAACCAAGGGAAATTACTTGTCAAAATTGGTGGAGAACTCTTCCACTACTGCTGAAGTTATTGTTTGTTTCATCTTCTTGTTAGGATACTAACCAGCATAGTTCTGAAACTTGTGGCATGCAAAGCACTTCACTTTTCTCATGTCCTTCTTCCCTTCACCCTTTGGTTTGTTTCCTCCCTTAAGACCCTTTTTCAACTTCTTCTTGTTGTTGGCAGTGTTGGCACGGGGGCAAAGCCAGGGTTCAATGCTCAAGAGAACACCAATAAATCCCTAACTACCAGCCCTTTCGGCAACAACTGCGAAGCAGATGAAGTATCACTCGAGGTAGAGGAAGGGGTGGTTACAAGACTTAGGTGTCTGCAACCTTAGCTGGGACATAGATCTGTGATTATATTTCCTACAATGCACTTAGCATCAATTATTCCTTAATATATGTTCATTAATCAAATTCATAGAAGGCACAGAGAATCGCAGTGAATACTTATACTAAGTACTTATCCACAGAAAGATAGGTTAGATTCAATAGATCAAGCACTGAGCATCTCATATATCAGATCCAATGTTCATTCATCCTTCAACAACACAAATCATACTAGATCTACTTAACCACATCAAACAGTTAGCCAAGAAAGAGATAAATACATAAGAGATAAGCACAAAACACCATACACATAGTTACCGTGGTTCACCCCCACCCTGGGGCTATGTCCACAAAGTCTTCTTTATATTATCTTGGACAAGTAGTTACAGGACAGAGCTTAAATGACCCTCACTTCGCACAGGACAGAAGATCTACACAACTCGCTAGATCCTTCTTCCTTGCTCTTCAACAAAATACTATAACAACCTGTACTTAGCTCTCATATCTCATGCACAAAGCACTCTAAGATACATCCAATCACACATATCCAAATACTAGCAGTAAGCTTCCATTCATGCATCACACAGATGTACTATATTACTATCTCTTTCCTATATTACTATCTATATTGCCTATTTATATATTACAAAATGGGCCTAAATGTGGGTGAAACCATGGGGTGACATCCCTTTCCCATTACATCAACCCAAAAACCCTAAAATAGACCCCAAAATAGGTCTTGCTTCCTTATTTTCTGCGTCACGTTGTGCTCCTTCCTTGGCAAGCTGTCACAGTCCCAAAAGTGGCCAAGTATGACCAAGTACTCTTCAAAACTTGGTCAAGGGCCAACAGGCCCCCAACACTCACCTGTGACTCATCCCGAGTCACTCAGGTCTGACAAATTTCTCTTTGAATGCCTCTATCTTGGCTCGAGCGACTTCGACCTGCTGAAGTGCAACATCCTCTTGTTCAGTAAATTCTTGGATTATTGTGTCATTGAGCGGTCCTTCCAGGCATTGTTTTATAGTGATGGCACCCTATTCGAGCTTAGCTCCCTAGATTTCAAGTTTGGTGAACAATTGACATGCCTTCTCTTGTAGTGGTTGTAGTCGCTAAGAAATGTCCATTATTTTACTTTGCAACATGTGTACTTGTTGTTGGGTTTTGCATTGCTCTGTGAACCTCTTCATTCTTTTGACTAGGGTCACGTACTTAAGCTGCACTTGTAGCACATCTGCATGTTTCTTTTCTTATTGGAGTTCTGCCTCCAATGTCTGCAATTATGGATTCTCTGCAAGGGTTTCATAGGTCTGGGTGCTTCTGGTGTTTAGCTGCCTACATTCCGAAGCCAAAGTTTTTAATCAGGCGACTGCGCTTTGAGCAGTGGCCTCTCTTAGATCTCTTATCTCTTGGGGTGTTTCAGGCATGGTCCAGAGCTCTAGGTCTGTGATACACTGTTGAAGTTGTTGGATTAATTCTTCCAGTTGGGTCACCTGCTGCAAAAGATGATCTTCCATCTTCACTTCTATGATTGTCACGGAGCGCAGTACCTTATGAAATCTTTCTTGTGTTTCAAGTTGCTCTGCTAGCAACTAATCCTTTCTCTGTTGTAACTAGGATTTTTCCTCCTCCCATTTCTCTTGTAAGTCAAGTTGCTCATGTGTGTCCTTTCTTCGTTTCTCTTCATGTGCGCTCTATGCTTGCACGAAATCTTGGGTGGATTTGTCTATGTCTTCTTGAGCTCATCGAAGGTGAGCTTCAACTTTCTCAGTGATCTGGCGTAACTGTGTGGGTTCATCACCTGTTCCTGATATTTCCATTGCTATCGGCGCCGTAGGAACTACTTGGCTAGACTGAAGTGCTTGTTTCACTTCTTTAAATTCGCCCGTGATCCAGTGGAATTGGTCCTCCTTCTTTTCTTCTTTCTATTCTACGAGCTCTAATGAAACATCATTTAGTGCGACAATTAAGAAGTCAAAATCATCTGGGGTAAGCATAGTCTTAAGCATGGTCTGGGTGGCCTTAGTTTTATTTCTTAATAAGGGCCTCGGTGGGGTAGTCTTCCTTTTATTGGAGGGATCTGCCTCATCCCTAGGCGGGGTGACCTCTCCTTTCATCTGTTCAACTTTTGTTCCCCCTAGTTCTTCCTCATCACCTCCCTTCATAGGTGATAGCGAAGCAGTCTTTGTGGATATGTTGTGGATATCTTGAACTTCCACATCCTTCTTAGGCTTGCACGGTCCTGGTGTATCCTGCATAGCTTCAGGGCTATCTATGTCAGACATCTCTGTGGGGTCTGCTGCAACAAAGAGGTCTGCCGACCATTCCTTGGTAATCTCATCTAGGTCATCTTCTGTCAGCTTGTAATATGACTAGAGTTGTTGTTTGTGCTCATATGCGCACATAGTGATGTAGGTGAAGTGACAATCTATGTTGAATTTCATCAAAGGTTGAAAGCTATGAAGAGTGTTGGGTGTAATGCGTGGTGTAGACTGAATGGCATTCCTCAAATCAATGTAGTACGCATGGAAGACGGCATTGGACTTCCATTGTTTGTTCATGTCGTTGGAGTACCATAGCATACAGAACTTTGCAGCCAGAGGTTCGAAGGGTTCGTTCTCTGGAAACATGACTCCCTCGGGTAGTTCCCATGCGATGAAGGCGATGAATATGAGAAACCAGCTAAAGTGGAACTCATAACCTTGGTCCTACGCTTGTCTATAGTCAAGATCTAGCTGATTTATGAGGTATTTCACCCAGTTCATTTGTATTCCCTCCATGCACTTCCCTATGAGCTCAACTACAAATCCAGTCACCTGTGTAGGTTTGTTTTTTTGGACTAACTTGCATGCAATCAGATGGAAACCAAAGCATATTGTTGCATTATGAATGGAGGCTACCTTGTAACCTCACTTACCTTTCTCCATATCACCATATGTGTCTTTTATTCGATGAGAAAGAGCATGATCTGCAGTCTTTCCAGGGTAAAAGTCTTGTGGGTCAGGGCGCTGCATACTTAGCCCAATGATCCGATTGATCAGAATCGGGTTCACAGTGATGCATTGGTCCAACCATAGGTATCCTTTATGGTATCAAGACAGCAAGAGTTGGACACAGACATTTATTTCCTAATGCCTCCCAATATGTAGAATCTTCATTACGTTGAGGAGGGTTGACTGCGCAAGGTTATGGGCCCATTGTTGCGGTACAATCTTGGGGTTCTTTCCTTTTGTAATAGTCAAATACTTGTGTGGGGATAGCATACCATATACCTTGCAATCTCCAAGGTTAAAATCACTGAATTTCAGGGTGGTGAGCTTCTCCTGGTCAGCATGAACTGTGCGCACCCCTTTCGGGAGGTACGCAATGACTACAGTATAGTCGAAGTATCTAGGTACAAAGTCTCGATTTACTGGTCTGTGATGCAGGAGCATCGCAAGGGCGTGCAAGCATAGTTGAATGTTATGCTCATGGATGTTTACTTTCTGTTATACATTTGCTTTATATGATGTGTATATGATTTCATGCTTTGTGTTTGAAGTTTGAGAGAGAGTAAGGAATGAGTCTCAATTGTTTCTCTATCTGAGCAAGAGTTCCTACAAGGAGTGCAGTGAAGTTGTCCACAAGGAGTGCATTGACAAGAGTTCAGAGTTTTATCTCTGAAAGCTCAGGAGGGTTAACATTGTTCTCATTCTCGCAGAAGTGCAAGTTGAGAATAGGAGCCATACAAGGTGTGTGCAGGCCGAGTAAAGTCTTAGAGTTTGTGAACCTAAGAAATTGTTGAAGGACTACTGCTGTTGGGAGTGCGCAGAGTCGAAGGACTCCAATTCTTTAAAGTAATTGAAGGATTCACCGCAAGGAGTGCATGCGAGAGTCTTCGTTAAGACTCAGAGTTGGAGAAAGCTCAGGAGGGATAGGGTCTTTGCAGTTGTCGAATAAAAGTACAGAAGGTTGGTGCCTTGAAGTGTTGAAAGGAGGCGTAGCAAGTTTGCATTGCAGGCAGGTAAGTTCCGCGGAGAAATACTTGGTTAAATTCACAGGAATTGTCCAGGAAGAAACAGACAGTTGGAATTCTTTGAGAAGAGTTCGTGAAGTCACAAGAGTCATCAAATATTACAGAGAATCAGGTGTGTTATGGTGAGCTTTCCTCAAGCGTAAGCTCAGAAGAAATCAGGGCCATAGGATCCAAGTCAGCTAGGGCTATTGGATTGCTCGTGAAATCGCATTTCAGGGGTTTGTGAGTTGGAGAACCGAAAGCCTAGTAGCGAGAGTCGCGAAAGGTGAGTAGCAAAGTGGCGAGTGGATCAAAGCCATCCATCCATAGAGGACAGGTGGCAGAGATCTAGAGATCTCGTGAACTCAGAGGTTCGCAGGGTGAGATCCCAAAAGTTGGGCGCTCCAAAACGCGAAGTGGCGAAGTGTGAAGTGGAGCGTAAGGAACACGTGGTAGAATCGCAAGGTGGGCCTGTGGAATAAATAGGGAGCCATGCATTGTTCATTGAAGGGAGTCAACACCCCATTGACTTCTCGTGTCTTGGGGGTTCGTAAGATAAGGGGACGAAAGTCCAACCTTGCGACTCTTGAAGTGGTGAAAGGTGAGAAGCACTAGTGTTAATCCTAACTGGTGGTCACAAGCGGAGGGCGCTGACAGCAGGAAGCTATACCCATATCAACATTTCAGATATCGTGGGATTATACAGGAAGAGTCAAGAGTCTCGACTCACGAACTCACTAGAGGCAAGTTGTGACAAGCGCCTTTCAGTTTAGGCCTTGGTCATAGCCGGTGGTCACGCGGAGAAGGGGGAGCTTGCACCTAGTGTCGTTCGTGCTAGGGAAGCTTCCAAAAGGACTTGTGGATCAAAAGAAATAATATTCAAGCAGGGAATTGAAAGAGCCGATCTGGCTCAAAGGGAAACGAAGAACGATTCTGTAAGCGGATCCTCAACTTGACGGTTGAGTGGGTCTGCACCATCTGGTATCAGAGCCTGATTCTTGTTTGTATATTTCAGGCAAGAAAAGCGAGAAGGAATTTCAACCATGCCACTGAGGAGAAGAGACAAACAAACACCCGATCCGCCAGAGGATAGGGAAATGCTAGAAGGAAGGAGCAGGCAGGTGCAGAATCTAGAAGTGGAAAGACATCTGCATGACATTCGCGCCAAACTCGTGGATGTGGAAATAAAACAAAGGCACACAAATAATATTGGAGATTTCAGTGAGTTTGAAAGCGAAGATGACACTAGACATGAAGAAGAAGAAATTTCAGCAGAAGATGCAGCAAATGAATGCTTGATTAGAGCTGTTGCAAGAATGAGTGCAAGAGCCAAAATGGACATTCCAGTTTATGAGAGAAACTTGGATGTTGAAGAGCTTCTAGACTGGATTAGAGCTCTGGACACATATTTTGACTATGAAGATGTCGAAGAAGACAAGAAGGTCAAACATGTTGTCACGAGACCTAAAGGACATGCAACATTGTGGTGGGATGAATTACAAGATGACAGAAGCTGCCAAGGTAAGCAAAAAATCAAGAGTTGGGATAGGATGATTGCAAATATGAAGGCAAAATTCATTCCCAGGGATTATCAAATTACTCTGTTTCGAAGGATGCAGAACTTGAGATAGAAGCTGATGATAGTGGAGTACACTAAAGAGTTCTACAGGCTGAACATCAGAGCAGGTCATCATGAAAGTAATGATGAAAAGGTTGCCAGGTATATGAATGGCCTGAGATACGAAATTCAGGATGAGATGAGCATGATAACCATCCAAACGGTAGAAGATGCTTATCAAATGGCTCTTAAGGCGGAAGAGAAGCTGAGCCTAAAATAAGGTCAAAGAGGTCGACGCAGAAGTCAAGCCAGGGGCAAATCAGTCGTCCAAGATAGAAATCAGAAGCCTAAGGAAGAATGGAAGAAAACTCAGATTGTGAGAGGTGGAAGCTCATAAAAAGGGAAATATGTTATACAGAGAAGGAAGTATGCTGATCAGAGAGGAGAGTATGTTGATAACAACATTTTTCCTCATACTAGAGGTATAGGAAGAGGAAGAGGTGGAGTGATAAAATGCTTCACGTGCGGAAAGGTCAGACACAAGTTTTATGAATGTCTAGACAAGAAGAAAGAGGAAGGAGAGACTCACATTGCCGAAGCACAGAGGCAAAATGTTGAGGCAGGGGATGTTGAAGGCGGAATATCGTTGATGATGTGAAAATCTCTTTTGACACCAGAAAAGGAGGTGGAGAGTTCATTCCAAAGAAACAGACTTTTTTGGATTGCTTGCAAGACCAAAGACAGGGTATGCAAAGTCATTGTGAACAGTGGTAGCACAGATAATCTCATTTCAACAGAGATTGATTCAGGTGGATATCGGTGGCCACCCACCTTTTCCAAATGGCTCAAAATGGCTTTCTGGCAATTTTGGCAATTTACTATTTTTAGCAGTTTTTTCGGGTCCTGAACTTCTGGGGCCATTTTGAGGCCCTAAACGATGTTTTTTTGGGTATGTTTCTCTTGCAAAATAGAATCTATGATGCTATTTTGTCTTGAGCGTTGTAGGCCTCGGATAGATCTTTCCAATGAGCTATCGTGTGCCCTAAACGAAGATCGTATGCAAAAGTTACGACCCCGGGAAGTTGATGTACTCACTTACCCAAACGGGGCCCACATGAATTTTGGTGCTTCATCTCCTAGGGTTAGGTTTTTGGATGTTTAGGAATTTTGGCATTCCCTTTTATTGTAAAAAGGGCCTTCAGAGCCTCATTGTAATCATCTTCTCATGGATGTGAGTAGCCATCACATCTCTTCTCAGTGATAAGCTGCCACAATTATAGCGAGTCTTTCACTCTGTATTTTTACAGTCTCTGTACATTTATTTCATTAATAGAAATTGTGTATTACTGTATATCTGTGACTCTTGTTATTTCCGCTATATCTCTATTATATTTATGTGTTATATCTCTGATTTCATTTCGTGCCAAAAATAATCCGGATCAGTGGTATCAGAGCAGGCTGCTCTTGATTGTTTTTTTCAGTGCATGTCCCTGACGAGTTCCGAGTATAGCAAGTTGGGTGTCGAGCTTGTCTCTCTTGAAGACAATCGCTCTTGCACACCCAAGAAACCCTCAATGGTGGAAGAAAATAAAATCGATGGAGCAGACGATCCTATCAATATGTTGCTTGAGCAAGCTCTCATGCGACAGAGGGACGAAATGATGGAGAATTTTGCCCACATCCTTAAACACTTGCCGATAGCATCAGGTGCATCTTCATCAAGAGGCCACTTTGGAGGAACCTCACCTTTCAAGGTACAAGTTAACTTTGATATTCCAGTATTTGAAGGACAGATAGATGCAGAATCCCTAGAAAAATGGTTGACTCTGCTAGAAGGTTATTTCTCTGTTCACAATTTTTTCGACAAAGAAAATATCACCTTCGCACTCCTTAAAGCTCTCCCTCATGTCAAACATTGGTGGGAAACTTACTGGGATAAAAGTTCCACAGAGGAGTCTAGAATATATGGGGCCGATCCCACTTGGGATTTTTTTGTGGATGCGGTAAAAGAACAGTATTACCCTGTTGGCAACTATGAGGACCAGTACATGAGATGGACCACGCTGCAGCAAGAGAGGGGCCAAGCAGTTTCGGAGTTCACCAATAGCTTCCATACCTTGCGCACCAAGCTGGGTATCAAAGACTCCGAGCGAAATTTGGTTCTAAAATACCATGGGGCTCTACACAGATACATCCAAACTGAAATGGATTTTTTGGACATCTCATCACTCGGTGCTACTTATTGATATGCTGTTAAAATTGAGCAGAAATTTAAGCACCAGAACAAATGGGAATTTGGGTCTGCAAATCCGCAACAACCCAAGTATGACAAAGACATCCCGAACAAACAGTCTCCCAAAAACCATTCCAAGACATAGGAAAAGAAGGGTCACGGGAAGACAAAGAAGGACACCGGAAAATGGTGCGAGTTCCACAAAATCCCTTGGCACAACACCGATGAATGTCGCTCAAAACAGTTATTGGTGGCCGAGATCAAAGACAAGGAGCCGAACCCTAATTCAGAATCTGATTCTGAAAATAATGGGAAAAGACAGATCATCGACGCAGATCCCACTGCTATTGTCATGACCGCAGGAATTCAACTGGAAGAACCAACAGATCCTCAAGAGGGGGAGCACCTTTTTCATTCATAGATGTGAGTGAAGGGGACCCCGCTGCATTTTATTGTTGATTGCGGAAGCTAAAAGAACCTCATCTCAGCAGAGTTCGTCAAATAGTTGGGATTGTCGACAACACCACACCCGCAACCATACAACATCGAGTGGCTTCGCCAAGGATGAGATCTTCGTGTCAACTAGCAGTGTCGATTTTCATATGGCATCCAACCCATCAAGTATGAGGTATTATGTGATGTTGCCCCACTGGATGTCTATGATGTTCTCTTGGGCCAGCCATATATGTGGAAACGCCATGTTGTTTATGAGTCTCGACCTCGTAGTGTCATTTTTACTTTGGGGGGTCATCTCTATAGAATACCAGAGGTAGTTCCGACTACTGTTCAACCTAAAAAGTGTCGCAAGGTAGTATCTCATACTGCAAAATTCAGCTTCTTCATAATCTGTTCAAAAGGAGAACAAAAGGACACTGCAACCACTACAGCCTTGCCCCAAGCACCTTCTATCCAACAAAAACAGTTCGACAAGGCTACAACAAAGTGCAAAGATTCCTTCTGCACATCGTCCTCTCATGTATCTCAACTTGTTGAGAAGCCTCAACCACAACAAGTTCGTGACATATTTCCACAAACTGAGCAGCGCGACGTCTCCAGCAAGACAAGTAGCTCACCAAGATGCAGATTCAACAAATGCTTTTACCTCTCCCCCGGGAACTCAACGCAATGGAGACCATTGCTTCCTAAGGAGGGAGGATTGATCCAGGTGAATATCGGTGACCACCCACCTTTTCCAAATGGATCAAAACGACTTTCTGGCAATTTTGGCAATTTACTATTTTTAGCATTTTTTTCGCGTCTTGAACTTCCGGGGCCATTTTGAGGCCCTAAATGATGTTTTTTTGGGTATGTTTCTCTTAGAAAATAGCATCTACGTTGTTATTTTGTCTCAAGCATTGTAGGCCTCGGATAGATATTTCCAACGAGCTATCGTGCGCCCTAAATGGAGATCGTATGCAAAAGTTACGACCCCGGGAAGTTGATGTACTCACTTACCGAAACGAGGCCCACATGACTTTTGGCGCTTCATCTCCTAGGGTTAGGTTTTTGGATGTTTAGGACTTTTGGCATTCCCATTTATTGTAAAAAGGGCCTTCAGAGCCTCATTGTAATCATCTTCTCATGGATGCGAGTAGTCGTCACATCTCTTCTCAGAGATAAGCTGCCACTATTCTAACGAGTCTTTCACTCAGTATTTTTACAGTCTCTGTACATTTATTTCATTAATAGAAATCGTGTATTACTGTATATCTGTGACTCTTGTTATTTCCACTATATCTCTGTTATATTTATGTGTTATATCTCCTCTCTCATTTCGTGCCGAAAATAATCCGGATTAGTGGTATCAGAGAGTATGTTGTTAACAACATTTTTCCTCATACTAGAGGTAGAGAAAAAGGAAGAGGTGGAGTGATAAAATGCTTCACGTGCAGAAAGGTCAGACACAAGTTTTATGAATGTCTAGACAAGAAGAAAGAGGAAGGAGAGACTCACATTGTCGAAGCACAGAGGCGAAATGTTGAGGTAGAGGATGTTGAAGGCGAAAGATCGTTGATGATGTGAAAAGCTCTTTTGACACCAGAGAAGGAGGTGGAGAGTTCAGTCCAAAGAAACAGACTTTTTTGGATTTCTTGCAAGACCAAAGACAGGGTATGCAAAGTCATTGTGGACAGTGGTAGCACAGATAATCTCGTTTCAACAGAGATGGTAGAAAACCTAGAGCTGGAGAAGATTGATCATCCAAGCCCATATAGAGTTTCGTGGTTGCAAAAAGGACATCAGGTAAATGTCACTAAGCAATGTTTAGTTGAGTTTAAAATAGGAGGGTATAAAGATGAAATACTCTGTGATGTTATTCCTATGGATGTTTGTC